>JAQPZY010001225.1:1200000-1733363 GCA_029931535.1 Margaritifera margaritifera | reverse complement strand
AAAGGGGCTTTTCTGTTAACAAAGATATCATCTGTGAAAAAATCAAAATGATAAATACTCGTTTGCATGGGGTAAGGAAGGTATATTCATGTAGATTGGGCCCAATCTGTATGAAATCAGAATGATAATACTCGTATTGCAGGCATGCATATTCATGTAGATGGGGCCCAATCTGTATGCATAATGCTTATTTTGTTTCATGTTTATTCCATTGCACTGACAGGAAGGCATATTCATGTAGATGGGGCCCAATCTACATGCATAAGCCTTCTTGACTTTGGAATGGAACAAACCGAAAACAACACAAGGAATTATCTCCAATGCTTATGTTGTTTCATGTTTATTCCATTGCACGGACAGAAAGACATATTCATGTAGATGGGGCCCAATCTGCATGCATAAGCCTTCCTGACTTTGGAATGCAACAAACACAAACCAACACAAGCAATTGACTCCAATGCTTATTTTGTTTCATGTTTATTCTATTGCACTGACAGGAAGGCATATTCATGTAGATGGGGCCCAATCTGCATGCATAAGCCTTCCTGACTTTGGAATGCAACAAACACAAACCAACACAAGCAATTGACTCCAATTCTTATTTTGTTTCATGTTTATTCCATTGCACTGACAGGAAGGCCTATTCATGTAGATGGGGCCCAATCTACATGCATAAGCCTTCTTGACTTTGGAATGGAACAAACCGAAAACAACACAAGGAATTAACTCCAATGCTTATGTTGTTTCATGTTTATTCCATTGCACGGACAGAAAGGCATATTCATGTAGATGGGGCCCAATCTACATGCATAAGCCTTCCTGACTTTGGAATGGAAGAAACACAAAACGACACAAGCAATTCACTCCAATGCTTGTGTTGTTTCATGTTTATTCCATTGGAATGACAGGAGGGCATATTCATGTAGATTGGGCCCAATCTACATGCATAAGCCTTCTTGACTTTTGAATGCAACATACAGAAAACAACACAAGGAGTTCATTCCGATGCTTATGTTGTTTCATGTTTATTCCATTGCACGGACAGGAAGGCATATTCATGTAGATGGGGCCCAATCTACATGCATGAGCCTTATTGACTTTGGAATGGAACAATCACAAAACAACACAAGAAATTCACTCCAATGCTTATTTTGTTTCATGTTTATTCCATTGCACGGACAGGAATACATATTCATGTAGATTGGGTCCAATCTACATGCATAAGCCTTGTTGACTTTGCAATGGAACAAACTGAAAACAACACAAGGAATTAACTCCAATGCTTATTTTGTTTCATGTTTATTTCATTGCACGGACAGGTAGGCATATTCATGTAGATTGGGCCCAATCTTCATGCATATGCCTTCCTGACTTTGGAATGGAAGTAACACAAATGGACACGAGCAATTCACTCCAATGCTTGTGTTGTTTCATGTTTATTCCACTGGACGGACAGGAAGGCATATTCATGTAGATTGGGCCCAATGTACATGCATATGCCTTCTTCACTTTTGAATTCAACATACCCAATACAACACGAGGAGTTCATTCCGATGCTTATGTTGTTTCATGTTTTTTCCATTGCACGGACAGGAAGGCATATTCATATAGATGGGGCCCAGTCTACATGGATGTGCCTTCCTGATCTTGGAATGGAACAAACAAAAAACAATATGGGCAATCCAACCTGAATCATTGCACAGGAATGTCCATTGCAGTGAAGACATGTACACTACTGAATGATTCACTAGTATGGTGGTACCGAATCGTCCGAGTTGTGACGAGGGATTAGTGTACAGTGTTAAGTGTACGATATCCCACGAGATAATTTGGAAGATCAGAGGTCATTAAATCACATGAAATGTCGTTGACATGCATAGTTTGAGTCTTGGTCTTCATTGCGGGAATATTTGTTTAAGACATTAGAGTTGATTTGATGTTGCTGCATTCGTTAAAAATGCCAGGTTTTTGTAGTTTCAGATTGTTATGGGTAGTAAAGCCGGAATGGCAATCTTGGTTATGATCGCTTGAAAGAGATCCAAATTCAGCTATGTGTACTTTATGTAGCAAAGATTTTTTTTCTCAGTGGCCTCCATGGGGAAATCAGCAGCGGAAAAAGATGCACAAGGTTAAAATCACCAACAGAGATGTAAAATGGCTTTCAATAATTCACTAGTAAATTACCGGTTAGTACAATATTGCTTCTATCTTTTTTTTGTGACAACAATTTGTTATCATTTTCTGCATTTGAACAAAGTGACACAGGACGTTTAGATTCATTGAATAAAACTAAAGATAGGCTGGACATCTTTCTTTACACTGCCCTGGCCGAATAATATCCTGAGCTGTGGGAAGTCACAAGAAGGCTGCTAATCTTGAGTCTTAACCAAGCTTCTGTTTAAAGGGGCTTTTCTGTTAACAAAGATATCATCTGTGAAAATCATAATGATAATACTCGTATTGCAGGAAGGCATATTCATGTAGATGGGGCCCAATCTGTATGCATAAGCCTTCCTGAATTTGGAATGCAACAAACACAAACCAACACAAGCAATTCACTCCAATGCTTATTTTGTTTCATGTTTATTCCATTGCACGGACAGGAAGGCATATTCATGTAGATGGGGCCCAATCTACATGCATAAGCCTTCTTGACTTTGGAATGGAACAAACCGAAAACAACACAAGGAATTAACTCCAATGCTTATGTTGTTTCATGTTTATTCCATTGCACGGACAGAAAGACATATTCATGTAGATGGGGCCCAATCTACATGCATAAGCCTTCCTGACTTTTAAATGGAAGAAACACAAAATGACACAAGCAATTCACTCCAATGCTTGTGTTGTTTCATGTTTATTCCATTGGAATGACAGGAGGGCATATTCATGTAGATTGGGCCCAATCTACATGCATAAGCCTTCTTGACTTTTGAATGCAACATACAGAAAACAACACAAGGAGTTCATTCCGATGCTTATGTTGTTTCATGTTTATTCCATTGCACCGACAGGATGGCATATTCATGTAGATGGGGCCCAATCTACATGCATGAGCCTTCTTGACTTTGGAATGGAACAATCACAAAACAACACAAGAAATTCACTCCAATGCTTATTTTGTTTCATGTTTATTCCATTGCATGGACAGGAAGGCATATTCATGTAGATTGGGCCCAATCTACATGCATAAGCCTTACTGACTTTTGAATGAAACATACCCAAAACGACACAAGCAATTCACTCCAATGCTTGTGTTGTTTCATGTTTATTCCATTGCATGGACAGGAAGGCATATTCATATAGATGGGGCCCAGTCTACATGGATGTGCCTTCCTGATCTTGGAATGGAACATAGAAAAAACAATATGGGCAATCCAACCTGAATCATTGCACAGGAATGTCCATTGCAGTGAAGACATGTACACTACTGAATGATTCACTAGTATGGTGGTACCGAATCGTCCGAGTTGTGACGAGGGATTAGTGTACAGTGTTAAGTGTACGATATCCCACGAGATAATTTGGAAGATCAGAGGTCATTAAATCACATGAAATGTCGTTGACATGCATAGTTTGAGTCTTGGTCTTCATTGCGGGAATATTTGTTTAAGACATTAGAGTTGATTTGATGTTGCTGCATTCATTAAAAATGCCAGGTTTTTGTAGTTTCAGATTGTTATGGGTAGTAAAGCCGGAATGGCAATCTTGGTTATGATCGCTTGAAAGAGATCCAAATTCAGCTATGTGTACTTTATGTAGCAAAGATTTTTTTTCTCAGTGGCCTCCATGGGGAAATCAGCAGCGGAAAAAGATGCACAAGGTGAAAATCACCAACAGAGATGTAAAATGGCTTTCAATAATTCACTAGTAAATTACCGGTTAGTACAATATTGCTTCTATCTTTTTTTTGTGACAATTTGTCATCATTTTCTGCATTTGAACAAAGTGACACAGGACGTTTAGATTCATTTAATAAAACTAAAGATAGGCTGGACATCTTTCTTTACACTGCCCTGGCCGAATAATATCCTGAGCTGTGGGAAGTCACAAGAAAGCTGCTAATCTTGAGTCTTGGCCAAGCTTCTGTTTAAAGGGGCTTTTCTGTTAACAAAGATATCATCGGTAAAAATCTGAATGATAATACTCGTATTGCCGGAAGGCATGCATATTCATGTAGATGGGGCCCAATCTGCATGCATAAGCCTTCCTGACTTTGGAATGCAACAAACACAAACCAACACAAGCAATTCACTCCAATGCTTATTTTGTTTCATGTTTATTCCATTGCACTGACAGGAAGGCATATTCATGTAGATGGGGCCCAATCTGCATGCATAAGCCTTCCTGACTTTGGAATGCAACAAACACAAACCAACACAAGCAATTGACTCCAATTCTTATTTTGTTTCATGTTTATTCCATTGCACTGACAGGAAGGCCTATTCATGTAGATGGGGCCCAATCTACATGCATAAGCCTTCTTGACTTTGGAATGGAACAAACTGAAAACAACACAAGGAATTAACTCCAATGCTTATGTTGTTTCATGTTTATTCCATTGCACGGACAGAAAGGCATATTCATGTAGATGGGGCCCAATCTACATGCATAAGCCTTCCTGACTTTTAAATGGAAGAAACACAAAACGACACAATCAATTCACTCCAATGCTTGTGTTGTTTCATGTTTATTCCATTGGAATGACAGGAGGGCATATTCATGTAGATTGGGCCCAATCTACATGCATAAGCCTTCTTGACTTTTGAATGCAACATACAGAAAACAACACAAGGAGTTCATTCCGATGCTTATGTTGTTTCATGTTTATTCCATTGCACGGACAGGAAGGCATATTCATGTAGATGGGGCCCAATCTACATGCATGAGCCTTATTGACTTTGGAATGGAACAATCACAAAACAACACAAGAAATTCACTCCAATGCTTATTTTGTTTCATGTTTATTCCATTGCACGGACAGGAATACATATTCATGTAGATTGGGTCCAATCTACATGCATAAGCCTTGTTGACTTTGGAATGGAACAAACTGAAAACAACACAAGGAATTAACTCCCATGCTTATTTTGTTTCATGTTTATTTCATTACACGGACAGGTAGGCATATTCATGTAGATTGGGCCCAATCTTCATGCATATGCCTTCCTGTCTTTGGAATGGAAGAAACACAAATGGACACAAGCAATTCACTCCAATTCTTGTGTTGTTTCATGTTTATTCCACTGGACGGACAGGAAGGCATATTCATGTAGATTGGGCCCAATGTACATGCATATGCCTTCTTCACTTTTGAATCCAACATACCCAATACAACACGAGGAGTTCATTCCGATGCTTATGTTGTTTCATGTTTTTTCCATTGCAATGACAGGAAGGCATATTCATATAGATGGGGCCCAGTCTACATGGATGTGCCTTCCTGATCTTGGAATGGAACAAACAAAAAACAATATGGGCAATCCAACCTGAATCATTGCACAGGAATGTCCATTGCAGTGAAGACATGTACACTACTGAATGATTCACTAGTATGGTGGTACCGAATCGGCCGAGTTGTGACGAGGGATTAGTTTACAGTGTTAAGTGTACGATATCCCACGAGATAATTTGGAAGATCAGAGGTCATTAAATCACATGAAATGTCGTTGACATGCATAGTTTGAGTCTTGGTCTTCATTGCGGGAATATTTGTTTAAGACATTAGAGTTGATTTGATGTTGCTGGATTCGTTAAAAATGCCAGGTTTTTGTAGTTTCAGATTGTTATGGGTAGTAAAGCCGGAATGGCAATCTTGGTTATGATCGCTTGAAAGAGATCCAAATTCAGCTATGTGTACTTTATGTAGCAAAGATTTTTTTTCTCAGTGGCCTCCATGGGGAAATCAGCAGCGGAAAAAGATGCACAAGGTTAAAATCACCAACAGAGATGTAAAATGGCTTTCAATAATTCACTAGTAAATTACCGGTTAGTACAATATTGCTTCTATCTTTTTTTTGAGACGACAATTTGTTATCATTTTCTGCATTTGAACAAAGTGACACAGGACGTTTAGATTCATTGAATAAAACTAAAGATAGGCTGGACATCTTTCTTTACACTGCCCTGGCCGAATAATATCCTGAGCTGTGGGAAGTCACAAGAAAGCTGCTAATCTTGAGTCTTGGCCAAGCTTCTGTTTAAAGGGGCTTTTCTGTTAACAAAGATATCATCTGTGAAAATCAGAATGATAATACTCGTATTGCAGGCATGCATATTCATGTAGATGGGGCCCAATCTGTATGCATAAGCCTTCCTGACTTTGGAATGCAACAAACACAAACCAACACAAGCAATTTACTCCAATGCTTATTTTGTTTCATGTTTATTCCATTGCACTGACAGGAAGGCATATTCATGTAGATGGGCCCAATCTGCATGCATAAGCCTTCCTGACTTTGGAATGCAACAAACACAAACCAACACAAGCAATTGACTCCAATTCTTATTTTGTTTCATGTTTATTCCATTGCACTGACAGGAAGGTCTATTCATGTAGATGGGGCCCAATCTACATGCATAAGCCTTCTTGACTTTGGAATGGAACAAACTGAAAACAACACAAGGAATTAACTCCAATGCTTATGTTGTTTCATGTTTATTCCATTGCACGGACAGAAAGACATATTCATGTAGATGGGGCCCAATCTACATGCATAAGCCTTCCTGACTTTTAAATGGAAGAAACACAAAACGACACAAGCAATTGACTCCAATGCTTGTGTTGTTTCATGTTTATTCCATTGGAATGACAGGAGGGCATATTCATGTAGATTGGGCCCAATCTACATGCATAAGCCTTCTTGACTTTTGAATGCAACATACAGAAAACAACACAAGGAGTTCATTCCGATGCTTATGTTGTTTCATGTTTATTCCATTGCACAGACAGGATGGCATATTCATGTAGATGGGGCCCAATCTACATGCATGAGCCTTCTTGACTTTGGAATGGAACAATCACAAAACAACACAAGAAATTCACTCCAATGCTTATTTTGTTTTATGTTTATTCCATTGCATGGACAGGAAGGCATATTCATGTAGATTGGGCCCAATCTACATGCATAAGCCTTCCTGACTTTTAAATGGAAGAAACACAAAACGACACAAGCAATTCACTCCAATGCTTGTGTTGTTTCATGTTTATTCCATTGCATGGACAGGAAGGCATATTCATATAGATGGGGCCCAGTCTACATGGATGTGCCTTCTTGATCTTGGAATGGAACATAGAAAAAACAATATGGGCAATCCAACCTGAATCATTTCACAGGAATGTCCATTGCAGTGAAGACATGTACACTACTGAATGATTCACTAGTATGGTGGTACCGAATCGTCCGAGTTGTGACGAGGGATTAGTGTACAGTGTTAAGTGTACGATATCCCACGAGATAATTTGGAAGATCAGAGGTCATTAAATCACATGAAATGTCGTTGACATGCATAGTTTGAGTCTTGGTCTTCATTGCGGGAATATTTGTTTAAGACATTAGAGTTGATTTGATGTTGCTGCATTCGTTAAAAAATGCCAGGTTTTTGTAGTTTCAGATTGTTATGGGTAGTAAAGCCGGAATGGCAATCTTGGTTATGATCGCTTGAAAGAGATCCAAATTCAGCTATGTGTACTTTATGGAGCAAAGATTTTTTTTCTCAGTGGCCTCCATGGGGAAATCAGCAGCGGAAAAAGATGCACAAGGTGAAAATCACCAACAGAGATGTAAAATGGCTTTCAATAATTCACTAGTAAATTACCGGTTAGTACAATATTGCTTCTATCTTTTTTTTGTGACGACAATTTGTCATCATTTTCTGCATTTGAACAAAGTGACACAGGACGTTTAGATTCATTGAATAAAACTAAAGATAGGCTGGACATCTTTCTTTACACTGCCCTGGCCGAATAATATCCTGAGCTGTGGGAAGTCACAAGAAAGCTGCTAATCTTGAGTCTTGGCCAAGCTTCTGTTTAAAGGGGCTTTTCTGTTAACAAAGATATCATCTGTGAAAATCAGAATGATAATACTCGTATTGCAGGAAGGCATATTCATGTAGATGGGGCCCAATCTGCATGCATAAGCCTTCCTGACTTTGGAATGCAACAAACACAAACCAACACAAGCAATTCACTCCAATGCTTATTTTGTTTCATGTTTATTCCATTGCACGGACAGGAAGGCATATTTATGTAGATGGGGCCCAATCTACATGCATAAGTCTTCTTGACTTTGAAATTGAACAAACCGAAAACAACACAAGGAATTAACTCCAATGCTTATGTTGTTTCATGTTTATTCCATTGCACGGACAGAAAGACATATTCATGTAGATGGGGCCCAATCTACATGCATAAGCCTTCCTGACTTTTAAATGGAAGAAACACAAAACGACACAAGCAATTCACTCCAATGCTTGTGTTGTTTCATGTTTATTCCATTGGAATGACAGGAGGGCATATTCATGTAGATTGGGCCCAATCTACATGCATAAGCCTTCTTGACTTTTGAATGCAACATACAGAAAACAACACAAGGAGTTCATTCCGATGCTTATGTTGTTTCATGTTTATTCCATTGCACCGACAGGATGGCATATTCATGTAGATGGGGCCCAATCTACATGCATGAGCCTTCTTGACTTTGGAATGGAACAATCACAAAACAACACAAGAAATTCACTCCAATGCTTATTTTGTTTCATGTTTATTCCATTGCATGGACAGGAAGGCATATTCATGTAGATTGGGCCCAATCTACATGCATAAGCCTTCCTGACTTTTAAATGGAAGAAACACAAAACGACACAAGCAATTCACTCCAATGCTTGTGTTGTTTCATGTTTATTCCATTGCATGGACAGGAAGGCATATTCATATAGATGGGGCCCAGTGTACATGGATGTGCCTTCCTGATCTTGGAATGGAACATAGAAAAAACAATATGGGCAATCCAACCTGAATCATTTCACAGGAATGTCCATTGCAGTGAAGACATGTACACTACTGAATGATTCACTAGTATGGTGGTACCGAATCGGCCGAGTTGTGACGAGGGATTAGTGTACAGTGTTAAGTGTACGATATCCCACGAGATAATTTGGAAGATCAGAGGTCATTAAATCACATGAAATGTCGTTGACATGCATAGTTTGAGTCTTGGTCTTCATTGCGGGAATATTTGTTTAAGACATTAGAGTTGATTTGATGTTGCTGCATTCATTAAAAATGCCAGGTTTTTGTAGTTTCAGATTGTTATGGGTAGTATAGCCAGAATGGCAATCTTGGTTATGATCGCTTGAAAGAGATCCAAATTCAGCTATGTGTACTTTATGGAGGAAAGATTTTTTTTCTCAGTGGCCTCCATGGGGAAATCAGCAGCGGAAAAAGATGCACAAGGTTAAAATCACCAACAGAGATGTAAAATGGCTTTCAATAATTCACTAGTAAAAAACCGGTTAGTACAATATTGCTTCTATCTTGCTTTTGTGGCTACATTTTATCATCATTTTCTGAATTTTTCGAAAGTGGGACTTAACGTTTAAATTCATTTGATAAAAGTAAAGATTGGCTGGACATCTTTCTTTACACTGCCCTGACCGTATGATATCATGGGCTGTGGAATATCACAAGAAAGCTGCTAATCTTGAGTCTTGGCCAAGCTTCTGTTTAAAGGGTCTTTTCTGTTGACAAAGATATCATTAAATCACATGAAATGTCGTTGACATGCATTTTTTGAGTCTTGGTCTTCATTGTGGGAATATTTGTGTTTTAGATATTAGAGTCAATTTGATGTTGCTGCATTCATTAAAAATGCCAGATTTTTGTTTCTTCAGTTTGTTATGGGTAGAAAAGCCGGAATGGCAATCTTGGTTACGATCGGTTGAAAGAGATCTGAATTCAGCTATGTGTACTTTATGTAGCAAAGATTTTTTTTCTCAGTGGCCTCCATTCAGAAATCAGCAGCGAAAAAAGATGCACAAGGTGAAAATCACCAACAGAGATATAAAGTGGCTTCCAATAATTCGCTAGTAAATTACCAGTTAGTACAATATTGCTTCTATATTGCTTTTGTGACAACATTTTGTCATCATTTTCTGAATTTGTCCAAATTGAGACGGGACGTTTAGATTAATTTAATAAAACTAAAGATAGGCTTGACACCTTTCTTTACACTGCCATGGCAGAAGAAATATCCTGAGCTGTGGCAAGTCGCAAGAAAGTTGCTAATCTTGAGTCCTGGTCAAGCTTCTTTTGAAAGGGGCTTTTCTGTTAACAAAGATATCATCTGTGAAAATCAGAATGATGATACTCGTATTGCAAGGAGTCTTTTTAAAGAGTACATCGTGTCAAAAGTTGTATTTCAAAAGTTTGTATTACTTGTTAAGTGATACATTATTCCGGAGATGGAAAGTTTAGATATATGAGGTACTTGAGCGAGCAGGAGGAGAAAAAAGAAAAGGAACGGTGCAGGAAGAAGAGAAGAAGAAGAGTTTTTTTTTTTATGAGGCTGAAGAAAGACATTGAATATTTGGCTTGTTGTTTCATTGAACTTGCTGACAAATGTGAGACAACTGTAAAGATAGATTGTATTGTTAAAGCAAACAGTTTTTGTAGTTGTGCAGAAGAAAAGCAAACTTTTCTCTGACTGGGCTTGAAAGGGAACTTGAGAGAAGACTCCAACAACTCAAGCGCTGACATTTCAAAGACCATTTGTGTATCATTGCAAATAGTTGTTTGAATATTGAGCTGCATATTAATAATTGACTACTTTAAGTTGTGTTTTTGGATTAATGTTATTGAATATTTCATTACTGTGAGTTGAACTAGCCATTTTGTATAACTTAATTGACCTTTTGTTATTAATTCATGGTTGTGTTTAATTCGATGTGTGGTCCTTACATTCAAGACATTTTTCCTTATAAAGTCCTTGCCCAATATTTTCATAAAATGGTGTGAACCATGTATCAGGAAGGCTTATTCACATACATTGAGTCTGTTCACCAGTGTGCACATTGTGTCTGGAATTGACATTGCTGTGGAATGCTTTGAATTGGATTGCGTAAGTAGCTTCATGTTGGTTCAGTTTCTGGTCATGAAATTGTATTCATGTAGCTGGTTTATATTCTGGAGTATGCACATGTTGCTTGTTATGTACATTGTTGTGGAATGCTTTGGATTGGATTGCTTGTGTTGTTTCATGTTTATTCCATACCATAGACAGGAAGATATATTGATGTAGATGGGGACTGGTCATTAGTGGACACATCCATACTCCTGATTATGGAATGCATTGCTTCTTTTGTTTGATGTTTGTTCTGTTCCATGGTCATAAAGGTGTATTCATGTCGATGGCGTCGATTCATTACTATTTGCATCTCAACAGGTTGTGTTGTTTCACGTTTGTTCCATACCACGGACGGGATTGTATATTCATGTAGACCGAGACTGTTTAGTAGAGGGCACATCTTCTCTGCAATGGATATTGTTGTGGAATGCTTTGGATTGGATCTCTGTGGTGTGTCGTGTTTATTCCATTCCACAGATAGGAAGGTATATTCAGGTAGATGGGGCCCAAAGTTTGCAATGGGGGTATGCTTGGTGATGATACTTTTGAGATGTATTCCATGCATCTGCCATGTTTTCATTATCTTGTAGTCTCATTCCTCCAAAGCCCTGACATTCTGTTGTCCTTTTCAGGTATGAATTGGTACCGAGAACAGGCCACGGCAGTTGAAGTGGCTTGAATGCACCCTCACAGTCTCGTGTTCGTACAGAGGCTCCATCAGCACTTGACTTGACTACTAGGGAAAATTCAGCTTCACTCATTCTGGCAACAATCCTGGGCTGTGGTGAAACAGAGGCAGTGGGCAAGTCTTCACTTCTCAAAGTACTGCCCTTATTCCAAGGTGAATTACCTCCCTGGAACTGTGTTTTTCTTCTCTTATGGTCACCTTTCATCGTTGCATTCAGTACTGCGCTTTGGATTGATCAGCTAAACCTTGGTGCAGCTCCCATATTTATATGTAATGTTTGGTTTAATGTCAGCTACCCTGACAACTAGACACATCCCTGACACCTTGCAACTACCACATGGCAAGTGTCAGTATGTGTTCATTGCCAAGTGCAGTACCTGATGACTTGGCTGTATAGTATATTCTCTGGCATTATACAGGGAGCCGTCATGCCCCACTGCCATTAGATTGAATACCCTATCTAACCTGTGCATGAGTGACCACTTGTTGTGCTCAGCAGATATTTGTCAACTTTGCTATCTAAAATGTAGCAGTTTCTGACTTTTAATTTTGATTATAATTAAAACCTTAAATTAAAATTGTTTCAAAAAAATATTGACCAACCTTTTTATTTTTTAAACAAAAATTAAATTTAGTATCTTGAGCACTTTTGACTTTTTACTCAAATTTGCTGATAGAGATTGTTCCAAATTTCAAATAAAATTTTACTGCATGAAAAAATTCCAATAAATGAAAAAGTTATTACAAATTGAATTTCTCGCTTGTAGGCACATCAGGCCTCAAAGTCGCACATTGCCAAACAGCAACAGTGCATCATTTCAGATGGCTACAAATTTGTTAGTAGTACATGAAACTTGATAATATTTTGCCGAGTAAGTTTAAGGTATCCCTTTCGTGAAGATATATTAGTTTGACTTTGATTTACTGCAAAAAGTGTAAACTGACTGTCCTCAAAACACAATTTCCCAATTTCCGTGGGGACACAGTTGTCAGTCTTGCTTTGGTCTGGATTGTTTTGTCAGATTTGGTGTGTTCTCCAAGGTCAGGACTACTGGACGGATTCAGATTGTTTTTTTTTTTGTTTTGGTATGGTAGTGTGCACTGGTTCTCAATGCTGGAAATTCTTGTAATCACTGTAGTCTGGAACTTGTATCCCTTCCAAGGACAGGAAGTTGTATTCAACATGGGTTGGATTTTTTGGATGGTAGTGCACACCGAGTTTCTGTAAGGGACACAGTTGTCACACGTGTGGGTCGGGATTGTTTTGTCGTATTTGGTTTCTTCTATATGGTCAGTACTTGAGGACAGATTTAAATTATTTTTTGTGGTTGTGGTTTGGTAGATTGGACTGGTTCTCAATGTTGGTAAGTCTCGTCATCAAAATAGTCTGGAACTTGTATCCCTTCGAAAGACAGGAAGTCGCATTCTACACGGACTGGATTTTTTGGATGCTAGTGCACACCTGGTTTCTGTGAGTGACACAGTTGTCACACATGCATGGGTCAGGATTCTTTTGTCGGATTAGGGGTTTTTTTGTTAGTTTTTTCTGCATGGTCAGGACTTCAGGAGGGATTCTGATTGTTTTTTTTTGTGTGTGGTTTGATGTTGTGCACTGGTTTTCAACGCTGTAAAGACTTGTCATCAACGTAGTCTGGAACTTGTATCTCTTCAAAGGAGAGGAAGTCACATTCAACAAGGATTGGATTTTTTCAATGGTAGTGCACATGGAGTTTTTCTAGGGACACAGTTGTCACACATGCTTGGGTCAGAATTGTTTTGTCAGATTTTACTTCTCCATGGTCAGGGTTTCATGACAGATTTTTATTGTTTTTCTGTGGTTGTGGTTTGGTTGAGTGCACCGATTGTCAATGCTGGAAAGTCGTCATCAACATAGTCTGGAGCTTGTATCCCTTTCGAAGAACAGGAAGTTGCATTCAACCCAGATTGGATTTTTGGGATGGTATAGAGTTTCTGCAATGGACACAGTTGTCACACATGCATGGGTCGGGATTGTTTTCTCGGATTTGGTTTCTTCTACATGGTCCAGATTTCGGACGGATTAAGATTGTTTTTTGTTGTTGTGGTTTGGTAGTGCACACTGCTTGTAAACATTGGAATGTCTTGTCATCAACATAGTCTGGAACTTCTATTCCTTCCAAGTGCAGGAGGTCGCATTCAACACAGATTGGATTTTTTTAGATGCTAGTTCTCACAGAGTTTTTGTGAGGGACACAGTTGTCGCACATGCATGGATGAGGATTGTTTTGTTGGATTTGGTTTCTTCTGCATGGTCAGGATTCAGGACGGATTCAGATTGTTTTTTGTTGTTGTGGTTGGTAGTGCGCATTGATTTTCTATGCTGTAAGTCTTGTCATTAATTTAGTGTGGAGTTTGTATCCCTTCCAAGGACAGGAAGTTGCATTCAACACATACTGGATTTGGATGGTAGTGCGCATCAAGTTTCTGCGAGGGATACAGTTGTGTCACATGTGTGGGTCAGGATTGTTTTGTCGAATTTGGTTACTTCTCTATGGTCAGGACTTCGGGCCCCAAGATCTCAGAAGTACCTGAAACTGGAGTAGGAACTCGATATTTGGAGTTGGAATTTTTACTGCATGAAGTATTTGGTCTCAAAAGTGGATCTTGACCTGCTTTCGAGATATTCTCCTCCGAGTACAAAACTCGGGATCTTGAGTTGATTGTTTTACTTGAATCACGTGACATGTTATGTCACTTTAATGCTCTTCAGCAAGGTGACAAGAAAAAGGTGTCTAGTACCTGTCATGTGTATCCAATGTAAATAATCATGGCGTCCTCCACAGGAGATGCGAACGCTGCGCCAAAAAAGTTGCCTTATATGGGATAAATAGCAAGAAATCCTTTTATTATCAGAAGTTAGGAAAAGAGAAACTGCTCTTTTGGAACATTTATGGGGAGTCCGCAGGGACTTTTAGTGAAAGAAAGAGCATGGGAAGAAGTTTAAATGTTAATGCGTATGTAATGTATAATGTATTGCCAGTATGTGTATTCTATATAGATCGATCATAATTAGGATTTTACAAATTAGAACTTGTAATAATAATTATAATGTATGCAGATTGTACTATTTCTTATAGTAAACAATATTTTATCACTTATTTTAGATTGAAACACATTAATTTCTTTAGAATACACACAAACTGAATGTAAACAATGCATCACACGAGTAATCCCAGACAAATTTAACTCCTGTTGATTTTGTATGTTCTCCCATGTATAAAACAAAATCAAACATACAAGATGTTTATTTTTAAAGATGTATGGGTTTTTTTCATGGCTGGTTTAATAAGTTGCTTCCAATAATAATAATAATCATAATCATAATATCATTTGTATTTGTAATAAATGCAATTAATAAAAGTAGTAGTTGTAATAATAATAATAATAATATTATTATTATTTTTATTAATCTTAGTATTGTTATTATTACAAGTTGATTTTGATATTGTATGATTTGTTTCAATTTTTAATATTGAATCTATTAAAAATTTGTTATATTTATTACATAATCAGTACAGACTAACTAATAGAAAGATTCCTTAAAAATGAAAATTATTAACTGTTATAAATAATACCTCAGTCTTTACACTGCCTAAAAATAACTGATGATTTTCATCCTAATATCTTCAACTTGTATTTATAAAAAAACAACTTATGCAGCATGTAGAATATAATATGAAACGATCTATGCACTTTATAATTCGTCACTTTTCAGTCAGAGCACCTCAATCCCATAGACTCGTGATGAAATCAGAAAAAAATATGCCAATCTGAAGCAAAGAGGTAAGATGATTTTGCATTTTTGTTAACAATTTAATACACCATTTACCTCTTTATAAATTTTGTCAAGTATTTCAAACCAAACTGAATGAAAAAACTATTGTTGCTTATGCGATTGCGTAAGCATAGTTTATACACAGCAATAGGTGACCCATTCACTACCATTCCTGCAAATAGTCCACATTAATATGCATGAGCTATATTAATATATCGCTTGCGAGCCAATCAAAACATTCCCAGCTGTCACGTGCAGCGTCTTTGTTCAATTGTTCTTAGTTTGGAGTGGAGAGCGACATCTTGCATATTTCTGTCGAATTGCGCTTTACAACTTTTCTTCGTGTGTGCATCTCTTGCTTACTTTCACAACACGGACTTTGCATACCGGAGCTACAATTCCTCGTTTGTTTCCTCTTCTCATTCTGTGAATTCATCAGTAGTTTCATAGCCGTTCACTGGACCCTCGAGGCCGTTCCTTTGCCTGCAAACAATGGCGTCACGCTCTTCAAGAAGACCGAGGTCAGTCCCATACGACTTGGACAAACCTTTCAACTGGACTACTCTCTGTTTAAAGCAGAAACTTGAATCTATAGGCATTAAAGTGTCTGCTGTTCTCCCAAAGCACGCCTTAAGACAGCTATAGATGGATAATGCCCCTTCCACCATTTCACGGCCTGCTGATCGTTTACTGAGACAGGAGAGGAACTACCGAACCCAATCGCAACCAAGCACACGTCAGTCTGAAGAAGAAGTTGCATCCCTCATTCCACATCCAACTCCACATTGACATAGCCATAGTGCGACAATTGTTCGTGAGGATATGGCAGAGGGATTCACTTCAGCGGAAATAAGTGAAGTGGCAACAGCAGTGCAGTGCAATATTGCGGAAGTAGGAACTACTTCCGACATGGCCGCCATCGATGTAAACACAGTGTCTACCGCCAACATAATGACCTCGATCCACTCCATTCAGCGTTCTATCGTTGACCTCAATAATAGTATTATTCACATCATGGCACGACAACAGGTGTCTTCACCAGATTTATTCTTAGGCGACTCGATACATCTCTCATCAATGCCAGTCGCCCAGCTTGCGATGTCGATCAATCAGCTGATGCAGTCCCCAGGAGTTTCGCCGGAAATACTACCAGCAATCGACATAGTATCCGAAATCCAGTGAAAGCAGATACTCGATGGTAAGCACATGGTAAGCCGCCTGCCCAAAGAACCCATTGCACGGTTTTTCCAGCACTGGTACTTGCAATGTCAATACCCCTCGCAAATCAGTGCCAGAGAAAATGCAACAAATCTGACCTACTTTCTCGCCACATGGTTCCACCCCCATTGACATCAACAGATTGCAGCTTGAACTCCTTCATCATCCTGATCAGAACTTCGTTCAATATTTGTCTTCCGGTCTGAAACATGGTTTCAACACTATGGTGCATAAAACTCGCTTGCCTACAAAAGAGTGCAAAAACTTGCTTTCTGCTTCTAAACAACCGAATATTGTGGATCAGTTATTAGCAAAGGAATGTGCCAAAGGTTTCATGCTTGGCCCTTTTCCATCTCCACCATATCCAAATTACAGAGTTAGTCCTGTCAGTATCGCGGAAGGTAAATATTCAAAAAAGAAGAGACTTATCATTGACCTGTCATCTCCCGATAGTGACCATGTTCATGCAAGTATCAATTAACTTATTGACAAGGATAAATGCTCCCTAAGCTATGTCAAGATTGATGATGCCATCCGAATCATTCAGAGTTATGGTAAGGGAGCTATTATGTGCAAAACTGACATTTCAGATGCTTTCAAACAGATTCCCATTGCGCCTTCGCAATGGTACTTGTTCTGCGTAAAATGGAGAGGACATTATTACGTTTGTGTTCGCCTCCCCTTCGGGTCATGTTCAAGTCCGAAATTATTTGATACCTTGTCTGTGGCGATTTGTTGGATAGACAAACATAATTATGGTATTGACGTCATCTTGCACCTCCTTGACGACTTTCTTACAATAGATCCTCCTTCTGCATGTGGTGAGAGAACTTTGTTGACTTAAATTTTCAACAGATTGAAGATTCCCATGGCTCCAAACAAGACCAGTTATAGAATATTTGGGAATAATTCTAGACTCTGAACAAATGCAAGCACGTTTACCGCGGGATAAAGTGGAAGGTATTGTGAACTACATTAAACACTTTCTTAACAAACGAAGTGTCCGCAAGCGAGAACTGCTCCAGTTACTGGGCCACTTAAATTTTGCTACCCGTGTTATCCTGCCAGGGCGTGTGTTTGTGTCGTACCTCATACGACTATCTACCAAAGTCAGGGAATTCATTCATTATGTACACTTAGATGCAAATTGCAGAGAGGAACTATATATGTGGCACCGATTCCTGGCTACATGGAAAGGAGTTTCTATGTTTCTTGACAATCAGTCCACAACATCGGACAAACTTAAATTATGCACAGATGTTTCATCCACAGTAGGGTATGGGGGTTACTTCAAAACTCACTGGTTTGCAGCTGCATGGTCAGATGATCTTAAAATGCTTTTATCTGTGGAGAATGATTTCTATATGGCATTCAGGGAGTTGTACCCCATCGTTGTTGCTACTATTATTTGGGGTGCGGAATGGGCAGGCAAACGTATAATATTTCTGCATATAATGAAATTAATGCGTAAACTTACATGGTGTGCGGCTTCTTGTAACTTTTATTTTTCTGCCAAACACATTCCTGGAGTTGTCAACAATACAGCTGATGCCTTGTCCTGCCTTCAATTTCAGAAATTTCATGCACTGGCTCCGGACGCAGATCTACAACCCTGCAAATGACCCCACCCTCGGAAGTCTTGTGGACCTGGATACAGAGGTAGACATTTTATGGAACCAGGCTTTAAGCCCTACTACACAAATCTCCTACAACACTGCATTCAACGCTTTTAGGACCTTCATGCTGATGTGTGGCTTCGCCTCAAACATGCAACTTTTGCCAGATATTACGGAGGACGCCTTAATCTACTTTGCGACACATTGCAATAGAGTCCTCAACTTGAAGCATTCTACAATAAAATTGTACCTCTGTGGCATTAGGTTCAAGTTTATGCAGGCTGGTTTGCAATCACCATTCACCACAGACAGAAATAATCTGCCTCATCTTGCCACCATCCTCCAGGCCATCAAAAAAACTCAAGGTTCACCTGCAAAACTGTGCCAGCCTATTACGTACAATATCCTAACAAGCATTTGTACAATTCTGCGAGGAGGAGTGTTTGACACACACACCGATTTGCTGTTATTGACTGTCTGCATAGTTGCTTTCTTCGGCTTTCTGAGATGTGGGGAATTCGCTGTTCGGGATTCCTTCAATCCAACCGTTCATCTCTGTGTCGGTGATGTGCACTTCCACCTAGAAACTGCCTTTCTCAAGTTAAAATCTTCAAAAACCAACCCTTTCCGTAAGGGTGTGACCATTCAGTTTCATGCTGCAGGTCGTGCTATATGTCCATTCTCTGCTCTGAAGACTTTTATGCAATTCAGGAGACGCTCATCACCCCAGCAATATGCCCCACTCTTCATTACGGCTACAGGTCAAGCGTTATCAAGAGTTGTGTTCCTTAATCACATGCAACTTGTCTACCGTAAGATGGGAATGGACACTTCTCAGTTTAGTGGCCATTCATTCCGTATAGGTGCAGCTACTTCAGCGGCAATGGCTCAGCTGGAAGACCATATCATCAAACGTCTGGGCCGGTGGTCTTCAGATTGTTACACAAGATACATTCGTACTCCTCACAGTGCTGTCCGGGCAGCGCAGGGGGCCATGGCCATGGATGCAGTTAGCAATACACAGCGACCATGATCATGCTGCATTCAACATACAAGGATAGAAGGTCTCCCATTCACAGTGTTCTTCTATCCCAGTGTGTTTTTCTGGATCCAGTTCTACGGTGCTTTGCCATGTGATGTAATTGCTGTGGTTCCAGTTTCCATAGTCATGCATTGTGTTTCTATATTCATCATATGTTGGAGTTCTGCACGCATGTGATACCAGTGTTCATTTTGTGGTGTTTGTGCATATCCATCATCGTCATTGCCATATGTGCATTCGGTGTGTTCAATTCATGGAGGTGTTTGTGCATTCTCATGGTCTTCTTCTGCCCATTTCATGGATGTGATCAACTTGCTTCCTGCCCGAGTTGGATGTGATCATTGAATCATTTCCATTCTCAATTTCCTGCGGGTTCGTCTTTGCCATCTTCCAAGATGTATCTTTCTCATGCTATGCCACCATCATCCTACTCGGATTGGTACGCAATTATTTCACATAATGCTGTCGATACATGATCAGATGCCTGTGCAACACTGCAGTGTTTTTAGCATGCATGGAACCACTCTCGGCCATTCATTTGCACAAGACTTTACATTTACATATATCATAGACTTCTTGCAATTCAGGTGACTTTGTTTTGATAATTGCAATATTCTAGTGTTGGAGTAGTGATATCGGTCTTCTTATAGTAATTGCATGCTGTTTCTTGCCATTGTCGATTTTTTCCTACCTGTATGTATACCTATCTTTTCGATTATGTTTGATATGACTGCTGTGAAATAGTGCAGTGTTTTAAGCACGCATGGAACCACTCCGAGACATTCACACAAGATTTGACATTTTCATATATCATAGACTTATTGCAGTTCATGTGACTTTGTCTTGACAAGTGCAAGTCTAGCGTTACAGTAGTAATACCAGTCTACTTGTAGTATTTGCATGCTGTTTCTTGCCATTGTCGATTTATTTCTACATGTGTGTATACTATTCTTTTCCATTGTTGTTGATATGCTGCTGTTGTATAAACAAACATTTTTTCTTTTTTTTCTCTTCATTGAACACTGAAGGCTTCCCCAGCTTATTACATTCTTGGGGGACAACATCTGCTGCACATATGTTGTCTTTGGGCATTCACTTCATTCCATTCCGTTTATTCACCCAAGAATCTAATGTCAGCGCTATATGCCGTATTCAAACTTAACCCATTGATTGAAGTCCACACAGTTGCCGCTGTCATCCCAACCTTTGTTGGACAGCTCTGTTTTCGCTGGGATCCCTCAGTTTCCGCTGAAGAAACTTTACTCACGGGTTATCCATAACATTCTGTCAGAGAGTTTCACAGCCCAGCTGTGACCTCTGTACAACCACGTTTTGCCATTCAGTAACCGCTGAATCACTCACTGACAGAATGAACCAAAACAGTTTCATCAGTAGCAGCAGACAGTCCCCCTAGGCAAACATTATAATTATAAATAAAAGCTTAACTGGATCTGTGTTTTGTTGTGTATAAATTGCCATAATAATCTTTATTTCAACAAATTAAACTAAAGTTATTTTATTTTATTTATATATATATATATATATATATATATATATATATATATATATATATATATATATATATATATATATATATATATATATATATATCTTGACAATTAATTATACACTGATACAAAACTCCATGATGCATACAATTTATTGAAAAGTGATTTTAGTATATAGGTTTTAATTTCTGTCACTACTTTTGTATATACTTATTGCAGTAATTGGAACAATGAATTTAATAAAACATCATATAGTAATTAACTATGTTCCTTAAAATGTCATAAGTTTTTAAAAATAGAAATCATAGCACAATGATGTTATTTTCAAATGTTACTTGAAATTTATGTAATTTTTTCACATAGTTATCACATTAAATAAGAAAGTGTAATTGCAAATTCTGTTTTCATATAGTGGCTTCCCTTATATGAAAAGAAATGTGGAAGATTTACTTAATAACATTTAGATGTATAATATTATCTACTAATGTTCATAAAAAATAACAATATAAGAATGACATACGAAGCTGCCAGAAGTTAGGAGTACTACTACAATATTTTAATTTGTTAAAATTAGGAACAGTCATATTTTTGCATACATTTGCTGTTTCTTTGGAATTTATACTTTTTTCTAAATTATTATGAAATATTTGTTTTTAATATTAGACGTGAATGATGAATTGTGTTTGGATAATTAGATTTTGATTTACATACACAACATGTTAAAAAAAAAATTTCAGTTAATCTTTTCATAAGAGATTATTTTTCTTCTTTTAGTTTACTACTCTCATTCACTGAGGATAGCAAAGTAAGAAACAAGAATACAATTAGTGGTAATTCCAAACAGTTTAATTATTATTCATGAAACACAGCATGTTTGTATTTTTGTACTGAATTTTTCACTGTTTTAAAGGAATACTTATATGTAACTAGAATAAATGTATAAAGAAGACGCTAAGTTCATACTGGTAGTTACAAGTTATCATTTGAAACAACAAAACAATGAGCATTTGTAATTATTGTAATCATTCACTGTTTGACACTAGTATGACAATGTGTAGTTATTTCAATTACTACAATATTTGTAGAACCAACAATAGTAAATATTTTTAAATGTTCTCATAGATATATTAATTGTCTATGTACATATGACTAAGTTAAACTAAGACAATAATCGATCACTATGAATGTTTTACATTGTCACCATCACTATCTCCACCACCACCACACATATAGAAAGGACTCTAAACTATTGTCATTTTAAATTAAGATAATCAAAATGATGCATTTCAAACATTGTAATTGGATGGTTCAGTATTGTCCCTTCTCTCTTCCTCACAGCCTTTCACTTTCTCCACACCACCACACCCCCACCTCCAACCACATATACAAATATATTTAGATATTATCCTTAATTTTCATTGAAAGACAAACACTCGATTAAAATATGGAGCTTTGATATATCAATTTATTTTTCACAGATGGCAATATGTGTGAAGCACTGATACATTGGAATGTACTGACTTTTATGTTGCCCTGCAGAAGAACAAGAAGTCCAGTGTGTTACTCCAGTGAATATCAATTGAATATCAAATTTCAAATATTATCAAAATTGCGAGGGACCACTGTTCTTAAGAAAAGTTAGGAGGTGTTTATAGTGGTAAATTACCAAATTGCTATGGAGAAGGTAGAGGATCACCTATCCTTGTACATTCTAGCTGTGATCATTAAATATAAGACATTTTTTCCATTCATTTTCAAGTTATATTATTCTGTTTTGTTTTCTACATAATGATATTGCACAAATAAATAATGTTGAAAGAAATTATATCCTTACATGATGTGGCTGATTCAGGCTGGTTTAATGTACTTTTGTGACATCAGCTATACTCAAACATTAGAACTGCATCTGCTGTTTGAGTATTGTCCATTGTGTTCAAAAGATCCTTTTTGCAGATTAATGTTACATTAGCAGTGTACTTCATGAGATAATATTCTGACTATACTAATACTATTGCTGATGCTGCTGATTGATGATGACGAAAATCAAATTACTTATGATATACTAGTAATTGAGTATGCTCTAAATATGGTATATTAATATATCTTCTTCAACAATTAATCATCATGTTTGAAAAATCAGGCTCAGTTAGGTAAATTAATTCATTATTTTTATATTTATTATTAAACTTGACACATTCATTCTGAATGTTTGAGAAAGATTTTGTCTCAAACCTTCTGCTATTACATGTATTTCCATTCAACTTCAGACAAGACTGATAGACAAGAAAAATACTAGTATGACCAATTAAATTAGTATGCATTTCTTTCTTCATTGCACACCTAAATATGATTTCTGTGAAAGAAGAAAATATATTGAACATAATATTATTGTGTAAATATGTCTTGCTAAAGTTTTTAATTATATTCTGCATATAACTTAATTTTGCTATAAAGACGAAATGTGTAATATATAACAGCAAAGATAATTGTTTTAAAATATATCTGGAGACTTCATAGATACCATATGCCAAATGAGACTTAATAGAAGGTGCAGGCAATATGATCTCTTAACACACTGCCCAAAATGTCATTAATCTCTGGCCCATTCATATCATGAGATCCTCTTTGTCATTATGTCTAATGATGTCCTTTCTGTCTATACCTAAATTGTGTAGACAAGGACAGGCCACTGTCAACTGACAAGCCCTCATGGATGAGATCGTAAGCCCAAAGTGCAGGAAAGGAAACCTTCTCTTCAAAATACTAAATGTCTTCAATTAAAACCCTGGTACTGCAATGGGCTTTGTTGTAATTCTCCATACGGGGTTCATGGGGGTTTAGGTATGGTGTCATAAGAAAACTTTGGCAAGGGTAACCCGAGTCACCAAGTAGTATCCCATGGTGCAGTCCTGAAATTTCATGTTATAGGTTGATTAAATTCCTTATATTTAACAATGATTTGGTGATGATTTTGATGTTGTCAAAGATGTGCACAAGTCATTATGCAGAAATCGTCCTAAACTATTCAAGAGAAATTCCTAACCGGTTGATAATATTTAAGGTGATCTTTCAATTTGCACAGCATTTTTTAAATTCTGGTGCAACCAGACATTGGGGTGTGGTTAAGGAGTGAGTTTAACAAAACAAAATTGTACATAAGTCTCAATTTGCAACAAACATGTATGAAAATTGGTGTGTTTGAAAACTGACCTAGTTGCTAACAAATGTCACAGGTAGCACTGAATGGAACCTATGAGCAATACCACTGGTTTCATACAGTTGTAACCCCTTTGTCAGGGTCACAATTTTAGATATTGAGATCCTCACTCTGTATGATTTTAGTAGGCATGAAAAAATTAATGTATACATGCAACTATCATTGACACTGGTGGCATATTTTTGGAAGTAAAGAGATATGTATATATCTGCACACAAACACACAGCTGGCATTAAGAAATGAATTCATATACTAGTATTCAGCTTAAATTGGCCCCTGCTTCTATTCTAATCAAATGCACATTGATCAGAGAGTTAGATTTTGACTGGTGGATAGTTAGTTTTGAAAAAGCAGTGGAGCATGGGGATATGTGTTTTACAAGTATTATAGTTCACCATAATTATCTAATGATCACTACATATTTTGTGATAAGCCGATCACACATTTTTATTCATATTTTTTATGTAATATGGCTTAATCTGATGATAATCTAATCACAAATAAATTAAAAGACCCACACTTGTACCAAAGGATAAATGCTATAATTAAAAGAAATTAGTGTGCATTTTTTAATTAATCCTATTCTGTCATTAGCATGCATCAGTAAGTATTTTTTATATCATGATACAGTGACTGATAAGGTATTTGGAACCAAATGGGTATGTAGTGGCACAAGTGGTCTTTGCACAAGGTGAAGAAACGTGAACATCCAGAGACAAGAACCAAACATGGAAAATTACTCGTAGCCTGTAGATGAGCTGGCCTAATAGATAAAGCACGTGGAAAGTTACTCATACTCCATAGCTGAGCTAGCCTAGTAAATAAAGCACATGACCACAGAGGGATCATTGAGAGAGTGGTCTATATCTTCTGATGGGAATAGTGTGTGCATTCATAAATTGTATGATAGTCTACATTTTGCACTCCAAAAAGTAAATGTGTACAATTATAATTATTTTTTCAGTCTGTGATATTCTATGCATGTTTTTGAAAGTTTGGTAAGGGGTATTATTCCCATTCAATATAATATGTTATTACATTGACTTCTTGCACATGTAAATATGATAGCTTCTTGATGACAAAATAAAAACAGAAACATTTCATACCAGAACATTCAAAAAATGGAAACTTTTTTTGTGTAAATACTCTGCTTCATTTTCCTGTGGTACTTGGCTCTTGATAAAAATGTCATCAATATATCCAAGTACATTTGGGAATCCTGTTTAGGAAATTAAAAAAATTACATACTTAGTGAAGTTTGTCTTTTCTATTAGTGTAATGTTTGTATGTATGTCTGTCTGTGTGAGTGTGAAAGGATAATTGTTCTTACTAGCTGGTATATATGTTTATAAATGAGGTCCAGAAGATAACATTCTTTTTAACTAATTGAGTCAATGTTTGAAAATATTTATTATTTTTATTATTATTAATCAAATAAATGAAAGCTATACACAAGAAATTATTTTCATAAATTCTTAAAATATATATTTAAAAAAAATTTATAATTTGCTTCTTGAGATGTAATTAAGTGGAGGTGTGATTCCATTTTTTTAAAATAAATTCAACACCATATTTGTTAAAAATGTGATTTTATTAATAAAATGAGGAAATATAAATGGCATATTACACATTATATTTGATATTATACAAAAATCTACAATTCAAAATATTTATTATATATATATATATATATATATATATATATATATATATATATATATATATATATATATATATATATATATATATATATATACCCTTACAACATGTGTAAATATGTCAAGCTTAATTAAGTGTTGATCATTATTGTTGTTGTTGTTATAATTATGTAAAAATGTCTTTTCAAAATTTTGAGATTGCCCCATTGTAAGTTATTTTTAGAAGAATGAAACAGGAAGCACTCTAGACTATATTGTACAATAAAAGAAATAGTCTTCGCCTATACTAGTTTGAAATCCAAATCCTTGTTGAAATGTATCGTTGTAGAACAGTATCATTAAGAAAAAAATGTATTGTTTTCTTTTCTTAATTGCAATAATAAATAACTACTGCATCAATACTGCTTGTCCCATATGGAAATAATGTTCATCATGAATTCTTCTCTTACACAATTACATACGGTAATGTAAGGTCAGAGTTAAAAGAAAATGGCAGAGTACATTGTTGACAACATGTGTTTGTCTTAATTATGTTGCCAGACAGTGACTATGAGTTCGTGCAGTTTTCCAGTGTTACATTATTTTAAGACCTAGAGTCATAAGAATAGGCTTTTTAAGTGCGAGAAAGAAATTTCAAGGTTATACAACAGGTTAGCATATACAAAAGTCTCTATGGTGAAAAATACATACTTTTGGTAGAGTTATTTATTATATATTTCATAATGAGACATTGAAATGTATCAGTGGCGATATCACATTTGAAGCTACTTTCTTTTCCCGTTTAGGAAATATATCTGCCCGTATGTAGGTTATAGGTTATTTAAACCTGTATTTCCATTTTTAAGCCTATTTCATTTTTCTTCTGCTTCTTCTTCTTCTCCTCTCTCTCTCTCCATCAGGATAAACAGATCATACAGTATACATTCTGTAGATCCTCTAGTATGCATTTATGTAATAAATGAGTAGGCGTCATCAAGAAATACCTAAAATCGAAATCCAAACAACAGAATGTGCCTCTGTTATAATTACTTTTCCACATAATTTAATGCATTCATTATCAGTGACTGAAATTACATGACCTCTTGCTATTCGATATTGTGTCACCCATACAGTATTGTATACCTGTTACACTCTACGACAAACGGTAAAAAGTTTCAGATAAACGCTCTTGATTAAAAATATAGTAATACAATTGTTTAAGTAGCGATTTAACTCTCATCACAATCATAATCATGTTTGAAAATGATGGAGAAATCGAGCATAGATGAGCGTGTATTGCAAACCGAAATTCATTGTGAAATATTTCCTTATATGTACTCCAAAAACATTGATATCCTCTATATATTTCGGGATGAAGATACATTCCTATGTTATTGAGACAAGTGTGTAGTTTGGTAGTTTCAAGGTAAGCACAAGGCAATGCTTACCATCAAATCTGATGACAGTGCCCAGACCTAAAAAAACAAAACATGTACTGTCTTAAATATTTACACATGAATAGCCAAATGACATGTACTGTCTTAAATATTTACAAATGAATAGCCGAAAGACATGTACTGTCTTAAATATTTACACATGAATAGCCAAAAGACATGTACTGTCTTAAATATTTACACATGAATAGCCGAAAGAATAAAAAAGGAATGCCCAGATATAAGAATCTCATTCTAAATTAATGCATAATAAATTATTTCAAGTATTGATTGCATGAAATATCAATTAAAGCAGATCTGTCCAGAAAATATATTTTGTATATAAATTAACAGTAAGATACCATAATTCATTAAAGAGAAAGACTATATGTGCTGAAATTGTTTCCTAAAAGTAAAATACCCATATATCAATGATTGCAAAGGATGGAAACTCTATATTATAAACAGGGATAAGATAAAGAATATGGAGATAGGCATACGAACATGGAGAAAATCAATACAATAGCAAAGAAAACCACTGAAAAGACAACGCATACTTTATGTAGCATTGTTGCAAAGATGTAACATCAAATACATAAATTTAGCCGGTTATCTTAAAATCATGACATATTTCTATCGCCTCTCTGACAATGTTGACAAATAAGGAGATATGGAATTAGAATTTATCACAGTGATATTGTTTTATATTGTGCGTCAATGAAGCCTACGCAATAGAATGTACTCTTATAAATTTCACGAGTGTGCTAGTCCTACCTATTTGATACCTACTTATCGCGACGATGAATCCATCTTTTCCACAGTGTAAACTAAAAATTAAGCGGTAGTATCTCCTTTGTTGTAACCTCTAGTACATAGGAAATTATTTTAATATATTATTAGCATGACTGGAATAAAGATTTCAGAAGCAGACAATAACCAATCAATAGTCAGATAACAATCTATTCAATTTGCTAAATGCAGTATCATTCGATAGTTTTACCAATGGGAGGGGCAAATTTTTAAAAGCTTGCCTTGATATAATCTGTACAGACTATCGACCAAATCGAATTTCTGTATAAATACGTAAACCCATAAACCCCACAATATATATTAAAGTGGGAGATGCAGTGATATGCAATTTACATTACTGAAAATCCATAAAGACACCCTCCAGTAAAAATGAGAATATTCGGTGTCATGTGCATGGTTGTCTTTGGGATTGGTGTCTCCCTGCAATCAGGTAATGTGAGATTTTACAACTCTTGGTATATTTGTTACTCAGATTAATTGAGATTAATATAATTCATCATATGCATCGGTGTAGGATAGGAAATTTCCACATGAGAGTCAGAATTTTGCATCAAACACGAGGCTGTGCTAAGTGTCTGAAGCAAAATTTTGATCCTGAGCGTGGATGTTCCCTATCATATACTGAAGCATACTGATGGATTCTTTTTCTCAAATTTATGAACGACAAAATAAGCCTAAGAAAAAATGGCTTATTGTGAATACTGCTGTAACTTTCAAACGGTAGAACACCCATTGAACATTTCCTTGCCCTAAGATAGTGCGTAACAATTTACGTTTACACTGAAATATTCAATGTAAACATTCAATGACTTTTAAACAGATTTTAACTTTCAAAGAACAGTGGTTGAAATTGCTAAGGTAATGGCAATACACAGCGTCTGAATATACACTTACTGCAGATAGCTTGCGCAATGATACAAATGTGAACCGGTCAAAAAGTAAAGTTCACTTTTATCCAAAAGATTAACTGAAACAGACAAAAATAATGAAATAGTTCTTGATTCAACTTTGATCTAGAATTGATTTATCCTTCAAAAATAATAATGAGAATATGAATTTTTAAAAAATAACATTTACAACAACAGCTTTTTCGACTCGATAAGGACTAAAGAAGACGTACATGTAGCTAGGTCGATCATTGCAAAACGGCTTCTTTGTGGAACACTTAACTTCAACCAGTGTGCTATAATTAATGTTTATCTTAATTATTGTAAAAGAACGTTCAAGTGATGACTGAAAGTGGGAAGTATTCGCAACGTTGTGCACACTATGATCGCAGTAGAAGGTCTGCATAGTCCACAAGTCAGGATAAAGGCCACGTATGAGGCAAGATAGAATTATCATGCACTGATGTTCTATACTAGAAAACATAATCATACACATATAGGAATGTGAAAAAAGGTGTTCCTAAGTTGAAGTATTTTATTATTACCATTAAAAATTCTCTTTCAGTCATAAGGATATTAAGTTTCTTATTCAAGCAATAACTTAGGTATGTTATAAATCAAGAAATAAATAAATAAATACACATTTATTTATATTTACGTATGTAATAATCACTTCTTTACTAATAATAAGCTTGGGTATTATTTATATCTTAACGCTTATTTTGTTTCTTTGCACCTGTTTTTTAAAAAACTTATTTGCAACATTCAACGCAATCTTGATTGTACTTTCACATCTGAGCATTATCTTGTTCATTTTGCATTTGTGATGTAAATAATGTTCGAAAACATATTTACACGAATTGCCATTTTTGAAACTTTCACATTCATTGTGCGAATTTTCGTGCACTTTTGTGGTTATATGTCTATCTTTACAGCGAATGCCTTTGATTGTTACGAATGAGAAGATTCGGACAAATGCAAGGACCCTCTCAATAAAAGAGGCGACAAATCTGGCGAACAGGGCTTGTATCCGATATTTCATTCTGGAAATACATTTGTTATATATTTGTAACAATCTAGATAGTTTTGTGCCTGTGGTTCCCAGGTTTGATCCCTTGTGCCTGTGTGTACTTGGGTTTGTTTTAATATGATTTCTCTCTTTTAAGTTTATAAATTAGAGTGAAATTATTTTATCATAGAGAGTAGGATACCAATAGTTTACTTGTTCATATCGATCAGTTTGTATGACTGGGATACTTTGTTTGTTAGGTGTATCTTTGAATGAAGGCACAAACATTGATGTTGGCTTGGATTGAGAATCCCATATGTTGTAATGTATTGTGTACTGATAGTCACAAGGGGTCTATGATATCGCTAACCAGAGGCATTTTCAAAGGGGTAAAAATAAAGTACCTTTTCTTTCTTTCTTAACTTCAGACAAAAATAGTAGGAAATGACAATTATACGTGACAGATGATGTATATTCTTGTGTTATTTCAGTCTACCTCATTTCATTATTATGCCTTGATAACGGTTAATAAGATATACAATGCAGTTCCCATGAAACTATGATGGGACATGGTTTACGTGTAACAAGAATATTGGCAGAAAAGATTATCTCCCACGGAAATATTTCTCATATCTTAAAGCTGTAATTACCATGACTAACAAGAAAAGGATTAAGTTTAAACATTGTTTCCGTGTATGTATATCACGTTGTCAACTTGGTGTTCATGATGTGGGAATTATAAGATCATCAGACAATCAACAAAGATTTCTTTACGTTTCATGACTTTTTCAATTTCATGAAGTAATAAGAAATTAGAAATAAAAACCGATTCAGATTGTGTCTTTATTTCATACTCGCATGAAAATAAAAAAGCGTAAATGTAGTAGCTGTGTGTGTGTGTGTGTGAGAGAGAGAGAGAGAGAGAGAGAGAGAGAGAGAGAGAGAGAGAGAGAGAGATGGGTAAAAGACTAAAAACGCTCAGATCAACTCACACAAAGACCCAAAGAAAGCACTCAAATTGCATATAGTACCGAGAGAGAGAGAGAGGTTATTGTGTTTTGCCTGGAGGACAGATTACAGGGTATCATCATTGTCGCAAGTTACGGGCGAAAAATCCTCTACGCCCTGCTAACGTTCTCTTTTTGCTCGTGGCTTACGACGGTATCATAGACAACTGTTGTAACAGTATGTAAGTTTGACATCGCAGCCAATTTCTAACCGATAGTCTGGCACGGATGTGTATCACACACAGCATACCACTGAACTGTGCTGGATGATATTGTGACTGTAATATATTTGTATCTTGTTAAATTAATCTGCTTTGTTAACTTGGATAACTCTTGTTAGCTAGTTTAATGCTTTAAACTGCTGCACATGGGTAAGATGTACTGCTTGTTATTTGTCTTAAATGATAGTACATTATTTATTTATGTAACATTTTAAATTTTCTTTCTTATTTTACAAATGTTTTAATTTGAAAATCTAAAATAATAGATAGTAGGCATTCTTCTCTTATTCTAGCATGTGGTTTAATACCCTAATATTGTACTAAATTGTTCATTAAAGCATGGCTTGCAGTGTCTCACCCACATCCGCTACTTTGTCATGGTCTCAGTAGCTCTGGACTTAATAATGTTTAATTTTTACAAAATAAGTTATAATGCCAGAGCTGGCATCTAATACCCTGTTACTTATCTAATTTAGCATATGGGTTTTAACCCAAGGAGTGTCTGACTTAAAAAAGCACGGGCGATATCTCACCCATTTCAAAAGCAGTAGGAGTTAATTATTTCTTCAGTAATGGTTATAACCTCAGAGCACATATGTTTAATGTTTATTTTTTAAAAACATTTAATGTGGTGGCCCAAACTATGACGCATAGGGGCAAGATGTTTTCGTGTTGTTGTTGGTTCTTTCAGGGTCTTTCATCGCTCTGGTGGCATCGAATGCCATCTACCGTACCTTCTTCTGAAAAAAAAAATCAACGATACAAACACTATATGTTAGATATTTTATGGTGTGATACAATTTCTTCCATGATGTACAATTTGCACGAAAAAAACACATGATAAGATCGATAGAGCGACGTGTATTGAGTTTGTTAGTAAAATGGTATGATTATATAATTTGTTTTGTCTTTCTATTAGGAATATTTACCAATGTTATATAACCCTTCCCAATAATATAGAACTTATTTTAAGTATTCGTGATTGACGTCTTTTATCTGTATAATATACGTAAAGTCTATATCTTATATTTTTGAGAGTTGATGATGATGATGATTTTGAAATCAAATATGTCAGTATTAACTTCTCGTAAACAAGTCTCAGTTTTATTGGGGGGGGGGGACAAAGGAGAGTATGTACTTCTTATTATGCTTAAAATATCAAGTCTCTACCCCGTGTCTCTGGGGAGGTACTTTGTTTTTATTTTGACCAATGCTGTCAGCAATGACATCATATGACACCCCACTTAGACCGCTATCTCGTAATATAAATTGTTCTCTGCAGCAAACCCCAATTGTTGTAAACGCAACCAAACCTTGTGCAGTTATGCTTCAGTGATGCCATAGACATAGGAAAAGAAAGTTTATTAAATAGGTGCAACCTTTCTCATCCCCTTAAGGTATTATTGTCGCTGTGTGTTTGTTGTTTCATGGTTTCTAAATTGTCTGTCTTTCTTTATATCTGTACACTAAGTTGCTACAGTTCATTAATACTAATTTAATTTTGTGCTGAGACGATCAAATAGTTAAATACACTTAACAGATTATCCTTAGGTGATAATTACAGACCAAAGGAGAATAATTTAAAACATGAACTTGAACATTTAATATTTTATATCACTATTTAATAAAAAATATAAAAAAATGGCTTCCAGAAAAAAAAGGAATTGCTTGCTTGTCCTTTTTAAAGGAATTTTAAATTTGTGTACACACAATAATCCCGAAACCCATGTAGTAGCAATACCCTATTTCCAGGCAATGATTTTATGATCTGCAAACCTGGTGTAGTAATAATACTACATTGTTATCCCCAAACCCATGTAGTAACAATACCCTATTTCCAGGCAATGATTCTGTGATCTCCAAAATCTGATGTAGTAACAATACTACATTGCTATCCCCAAACCCATGTAGTAACAATACCCTATTTCCAGGCACTGATTTTGTGATCTCCAAAACCTGATGAAGTAACAATACTACATTTCTATCCCCAAACCCATGTAGTAACAATACCCTATTTACAGGCACTGATTTTGTGATCTGCAAAACCTGTTGTAGTAATAATACTACATTGCTCCCCAGACCGATGTGGTAACATTACCCTATTTCCAGGTGACAGTGTAAAACCGATTTTGTTATCTCCAAAACCTGATGTAGTAACAATACTATATTGCTATCCCCAAACTCATGTAGTAACATTACCCTATTTCCAGGCAATGATTTTGTGATCTGTAAAACCTGATGTAGTAATAATACTACACTGCTATCCCCAAATTCATGTAGTGACATTACCTTATTTCCAGGCAACAGTGTAACACTGATTTTTGTAATCTTCAAACCCTGATGTAGTAACAATACTATATTACTAATCGCCAAACCACATAGTAATATTACGCTATTTCCATGTGACAGTGTAACACCCTGATTTTGCAATCTCCAAAACCTGATGTAGTAACAATACTACATTGGTAATCATCAAACCCATGCAGTAACATTGCCCTATTTCCAAGATAACAATGTAACACTGATTTTGTAATCTCCAAACCTGATGTAGTAATAATACTACATGGCCTCAAATCCATGTGAACCCACAATATTTCACTTGAGGAAAAAATGGGTAATTCCTCCTTTGAAGAGTCACTTTCCAGAAAAAAATTCCAGTGTATTAAATCAAATTTAACTATATTAATATTGACTTTTGCACTCATGTTTTGGTACTGATGCCAGTAATAAACAACAAAAGGACTAGGACTCTAGATCACTGTAATGGCCTCAGAAAATGTCCAAAATGTATTTTCTTTATTTTAAAAGCTGTTTTATTTATATTGTATAAACATACCTTTGTCTTTAATAATACGTTTTATTTTCATATTTATCGCGTGCGATGACGTCATCTGCAGCCGCGCGTGAGGCGTAGAATGCGGAAAATGTGAAAAATTCGTCTGACTATAATGTATTTATATATATTAAACTATTCCTGCAGCCATGAAACAACGGGAAACTGTCAAGACGTTTCCCTTATTAGATAAGTTGTAGTCTCAGAAAATTGTATTTTGTTTCACTCATGTGGGATATGGTAATTTTAAAGAAAATGGTTAGATAATATGGCAGGTAACTGTGACATTTTTATCGCAGCAGCAGTTTACAAGGTATGTAACTTTCATTTTACAAATATTATGTCACAATAAATGAGTAAAGTATGAAATTAAATGCAGTTTTACTTTATCAGACACACATATCCTTTAGAAATTAAGGAAAATCTTCACAGTTTAAATATTTCCAGGCGGTGTTGATTTGCAGACGACGAGTTTTATGAAGAAATAAGCAAATCCAGCTTGGTTTATAAAATATTTGTATCAGACTGGTATTTTGGACAAATATTTCTCTATAAGAGCATTGTATACAGTGGTATGCAATACTGTGAAACTTTTGTTAATTCGTTTTGAATTGTTTGGTAAAAAAATTCCAATCATAAAAAGCGATTGAGGGTCTATGCAGTTTCCGTACGGAATCAGTCAGGCCAACCTCACGTTCATCACTTATTGAAGACTCAATGTAGTACAATTTGAAATGGCAGAATAAATAATTAACATTCAATATAAGGTACATTTTGTCTCATCAATAATAAAGATAATCCATGAGAATTAACAACAGTGCGGTAACTGGTGCCAGATTCTCTAGGGGACTCTAGTTCCAAACTCACTATGTTTATAACTGGAAGGGTTAGTGAGGAAACGCACTATGAAAAGAGTATTTATAATGATTTGCAAACAAGTATAAAACCATATCTTATATAAACAGTCTGCTAAACACCATAAATATTTAATAGAAAGATAATCCATGTGGCTGCTACAGAATACAAAAAACTTTATATAGCTCATATAAATACAAATCATGTATACATAGTTTCGTGGTCCAATGGTAAAATATCCGCTTACATGCAGAGCCGACCTGGGTACAATTCCCAGGATAGTAGAAATTTATTTTTTCTTCTTCGTTCCACTTAGTACAGATAGTAATCCGTAATAACTTTATTTTCCACATTGATATGACAAATCTTAATGGTAATGAGCTCATGCAGAAGGTGGAACGTGAGGGTCTAGACAAGATGAGAAATCCTTGGGAAAAGATAGATGCCTCAGATACCAAAATTCCTGACTTTCCAAGGCTTGATGAGGAAGACTTGCAAAATATTACTTTTGGAGGATATCAACTGAAGTTAGCAAAATCTTACACCCGTAAGCACCTTAGCGAGAATGAAGGTTATGATTTATTAGTGCATAAAGACCAGAATGGACTTCTAATGGCAAGAATTCAGAGCCAACTTGTGTCCAGTAGAGCCTATAAACTCTGGCTTGATTATGATCAATATTCAGTCAGAGGTTGGTACTGCCAATGTCGATCCGGAGTCTGTGTTGTTGGTACGTGTGCACACATAGCAGCCGTCATCTGGTACCTTGGATATGCATGTCATCAAAATGCACCTTTTAATTCGATGTCTGATTGGAGTTCTTATTTGAATGATGCGCAATACCTTCCTGAACCTCAGTTGAATGATGATGATGATGATGATGATGATGATACAGCTGACATTGAAGAGTAATAAATCATTAAAAATAAGTTACAAGTTGCTTGTGAAGTAATTAGTCCAGGTAAAAAAAAAACAGTTAATATTGTTATGTCAGATTTCTCTAGTTTTAATAATATATATCATTTTGAAAGATCTAAGTACATACTGTTTTGGACTGTGTAAATATTCTTTGTGAATAGGTCATTACGAGAACATGCATTTGCTTGCTTAATATTTTTTTTAAAACTTAGAATAATAACCAAACGGTAATTTAATAGTATTGCCTTGTACATTCCAGTCAAGTTATATACTGTATGTGTTCTAGTTATTCATGTGTACATAATTAGTTCTTTTAAACATACAGTGACAATGTACAACAATTAGATTTTTTGTGACGATAATTGTATGGCGAAATACTCCTGTATTTGCTATGTAGTTAGCTCATTTGTATTGGAATTGTTATCGACAAGGGACTTGATGTCAATATTCTTTTTACCATACATTATGCATGTAAATGTCACACCATTTGTTTGTTTTTAGGGTAAGTACTGGATAAAACTAAATAAATAAATTAACGCAGTGAAGTTGAATATAGAGAGGATATTTGCTTGAAACGAGTGAATAACGGATATATTTCATTGAGTGGGTGAAAAACTCAGTATTTTCACGTGTGGCGAAGCCACGAGTGAAAATACTTAAGTTATTTCACCCACGAGATGAAATATATCTGTTATTCACTCGGAGCAGGCAAATATTCTTTTTATTTTATGCTCAAGCGTATTGTCTAACAATTTGTATAAAACACTGAAGTAGCTGATTTCTTGCTGCCTCCCGCGCGATAATGTCAGCGGTTTACCGTTTATGTTCTGCTGGTTTTTTTTGTATATTTGCACATAAAATATCAGTAGATATCAGTAGTTACATAATGCTCATTCCCAACTGAAGGTTTAACAGTAGACTAAAAAAAAAATGATTTTTTTTTCATCCCTTCGTGGATTTGAACTCGGTTCGCTTGGATGCAAAGCAGCCACCTTAACCTTTACACCAGGCAAGGATCTTACAAAAGAATTGAAATGTCTTACTCATAATGTTATCGATCTCTATTGACGGTCAGTGAAAAAATATCATATTTTTCACTGCAGTGAAATATTACAATTATTTCACTCGGAAAATCCAGTAATTCACTGCCTAGCATAAAACAAATATTTTTTCTTATGGATGTTTTGTTGACATTTGCAGAAGTCTTTTGTCAAAGTCCTTTAGTCCCCGAGATTTGCATATATATATATATATAATCAACAAGTCTTTAAAAATTAAAATTTGCATGCTTGACATCATTAAAATCACGATAACGTAATGGAACCAGAAGTAACGTCATTTTATGTAGGTAAACTTTTGGTGCCTCCAGCATACATAATTTTATTGAATTCAACAAAATTTTTATTATTCTGCACAAAATGCATCCTAAAGAGTCTTTGTACAAAACTTAGAGCCTTTTGGTGGTTGGGCCAAATTTGACCCTTGTAGTACCTAGTCCTTTAAGCATAGTCTATGAAGCATGAAATATTGGTCACAGTGACCTATTTTTGTGAAGAGCGTGTAGTACTCATCCCGATACATCACCTGACCAAGTTTCCTAAATCTAGGTATAACAGTATATATACAGGTTGCAAAAGACCTAGTTGGTTATGAGCTAAATGCATATACTTAACCCAAGCCAGCAAAATGTGAAATGGAGATCACAGTGACCTTCCTTTGTGGTTAGGGTATGGTACTAACAGATACATACAATCCTAGATAATTTTATCATGAACAGAGCTTGAGAAATAAGCTACATAATTTAACCCAAGTCAGTTAAACATGAAATATTGGTCACAGTGACCTACATTTGTGATTAGGGTGTAGTACTCCTCAAGATGCTTCCCCTCAGCAAGTTTCATGATTACAGTGGGCAAAAAAACTCCCCTAAATTCAAAAACTTAACCAAGAATGTACAACTAATGTACAGGCATGTACACATTTTGCCCCCTCCCCTCGGGGGTGGGTAGGTGCTATGAAACCCACTCGAAATTGCTGCCTAGGACCTAGGAAGAAAGAATGATCGACATTCAGTGAGGTGTACATATGTGTATGCTTTTATCTGGGTTGTCGCCAACACTGGGGGTAGTACAATAGCTTACCTCTACGGTGTAGGGTTGATATAAAATGGAATATTCAGATTCTTGGCTGTGCTTGCAAAAAAGGCAAGAAAGGCAACAATTACATTGATTGGACATTATGTTGTGTTGATTGGAGTATTGTTCATGGTGAGAGAGACGACTGTCGACTCCATGTGACATTGAACAAAATGAATAAAGATTACATTGAATTGAGAGCTACCATGATGTCATTGATCTACATGGAGTTTGGAACTGCAGTTTCAGAAACTGAAATGGGGGTCATTAAAGTCTACGTGTATTTTAAAAACTTATGTTGCCTTTGTTGCATCAGATCACACTTTTGAACTATTAAAATGCATGTTTGCCAAGTTCATTAAACCTTACTGAAAATTGTTCTAACTTGTGGAAAAATATTGACTGCCTTACCGAGGTCTTGTTAGGGTTGGCAGGACTGCAATTTAGTTCAAATCCTAATTTTTTATTTCGTTTTTATAATACAAAAACAATACCTCAATATACATTCCAGATTTAAATTACCAAAAGTAAAGAACCCAGGGCCTAAAATACACAAAACCAACTTATGAATTATAATTTCAATTCATGTGGAAGACTCTGTAGACTACAAATTAAAGTTTCATCTGTAAACTTAACTTTTAAAGATCTTGGATGACTTTGATTATGGGCAAGAGAGTATGCCTTTATCTTTGGAAAGAATTTTTATCAGACTATAGTAAAATTGGTAAACTCAACATGATATCAAGTTTGTAAGATAGTTTACATAGGTTGTGTTCTTGCAATACTACATAAACCTGCCTAATGAAATGGTCAATTGTTAATTATGTAAAATAGGTGAGTGATATCAGAACCACTTGGCCTTCTTGTTTAATCTATCCGTAGATGTGAATAATTTGTCATAATTTCATCATACTGTGATACATGCTTCTGTATCGTTATACTGCTAATGCTTTGCTAGCAAAGCAAGAATAATCATCAACATCATTCAATTAATTTTACATCTGTTTCTTTCTAAAAACAAGATTTCTATTAAGTATTTAACAGACTGGGCAGTGTATAAGCAATACAGTTTGCTGCTGTACAGGTGCAGTTTCACAAACAAAGCCTCTTCACTTTTTTTTCTTGATGAACTTAGCATGTAGAGCAGGTGTGTGCAACCTACAACCCATGACCTGGTTTTATCTGCTAATTTATATTATTGGGTGTGGTTTAAAAAAATCGCTTATCTGGCCCACGCCTTAGAGGAAGTTGCACATGCCTGATGCAGAGGCTCGAACATGAATAAAGCATCTAACTTCATCACACAAAGATCAATGATTTACACAATGAATTTGTGAAGAAGCAAGTAAGACAAGGTTTACGATGACTAAAATTTAGTATAAATGAATAACAATGAAAAGTAAAAGTTTAAACTTTATTGAGTGAAAGCATGACTCCATTCAATTGTAAAACATTCTCTATGGACACAATCTACATAAAGTGTACCTTCTTTCAGAATTTGTTGACCAGCAATATAACATTACCTTATTACAAAAAGTAAAATCCAAAACTTGTATGTATACACTGTGTGGCATATGTATTGATACACACTGAACTAAGTTATAAAATGTTGGAAAGACTTTACAAAGTGCCCAAATTCTTTAATTAAATGTTTGCTATGGACATGTGTTGGAAAAACATCTAAGGCAGAGCATTACAACACTGGGCTTTATCAAACTGTGGAGATTTAATCTCAATTGAGAGAAATTTTGTTGAAATTTTAAAATATTCATCAATTTGATTGCTGGACATACATATATATGCCAACTATCACACACACCATCTATGCTGTGTGATCCACAGACAGATAACGACACTGGTACGATCTTCACACAAAGTTCCTTGTTCATTATAAACTGCTAAAAATTTTAACAGGGATGTCAATTTGGATCTGATCTGTGGAAAGCAGTTTTCATTACATTTTATGCTCATTACCATTTTCCCCATTTACAGTTGATTTTTAGACAAGAAATATGATCCTGTTTAATTTTGTACTCTCAGTCCGGAACATCTCTTGTACAAGAAAAAAAAAAGCAATTATATTCGATAATGATTGCCAAAAAATGTGTCAAATCTACATTTATCCATCGACCAATGCACAACAAACATAAAAGCAACAACAAGAAAAAATTGTGTTCATGGAACACAGATGCCCCACCACAGTACCTAAATGAATTAAACAAAACTTAAGTGTGATGGATGGATGGACAGAAAAGGATAACACTCGAGGTTCCTACCACTGTGGTAGGGCATAAACATGGTCCAAACTAAGGTTACACATTTATGCTGATATTCTATAAATTAAATTCTGCTGGCACAGTACAGCACAATATCCAAAGCAAAGCTAAGCTTATTCATCTAAGATTGATTAACAATTATCAGTTTTCTTCATTCATAAGCATGGTTTTTAAAAGACTTTTTTATTCAGAAATTTATCTTGCAACATTATTTTCATCTTCCATGACGACTTATGTCCCCTTAAATAGAATTCATTTACACTCATTAATAACTGATGACCGATGCCCTTTACCCAACTTTTTTGCATCATGTATCAGATATTCATGAGTCTTTTAATTTTACTGTCTATTCCATCTGATACACATCAGCATGAAATTATTTTGCCACTGTCAATTAATTGTTAACAAAAAAAGGCAATTTTCAAACTTAATTAATTGTAGTTAATCAGTTGTAGCTGCTGGAGCAATAATTATGTATTTTGTGTTTTATTAATATCAAATACATATAAATAAGCCAAACTAGGTTGATATTAATAAATATATTTTTGTGTTGTCTTCCTGTTACAAAAAAAATGAATGATTTGTTCTACTTCATTTGATCTCACTGAATGTAAACAAGTTAAATTTCAAACTTTCTAGGAGTCGGTGTTCCCAAAAACTGCTGTCAGTCAATCCATAGACTACCCAAGCTGATATTGCATGGTGGAAATATCAAACTTTGAAACTACACGCCAGTTTGACAAGTGAATCAAAAATAACAGGATTGTTAAGTACTACCAAAACACACACACACATACACAAAAGTCCATCAGTTGATCAAGCACAAAATTGTACACTGTATTTTTTATTAACAGTGACTGTACATCAAGATGCATCTTATCACCTTCAAGAAAAAGCAAATAAACAAGAATATGTAACATAAAACACATTTATTTGGAAATGCACATAAAATTACATGAACATTGTTTTTCTATAAGACCTATTTCACGTTCTATTCCATCATTCCAGACTTTCAATAATGTCTTCACACCATTACCCTTATAAATATCATATTTGTCTTGTGATTATCCAATACCACATTAAAAAGAATTTATAGAGGTCAGTCAGCATTTTATACAAAATGAGATATTCCCATCAATCATCTCTCTTTACCTTAAATGTTGACATTTACCAAAAAACATATTTTCACATGAATGTTAGAATTTTTAAACCTTTTACACTTTGTCAAATATTTTACTGTTAATTAATTTTTAAAATGAAATTTTTTATGGTACTTTTTTGTACAAACTGAAATCATTATAAACAGGCAATACTGGGATAAAAATTGGAGTAAACTGTATGTTTCAAAATTTTAAAACTTTCAACTAGTTTAAAATTTAAAGACATGGAATCTGAATCAACGTTTTTATGCACAAACTACACTGTTATTGATAAAATAGCTGACTATACTCTACAAACCCTCATAAAATACAAATTTCACAAATCTTTCACATTCAACTGTTACAAGTACTTTGATTCAAAAGACACTACAAGGGTAACAACTCTTTTCTCGAAAACAAGGGAAAGAACTCTACCACCTACCAGTGGTGGTCCTTTCAAGTAACTTTTTAAAGTTACAGATACAACATACACCGAAATAAACTAGTCCTACCTTTCCAATCTGCATTCCTAACTATTGCACTTATTTAAAATTGAGATTTACTGAAATTTATTTTAAGTGTATTGCCCCAATATCCATTTTGTGATATTATCCAATATGACTGTCACTTGCCAAGGAATCTAATGATCTCATGCAGACCATTTTTCTTTTATGACACCAACTTATCTTACAATAAGTAAACTGGCTTGAAACAAAAGGATACGGAAAAAAAGGAGTTTGTTAAAAGGTATAGTACAATGACAGTTTACATTTGTGAATATAAACATAATTCTTTCCTAACTGCTGTGTACTGAATACAATTCTATGCTTTATTTCCATTACCTACAAATTTAACTTCTCAATTCTGCATTCAGACTTTACCAATTTAGATATTTTCAGTAAGAACATTTACATATTAAAATTTAGAATGCCGCATTAGCATAATCTTAGACAGATACACTTAGAAGAAATCTGCACAAGGGTTTCATGGAACACAGTCTTACCTACAGGCCAATTTGTGATGCAAGGTACATGTCTTAGAGAAAACTTATAACAGAATCTTCACATGTTGAAAATGATGCCAACATTATCCCAACTGGACAGTTATATCTATACAGGGTTCAAAATACACCGTAGAAAATTTGCTACCAGTTTTATGGTTTTGCTACGTGGTAAAAAAATTAATTAAAAAAATCAAGCAGCAAGGAAGTTTGAAAAAGAAAGAACTCCCTGTGACACAAGGTTTGAATTCTGCTTATCAAAAAGATCCTTTCCAACACCTTTCTCCTGATTAACAAAAGGTAAAAATTGACAATGTTTACACCAAAATTCCTATAATTTCTAGCAAGTGTCTTTACAATGAAGATGATGATGAATATGACCATGTACCAATTAGAGATATTTCATAGTATTGTTTCAAAAAGCATTTATAAGATATGATCAGTTAAGTGTCTGCAATTCTGTCTCATTTCCACTCAAAGATAATACATGCAGCAGACAATGTGCTCCATACAAGCGAGTGATGACAATATAATGAATATCATAAAGTTGTTACAAAGCAGAACCTGAATAATATGTTAGATAAAAACTTTTGCCATATGGTAAGCCATTTTGCTACCAGATTATAAAAGCAGGTAGCTACCGGCTACTTAATTCTTAATTCTAACCTCCTACACTTTTGAAACTGCCAGCTACTTCATGCTTAATTCTAACCCTGCTACATATTTCCTACTCTTCCAAGGCAAGATAAAAAAGCATGCTTAGTTATTATGAGAAGGAATATAATTTGTAAGTGAATACCAATAGTATTGCCATGTATATCAATTATCACATTTCAGACAAGATTAATGAAATAAGAATAAACTTAAAATTATATTTTCTGTATTCTGTCAAACTTTTAAAACCAGCGTAGCTTTTCTTCTTATTGAAAAGTTAACACAAGCACATATGCTTGAAATTATGCCATGTCAATATGCTTATATCCCTTTCCAAAGTGGTATACAATTTGGATAATACACTTACATATAATGATAAATAAATTAAATAGATGAGTATATATCAATGTACATAAAAGGGTGACATTTCCCAGATAAGAAAAGGCCTGAACATGAATCACAAATTATTCATCTCTTTTATGCATAAGAAATCAGCATATCTTGACTCCTGCAAATGTATCAGTAACATGTTATCAAGAATTGTTGCATACTTATTATATTGTTGGTATAGTTTGCACATTTAAATGCAAAGAATGAGACCTACATCCATTACTACATAACGAGGGCTTCTCTTTTACCTCATTGGGCAAGTACTTCTCAGAAATGTGTGAAAATCTGTGGAACTACCATTTTGAAAAACTGCCATATAGATAACACTGGGCCTCTTGGTGAGACTCTCAATTCTAAAATCCAAAGAAAAACCATGATAATGTGTCGGAATATCAGAGTCCATGCTCTTCATTCTATTGATAAATTAAGGATGATTGCTTGTAAAATGTTAAAGCATGTAGCTTTTCGAAAAATTTATATTTTTAAACATCTAAGGGTCAAAGCAATCTAAACTATTAAATTATTTTCAGATTTTTTTGCGTCTTTTTGTGCTACTCAAAGCTTTATGTCCATCCCTAAGAAAGGGTAATTACAGAGAAAAGCATGGGAGAAAGTACCCTGTCACTAATTGCCAAAAACCAATACTTGAATGAGTATTTACTAATTGATCAGATCTGTACTGGTTGAAGATCAAAAGGGTATGTTGGTGAGTAAATAATTTTCAGTACAACACAATTATTGAGATAACATTGGTTTTCCAGAACAGAAAGCCCATGCAGCCAATTTATGGAAAGTTGTAAATTGTTAAAGATTTCCCCCAGTCTCGTATACTTTTCATTAACTTGTAATTTTCTTTCACAGGACTGCTATTGTGATTATAAAAATTGTATAAGCATTTTTATCTTCTATTATTTAATAACAGACATAAGTTATAACCATGTCATTTTACATCCGATCTCTCCAAGAGTACACAGAGCTACAATACACCAAGATAACAAGTGATGTCATATCAATGACATTATTTCATGCTGTGCAGGAAGCATTGATTTTCCAAAAGCGGACTTCATTAAAGCACACAGCAATAACCCGATCTGCTTATTCATTATACAATTGTAGACATATATGATATTTCTGTACTTTACTGCATATTATGCAATGCTAAAGACAGTATTACTTGAAAATACCCTCTTTTTTCACAAGTACCTTGTAACTCAAGCATTCCATTTCAATAAAACATGGTATGACTGACTTACAAAATTTTTCCCTACTGTTCAATATGCAGGTATCCGTGGCTGCACTTTTCATGTAGAGACAATGTGCAAAGTTTACAAGATTAACTGTACAAGTCCAAAAAGAGAATTGTATCGTACAATACTGATTCCTGCCTTTAGTTCATTTTGTGTGAACTCTGCAAAGTATATGGCATACTAGTACTTATAAACAGATCACTGCAAAAGGGTACTTACTACTAGTACAATTTCAGAAGATGGCAAGTTCCAACTACCACATCGGGTTATATATCTGACACTTAATTAAAAGATTATGCAGAATTTACAGAGCAACAATTTCTTAGTGTATGCAATGGCAAAATATGCACAAAAAATACAGTATCCTCCATGCAGCTAAGCAGCACAAAATTTAAAGTTTGTGCTTATTTCTGACAGTGAAATTTGTGCACTTATGAATGATGTTCTTGTTGCTCACTGTGTACTTTACTAGACCTATCACTCGACAACAGTTACAGAAATGTATACCTACTGTGCGCATTCTTTGCAATGAATATCTTTCAAGGGAAATCTAAAAACTGCAGTTGATAGTCAAATTCATTTCTTTGTCCCATTCATATGTTTTAGATCTTTTGAGAAAAGTACAGCTCATTACATAATATAAAAGTATGAAAACTGGTCTTTTCACACAGAAACACATTGTATTTGCAAAGATACAGTAGCAATGCAGTAGGCTTGTCAACACTGACAGCAATACAAATCATAACATGCAGGTGTATTGTTCAGACTGGACACTCTCACTAGGCATATTTACAGAAGCAACAATGTTCCAACTAGTTTTGCCATGAACAAATTACATTTCTAAAGAGTAATGTCCGTTTGAAATTATTCTTTCCTTTATTAAGTACAGGAAAAGTTTGAACACCTTGTAAACAGCACCATTAATTGCTTGTTGATAAATCATCACTTCCTGCATCGTAGAATTTACAAAATCACTGCTTTAACAGTGCAAATATATGTGAATCTGTGTTTTTTTAATTCCACAACTACAAGCCAGGATACTTGTATACATATTTACATGCATGATGTGATAAATAAAGGAATCACCGACTTAACAACCCACTGTATCAACACTTCTATTTTGTTTACTATTTATAACTGATCGTGACTAGACATGTCTAATTTCAGTGTTATATTTCTGCACACAAAAAAGTGAAACAACTGCTTTACTGTTCCCTTTTTTATGATAACTGAGGAGGAGAGAAGAAAAATTTCAAAGGGACATAAGTTTATGAGATTATGGCACAAAAATTCTCAAATGTTGGTAGCCTTTACCAAAGCCAAGAACACAATGTCAAATACACATAACAATGGAAGCAATCTATGTGATGGAATGCCATTGGATGGATATTGTATCATCTGGACTTTCAACTAAAGATAAAATGTTGAGTGTTCAGTCCCCTTGATGAATACAGTATCATCTATCATCAACATCTTCTGTCTGTGATGAAGAAGGGGACCTTGCCTGTAAAAAGGAAATGAAAATGCTCATTTGTTACCAACAACAATATAGCACACATCCTAATCTCTAACAGTGTATTGTCATATTCAGATATATTAATACTTTACTAGAATACACCTTGTTCTTCATGAAGTGACAATCAACATATAAATAGTCCTGTAAAACTCTGCGATAAACAACATAAATCCAAATATCATTATCATCCCCTCCTACAATTTATTAATAAGAAATGTACATACCAGACCAGATCTTAGTTTTTTTTTTAAAAAACTAAGCACAAAAACTGAACTCCAATCTCTAAAATCAGAGACTATACTAACGGAGTTTTATTATAAAAAAATGTGAAATTAAGCCAATATGCACAGCAATCGATATTAGTCCTGAAAGTTTAGTGTTTCTACCTTTCTTCTGAGAAAGGAGCTATGCTGGCTTCATGGTCAGCATGCCTGATTCATGACCAGAAGGACATGGGTCTGAATCCTGCCCATCCCAGGGTCAGATGCCATGGTATGCCCCTGGGCAAGCACTTTACTCCAATTTTCTCAGCATGATATAACCTTCCATGTATTGATGTGCTGTTAAAAGTTACCTAACCAACCAACATCTTCAGAGTGAAGTTATAAAAAAAATCTTAATTTTGTAACAATGAATCAGGGTAAGCAGTTTGTGCTAAAGATGTTTCATGACTACAGTGCCTTTTTTTTCCAACGATATATGAAATGAAAATCTACCCTTTTTTATCATTATAAGGCTGCTTTTTTTCATTGCAAAACATATTTATGAGAGTTTACAGTCCTCAAAAGTTTGTTTTTTTTGTGAGTTTTGACCAAAGAGCGGTGTGTGTGCTTATTACAGCATATGCTAGTATTATGATGAATAAGGTACATAATGTTGTTCTTCATTTTTAACCATCCTCGTGATATTTCTTCAATGCCGTTTCCAACTCGTGATACTAGTCAGAAATCATTCTCATGTTCATATATACTGTATAAACTCGCATATAATCCGGGTTCAAATGCAAAAACATAGAGCCTGAGCTGCCATTGCATAATGCGCCAGCAGATCAGGGTCTATGTTGTTTGTTCTACTGATTAGTCCTTACAAACTGCATAAACCCAGATCTGCCAGCGCATAATGTGATGGCAGAGCTGGGTCTATGCAGTTTGCAGTTGGTATTAGCTTATATGCGAGTATATACGGTACTGCAATGTGTCTTCACCAGCCACCAACAAGAAGAAACAAATCTGACTGTTTATGGGAGGTGACTGTTGAAGGAAGATAAAATATCACAGGTAAATAAGAGCTGGAAAAATAAGACACTGGCTTTATTTCTGAGGTGACTGTTTGAAGGAGGTGACTGTTACAGACCTGTCAACCCCGAAAAGACCTCAGTAAGGCAGTCAAAATTTTAACTTCCTCCTGTATATGCAGAGGTGGAAAGATATATCAGCCTAAAACTTAATCAAAATTAATGAATAAATCATACCATATTAAACCTAAATGTACAGTATATAGTCTAGTCTCTCTAATCTTGTTACACAACAGGACCTACTTTCACAAAACTCTCAACTTGAGTAACACATGCTACTAAAATTTGTTCCTGAGTAGACTTCTTATACTGCCATAGGTCATATTCATAGAAAGATTGAATTGCCTAGTGCAGAATCAGTCGCCAACCCCTTCCATTAGATACTTGCTTGTTTAGCTTAAAGTAGCGGTATCGTTCTTCACTGGACTATTAACAATGCTAAATCGTGGATGGCCCCTCCTCTGCCTATTGACCCTCCTAAGTGTCCCACTCTTCCCCCTGTTCAACCCCACCTATTCCATGAGCTAGCTCACCTTTAGGCAGTGGTTTCCTGCTTTACTGGACCATTCACAATGCCTCCTCCACCACGGATGGTCACACTACCAGCTGATGATCCACCTGGGTGCTGACCAGGGCGGATGGGCTTGGCTGTTAAAAGATGCAACTTGTCAGTAAACACTTTTGTCAGTAGCAAAACTTTATTGATGTGTTCAAGTATTCAAGATGTATAATTTTTAATGGTAATTCAGACTATATTATTTATCATGACTTGGATATTAATCCTGTGACTTGCACATATATAAATATATAGCACTGCAAAAATATGAAATACTTCACATTATAAAAGGTGACTTATGAGGTCTTAAGACTTTGTAAAAGAGTGTGGTTTATATATATATATATATATATATATATATATATATATATATATATATATATATATATATATCTGACTTCATATTTGAAGAATTTTACCCTTTTTTTCCTTTTATCTATGTTTTGTATGGTTTTGGGATACCTAAACTTACATGGCACAATTTTGCCAGGATTGTTGTGCTGACGTACTGTTACTACCCGTCTCTCTCAACATGTGTGTGTGTGTGTGTATATATATATATATATATATATATATATATATATATATATATATATATATATATATATATATATATATATATATAATAAATGCACACATATACACACACGCACATCTTAACTCTAAATTTGCAGACATTTTAAGATAAAAAATCAACTATATTTTAGCTAAACTTCCATTGAAAAATAAATACATTTCAGTTCAAATAATTCTTTGTTTGCAAAATTTAAATTAACTGCAAAGCAGTAAACAATCTTCACATGAATTCCAGAGAATGCTACATCTTGCACACTCCACCAGGACATACTCTAAATGCCTAACAAAGTTGCTAAATAAAAGTAGGTCAATGTTGCCTACTTTTTAATTTGAATGAATATTAGTCCCTGCACTAAATGTTCTTTATAAAGTTTCATGACTAAGCAAAAAATGTAAGAAAAACAGAGTTCAAACATAAACATAATATAATCTGTGGAGCATAAAAAATAGGTCACTATGATCTGCTTTAGATCATGGTATGTAGTAGCTCTCAAAATCAATGCACCCATCAAAGAGCATCAGAAAAACCAAGTTAAGTGAAAACATTTAAACATAATTAGTTGACTTTGCCCTACTTTTACCTGTGATGAGTAGAACCCCTCAAGAGGAATACATCTATTACATTTGATTGCTGTACATGTAACAATATCAGACAAATGAAATTCAAATGGAGCCCATGTTGCTAATGATGTCAAAATGGTATCAGAAACTTGATATGTATGTCCCTCTTATGCTTCCCAGTGGAGTCAAAAACAGTATTTGAATTTTGAAAAATTCTTGGCTGGAATAACTCACCAATGTTAGCTGCATGACCACGGCGAGCAAGGTTCTTCTGTCTGACTGCCTCCTTGATTCTATCCACCTCATGCTGGTACCTGTTGGCAAAAAGATAACATTATGATATTACTTAACCAATTGTTATGAATATTCTATAACAGCTGTATAATCCAAAGGCCTGTAAAGATCTATTTTGGTTCCATCACTCGAGAGAATAAGTTGCACACACCCATGCCTAACATATCTTTACCCAAATAAAATCTACCATAAACAACTTTCTGAAATTTTGTTTGTTAATATGGAACATAGGAAACCAATTAAAAGAACACTCTAGGAAAAATCCATACATTTATTGTCTCATCTGTGATAATGTTGCTGCAGCCCTAGTAGCACATGACTAAACAACCATGTGACCTTGACATCTGACCTTTAAACCACTTCATTCCTCTGATACAAATCTGATACAAGTACATGTACGAATATATGAAAAAAGAAGATATAGCCCCTTCACACAGCTCCCTTCATAAGCTCTTTTTGATCTACCCTGAAAAACTAAACAATTAACCCTGTGACCTTGACCTTTGATGCCAGGATCCATCATACCCTTGGATGCACAATGTACACTGCTGAACCTGGTTAGGAATCTATGCATTCCATATATTTTAAATCCCAAGACGGATCATACTGCAAAATCAAGTCACCTTAACATGTCTACATTCCCACCAAAGAAGACAACCCTTGTAAGTGCATGTACATTTCCTGTATTAGTTGGCAAAGGGTTGCATTTTGTATTTAAAGATTCGACACTTCTGTTGGTGAGTACAAAGGTGTCACCGGTTATCAGAAGCATCTGGTATTACACTGTACTATATACATCAACATAGACACGCATCATTAATTAAGATGGCTACTGTGGCCATACTGGACATCAGATCAGCACCATTTTCCTTTAAGACCACTGGACATCATAAGAAGTCTTCTGGTGAAAACCCCACATCAATATAACTTTCTGTTTAAGTAGAGTTGTGATAACAAGATTTTTAAGATGGGTGCCATGGCAGCCATACTGGACATCAGATTGGCACCATTTTTATTTAGAACCAGCTAGACATAATAAGGAGTCTTTTAGATAAAACCCCATGTTGATATGACAATCCATGTAGGAGGAGTGCTGATAAAAAGATTTTCAAGATGGCCACTGTGGTGGTCATATTGGACATCAGATTGGCACCATTTTCACTTAGGACCAACTAGACACCATAAGAAGTCTTTCAGTAAAAACCCCATGCTGATATGACCATTCATTCAGGAGGTGTAGCAAAAACAAGATTTTCAAGATGGCCACTGTGGCAGCCATACTGGATTTCAGATTGGCATCATTTTCATTTAGGACCAACTAGACCATGGGATGAATGTGTGTGTCATGTTTGAAGGCAATCCTCCAAGTAGTTTAGGAGAAGTAGTGATAACAAACTTGTGCTGACGGACTGAAGACGGACAAGAGACCATCCCATAAGCTCTACTGGTCTATGACCAATAAAGCTAAAAATCAAATGCAAAGTCAATGCAATAGCAAACTTTCGGGTCGAACTGTGCACTAATATAAAATCAAGCCTAGTGGTTATAAACTTATTTTTAGCATGATGTCATCCTCAGGCTCAGGATTCAAAACTATAACACTTTAATGAGTGCTTTAATTTCTTCAAACTTTTATAAACACAGAGTAGTGCATCTTGATATAATGTTATAAATTTCACTACAGTAACTGTCTGCAAAAGAAAATTGTATAAAGTCAACATCATTGTTCGAGTATGAACTTAAGCTTGAAAGTTTTAAGCCTCCAAGACACCTGGATTTTCTAAACTTATTATCATTGTTACACACGAACGCCGCTATAATGCACTTTGTTGTAATAAAATGTCCTATATAACACAGACACACTGTGGCACCCAATTTTGCATGGACACCACAACAACTACTGCATTGTAGCTGGGTTCCCCTGTATTATTATTATTATTATTATTATTATTATACTAATTCCATGATCATTCTATTATTATTATTATTCAATGATTGTTCTATTATTATTATTATTATACTAATTCCATTTTCTATTAATTCCATGATAAACAACACATGGGAAATGTCAAAACAATCATGGGTATATGGATGTTCAACTGATTCCCAACTGTAACACTGTTCATGATACTTATATAGGGGTTCATATTTGCTATAAGGGAAGGACAAGTAATTACTTTGGTCAATACAAATCTAAAAACAATTGAATTCAGGTGTGCAAATGTTCAAAACAAATATAGTACCATACTGAGATCAAAAATAAATTTTAAGGAAAAATTCTTTAAGACTGTTGACATGGGAAGTAAAGCAAAAATAATTAATATTGTAAAATATAAAGTTATGTTTAAACTTAATATTCAAATAAATAAATTTATTTTCTTTATACTGATTTAAAATTCATTATTACCTTCATTACCAGTGATTCTTTCCCCTGTACAAACAAATATCACTATTTTGAAGGGGAAAAAAAAAATGTTGTTCACTCAAGATTAGCTAATATTGGCCTTTTCTGTTATAATTTCATTTATAAGGTGACGTTTGAGTAATAAACAAGACATGTATCAATCAAACAGGTTATCATTTTTTATTTGCAAAGAAAAAATTTGTAGATGTTGAGTTCAGTGCTAATTAAATGCTATTAAAACAACATTCAATAGTCTTTACGAGGTTTTCCACTGGCACTCTGTCGCAGTTTTTGCAGTGTCATTCTTCACAGACTGGCTCCATACATATTGTCAGGTGGAACTAAGTTTTGAATTTCATTATGAAGTGAATGAGAATTAAAGAACCAGTCTGTGACACAGAAAAAATGGCATCCCACTGCCGATGTAAACCTCATAGATGCTGTCAAACACTGTTTAGTCGTACTAACTCAAACATGCAGAAGTTATTATCACAAGAATAGAAAATGATAACCTTGTTACTTAAGGTATGTCTTGTTTATTACTCAAATATAACCATATAAACAAAATTATTGTGGAAAAATGCTGGTATTAGTGAATCTAGAGCATACTATAATGAAACTGATGATGAAAGTAACAATTTGTATCACTCTTATTTATAGAAAAGCCCTAGCACTATCTTTAAAATGAATTGGACACCATAGTAATAAATCTATTGAACCTAACACACACACACACATCATATATACATATATATATATATATATATATATGTACTGTGCAAGTGATCTGTGAATTTCTAATAAATCTTCTATTCTTGGCATTGCAGAACAATAATTAAATCTGTATCGTTTACTGCAACTGACATGGACTCAAAAAAATGTAAACAGTATAAACTTGGTAAGGTTAAAACATTTCATTTAAGAAAAGTAAAGTTCAAAGCAAATTTGTTAAGTCAGAACTCCAGCAACAAATGATTCCTATCCCATCTTTCTAAGTTCTGCAGTGGCACAGTGCAAGGTATATCAGGATTGGAGCAGCATGCATACATGAATTGCAAGAATTATAATTTATTTGTGCAAGTAAGCTGACGATACTGATATGTGCTTGATTCAATCTGACATGTTTCAAAGCTTGTAACATGTGACAGTTGGGAAAAGCAAATTTGTTAGTAAATTATGTTCCTCTGAGAACACTTCACCGTTAGGAAAATAAACTCCACTTCCTCCCAAATCAAGCCCTACCAAAAAGATGAAAATTAGTCTTTTCTGTCTATATACAATATAGACCAAGGTAAGAAACTCTTACCCAGTATTTCCCCTTGACCAGCACTAGGTGGTGTCAGTTTTAAGCTGCATGATACATCAACTAGAATGTTTGCATTTGAGGGAAGGTTGGGAGGGTTTAATCGTAATGTGATTAGGTAAGTATTCTCAGAGAAACATAATTTACTAAAAAGTCTGCTTTCTCCTTTGAATAAATTCCCAACCACATTAACATTAGGAGAATAGGTAATAGGAGGTGGCAATGCTGAGCTTCCTAGCTCAATCATAGGCACCCTTAGAGCAAAGAATGACTGGATTCCCTATATGAAGGATAGCATGCTATTCTAACTTGAGATCAGCACAAGTGAGAGTCACATGATCTGTGACAATTATACATAGTTAAATTTTCTGGCCGAATCCTGCAAAAGGTCTAAAATACTCCCTGTGAGGAGGTTGTGCCGATGTCAGCTGGGACTGGTGGTCATCTGCGCAGCATTCACTGGACCCATCAGATTCAAATCTTGCCTCTGCAAAGTAGATCCCAGAGATACAAACTCAAGAAGGTTGACTGTGCATGCCAGCCAAAAACGTCCATTACGTCTCGGATCAAAATGTTACATTCAAAATTGTGGCTCGCATAAATCACTCTAGTCTCATGAGACAAAATCTTTATGAGGCGACTCTGATCGTTTGAGACTTCATAGTATGCTAAACGTATAACCCACTTCAGCCACGATGATAGGGCTTGAGCGGTTATATCCTCTTTCAAAGCCTTCATCAGAAGAAAGAGGCACTTTCCTGTTTCACGACTTTTCTCTGTGTGCTTCAAGTAATTCTTGAGGGCATGAACAGGGTCTTACATGGTCCCTTCTGTCAACATATTATTGAAGAGAGGGAGTGTATGATGACTCTCTGATTGCTCACTGATGGCAGCATATTCTTAGCTACAAAGCCTGGCTGCATCATTAGGACCACAGAACCATCTAATCTGAACTGGAGATGGTTCGGGTCTACTGAAAGAGCATGTAACTCACTCAGCCTGCATGCAGAAGCTAAGGCTATCAAAAAGCACATCTTGTAGCTTCAGTGAAGTTCTGGCTTAAGACTTAAATTGATTTGAATTGAGCCATGTTAAAACCCATGAGATGTTCCACTTAAGAAACATGGTGAGAGATTTTGGCCTATTCAAGTCAAAATTGGCTAACAGGTCTTTATTATGACCATTATCCCCTCTGCCATGATGCCTGAAAGTGTCGTAAATAATGGAATGGTAGCCTTTGGCCTTTGATAGTAACCAGGGCTAACTTTTTCTCCTCAAACAGCTAGAGAAAGGAATCAGCCAGCTGCAGGGTTGAGGCATGCAAAGGGACAATGTTGTTGACTTAGCAGGAATCCTGGAACATGCACTACTTTTCCCTGTATGCCTTCAAAGTGGAGGACCTTCTAGCTCACAAGATTCTCTCCACAATCAAAGGGTGAAATTCCTTTCTTTGCAGTGCTCTCCTGACAAAGACCAGCCATGAAGGAGAAGCTGGCCCGGTCCGGGATGAAATACCTGTGACCACGGCTCTTTAAGTAGGTTTGGCTTCACCAGGATTTTTCTGGGCACATCTTTTGCTAGATCGAGTAGATTGCCGACCCAGGACTTGCCCAATCTGAGAGGGGTTATCAGAATCAGTTTGCAGTTCTGGCCTCTCAATTTCTGTACCATTTTTGGTACTAAGACCATGGATGGGTAGGCAAAGGCCCAAAACCCCTCCCAACTGATTGATTGTGCATTCATGGCTCAGGCTTCTGGGTCTGGGACCTGAGAGACAAAGGTGGGCAGTTTGTGATTCCACCTTGTTGCAAAAAGGTTTATCATCAGACACCATCAAGGCATGTAAGTCTGATGAAAGACCGATTGATGAATGGAAAACTCAGTATGAAGAATCTGGCCCTTTCTTGACAGCGAGTAAGACATTGAGCCTGCTGGGAACGTGTGATTTGTACAGTTATATTAGTACCAGCACAGAAACTTCCAAATGAGATTGCATAGGTCAGGCAATTTGGTCACCCCCTCCCCCATTTGAGGAGGTTGGCCACCACAGAGTTGTCCGACATGATCAGGACAATTTTCCTATTGAGTTGGTCCTTCCAGACATGAAAATCATTGATTATACCCTTCATTTCCAGAAGGTTGATGTGAAAAGGTAATTCTTCTGGACCCCACTTGTTGCTCACCATGTGAAAGCATGGCAACAGATGGGCTCCCCAACCTTATGAACTGGCATCCGTACATATCATAATTTCCGCCTGGGGCTATTCCAGAAGAATTCCTGCCATGAGACAACCTTTGCTGCGCCACTGATGCAGGAATAATACTACTTTGGACATGATTCTGACTTTCTGATCGAGTTGGCTGGAAAAGGGGTGCCACTGGGCCAGCAGGGTCATCGGCAAGGGGCACATGAAAATGTGGCCAAGCAGAATTAGATCGACTGCTGAATTCAGCGAACTGAGGAGTTGCAGGAACTCTCTCACTGTAATCCACTCCCTGTTGGAAATCGACTCTGCAAGTTCGATAATTTGTAACATGTGCAAGAAGGTTGAGATTAGTGGACAAAATGCTGGGATGGGTCAAGACCAACTTTTCCCAGTTCACTAATAAACCTAGGTAACCTAAAAGGGACAGTAGATCATTCTTTGCCCTTCACCAGAATAGAACTTACCACGTGTTTTTGGAGGATGTCATCCAGATACACTACAGTCACTGTTGATAAAGTTGATTGGAACCGGGTGATGACACAGTTAATCATTTTTATGAACACCCATTGAGACCAAATGGGAGCACATGAAACTGGTATATTTTTCATTCATAGACAAACTGAAGGAACTTGTACACAGCTGCATGAATAGGGATGTGGAAATATGCATTGGTCAAGTCTAGACTGATCACCAATTCATCTCTTTTGATGGAAAGCCTGACTGTTTGAGCCATTTTCCTTTTGGACTTCAACGTGGAAATGTATTTGCTGAGATGGCTGAGGTCGATGATTGGTCTGAGCTTTCTGTTGGTCTTTGACACTAGGAACAGCCTGGAATAAAACCCAAGAGAGTTCAGTTTCCGAACAATCTCCACTGCCCGCTTTTGCATAACGACTCTATCTCCTTCTGTTCGACTTTCTCCAAATCTGACAGTACATCCATTCATGAAAGATGAAGATGAAAAGGGAGGGGGGCTGGATAACTGAAATCCGAGCCCCTCTTAAACAACTTCAATCACCCATTCTTTTTGTGAAAATGGGTTGATCCAATGCTGATGGAAATGAAGGAGTCTGGCACCAACCGGTAGGCTGTCTACAGGCAGGCAGGTGGTGAGTCAATAACAGTTCTTAGGAGGCTTGGGGAAAGAGAAACCTTGTTTCTTGTCCCCTTTATTAAACTGCCTCCTAAATTGAGGGGCCTGTTGTCTTCTGAAATTTGATTATGGCTGAAACTGCTGCTGTTGCTGGGCAGTATTTGGCCTCTAATTTCTTTGCCAATGATCATCTCTGCATTGAGGCAGAGACTGATTCAGCCTAAATGCCTGAGCAGGAGGCATGACCAGATGGAGGGGCATTTCCTGTGATGCCTGCCTCCTCACTTCCTCTATCCTATCCTACCACCTAATAGTAACAGTGACCCAAAGGGTGTTGCACAGAGCCCCAAATAATGATGCGACTTGAGTGATGATGAGCAAAGACAGGCATCTTGTCTCACCAAATCCAAGTTGGCAGAGGCTGTCAGAGCATTAGCCAGAGAATGGTGTGCAGCCCTGTTAATGACCTTGGTAATCCCAGCCATAGATTCCCTGGCCCCTGGCATGATCGCGGTCTACTTTTTTTGCAAGCCAAATAATCTCTAGTGATGCTAGGTCCAACACTGAAGATGTTTCCACAATATTATGCATGAACTTTGAGGTGGCATGAAAGACATTCTTGTCCACCATGTAGAACAGTGGAGTATTCATATTCATCAGGGCAATTATATTGTCTAATGTCAGAAGCTTGGTGGTAAATGTGTCCGAATATGTTTAATAAAATTTTTTTTATCTTCGCTGACTGTGGTAGTAGGTGGAGCGAAGATGTTTGTCCTCATCTTCCAAGTCTGCTGACACCTTGACCTTATAGGCCTGGCTTGCAGTTGGTGGCGGCTGGCATGCAGAACCTGGCAACACACAATATAATTTCTCAACTGCAGCCTGAAAACAACTCAGTCTGGTTTTGTAGTGGGGCCTGAGTGTGCTAAGGTATCAAGGTTTTCCTCACACTCACTGTGTGGGTCATCCTCATCAGGGGCTACAGCAATGTCCATGTAAAACATTCCTGGTGCATGGATGAGGCATTGCTATTGTCCCTTATTGTATCATGTTATCATTCCAAAGGATCAGCTGTGAATAAATGATTCACCAGTTGAGTTGGCTGAGTAAGTTTTGCCAGTATGGATAGCCGGAGAGTGTGATGGACAGATGGCTCAATTGCTGGCTGGACGGTATGCATAGCTGTCAGCTGGGTAGGCAGTTGGAAGGCCAGCTCCAGAACCATCCATGCAGAAAGTGCTGTGAAATGGACAGATCAGTCAATCTGATCCCCATATGGTTCCACATACCATGGCACTATCGGCCAGTATGTGGCACTGCTTGTGGAAGTGATGGATCTCCAGTCACCGGACAATAGGTACGGTCAGCTGGATGGGCTGTTTGGCAGCCACAATGGCATCATATAGCATAAAAGAACGTTGAAATGGATCATCAAGATCCCAGAAAAAACCCATGCAGCTGGACTTACAGGTTGGAAAGTCATGCTCAGACATGTGGGTGGAAATGCGCCCACTGGACTGCCTAGATATGGGCAGACTATCCCCTATAAGCTCCAAATTATCCAAAGAGGTTTGCGATTGACATATGGGCAAAAACTGTCCCGAATTTAGCAACACTGTTGTCACTTCCTCTACCAGTCAATGTATCTGCAACTCTAACAATGTCTGGGAAGAATTCAAGGACAGCAATCAGATGTAATTGTCATAGTTGGCATCGTATGTCTAATTTTGGAGGTGGGGGGCAACCATTTTGACATCCCCCACTATACTAGCAATCGATGATGTCTTTGGGTGATGGCTCAAAACATCGCACTGCTCCATATCAGACCTCACACATTTCTCCTTGCTTTTGATACATTTACACAACATGGTGGACCAGACATTTTCTGATCATAATGTGCTCAAATTGCATGTTGAGAATGAAGAACACTTTGTGCAAGCAAGACACGTCTCATGTGTATCCTTATTAGCTTTGAATTTCTTGCACTTACAGCATTTCATCGTCATTGATTAACTGTAATTACAAGAATAACAACAAAATTGGAAATTAACAACCAGAAAGTGTTCACAAATCACAATAACACTACTTGTTTTTTAAATGAGCGGAAATATATATGCAGTGAGTATGAATAACAATCAACAAACATGCACCAATGATGCCACGTTGGAGCACAAGGTAAGGATATATGAAGTACACAGCAGTGAAAAAATCACCCAATTATTGATCAAAAGTCAAAAATAATGTTTCCCACACGTAGTAAAAACTTGACTACACTCTAATATACTGACTTTCTGGATAGATGGATTGAAATCACGAAGATATTCATAGGATTGCAGGAAGTCTTGCAGGACTATGTTGATAGTACTAAGTGAAAGCTTAAAACCGTGTGGTGGTCAAGGGGAGGTAATGGGTGAGAGTTTCTTCCCTTGGTTTATATGGTATGTAGACACAAAAGACAAATTTTCATCTTTTCAGGCGGGCAGGATTCAGGAGGTAGCAGAGTTTATTTTCCTACCATTAATGTGATCAGGGAATGTATTCAAAGGAGAAATCAATTTGTATGTATCGACTTCTAGTTTTGACAGCTGATGCTTTATTTTTTATGGCCAATGAGGTAACAAGGTGCCATGCTTGGTTTCAAAGAGGTATGCTACCGCATATTATTAACTCTTAGAGAGTTTGTTATGTTCACAGTGAAGAGTCTGCTTTGCATCCCAACTGAGCTAGGTTCAATCCACAGTCAAAGAACTCAATTGGGTCATGGTCCTTACTCCCTTGCTATTACATATATAGATTCATATAACCATCAATACTAGGTGATGATGCTCTGATGCATTTTGACTGTTCTGAAGGACAGATGTTGGTAAAATGTGGATAACATTCATTAATGAACTTTGAATTTCAGTGTGGAGTGGGTGGGGGGTGGGGGGTGGGAGGGGGGCAAGTTGTGAAGCACTGTAGCAGATATATATGCATTTGTAGAATCCTACAGATTATCTTACCCATACAACTTGTTCTCATTCATGGACGAACTAAAACAGTGGTATAAATGTTTAACATATCATCTGTGTAAATTGCTGTCATGCATGGATGAACTAAAACTGGTATACATGCTTATGTCATATCATCTGTGTAACTTGACGTCATATATGGATGAACTAAATCAGTGGTATAAATGTTTATGCCATATATCATCTGTGTAACATAGTGTCTTGTATGGATGAACTAAAACAGTGGTATAAATTTTTAACATCTGTATAACTTGCTGTCATGCATAGATGAACTAAAGCGGTGGTATAAATGTTTATATTCCATATCTGTGTAACTTGCTGTCATACATGGATGAATTAAAATAGTGGCATAAATGCTTATGCCAGAGCATCTGTGTAACTTGCTGTCATACATGGATGAACAAACAGTAGTATAAATGCTTATGCCATAACATGTGTAACTTGCTGTCATATATGGATGAATTAAAACAATGGTATAAATGCTTATGCCAGAGCAGAGCATCTGTTTAACTTGCTTTCATACATGGATGAATTAAAACAATGGTACAAATGCTTATGCCAGAGCATCTGTGCAACTTGCTGTCATACATGGAATGAACTAAAACAATGGTATAAATGCTAATGCCATATCATGTGTAACTTGCCGTCTTACATGGACTAAAACAATGGTATAAATGCTTATGCCATATCATCTGTGTAACTTGCTGTCATACATGGATGAATTAAAACAATGGTATAAATGCTTATGCCATATCATCTGTGTAACTTGCTGTCATACATGGATGAACTAAAACAATGGTATAAATGCTAATGCCATATCATCTGTGCCACATACTAATATTTCTGCCGGGACAAAATTAAATGTTGCCAATGTTTAAGATGTTCATATCTTTACATACAATCTAGCTAAAATTTCATCTTGTACCTGAACATGTTATTGTCTAAAGGTCTTTCTATTTTTAGTAATGGCAGCCATATCTGATAGTGGATTGGTATCATATGTAAATAACTGGAAGCCATTTATGCCAGGAGCTTTCTATCTAAATTTGGTCAAATTCTATTCAGCAGCTTTTGAAAAGACATTTAAAGGTTTTTCCATTTTTAGTAATGGTGGCCACATTAGCAGATTGGCATCATTTGAACAAATTTGAAACACCTTCATGCCAGGATGCTTTCTGTCAAATTTGGTCAAATTCTGTCGAGTGGTTCTTGCGAAGTTGTTTACAGATATTTCTATTTTTAGTAATGGCAGTATTTGAGGCAGACAATTATATTTAAATAACTGACAGCCATTTGTGCCTGATTGCTTTTGTCAAATTTGGTCAAATTCTACTGAACAGTTTTAAAGCACAAGTTGTTGAAAGGTTTTTCTATTTTTAGTAATGGTGGCCATATCTGATGGTGGATCGGCATCATTTGAACAAATATAAAAGACCTTGATGCCAGGATGTTTTTTTGTCAAATCTGGTCAAATACTGTTTAGCACTTTGTTGTAAAAAGTAATTGTGAATGGACAATTGCATGACGGAAGACAGAACATGCATGATGGATGAAGGACCATACCATAAACTCACTTGGCCCTTATGGCCAGGCGAGCTTGAAAAAATGCTGTAACAGCCTGAAAATATATTCAGGTCATCCTCTTATGACTATGATAAAGTGGGTGAAATTTCATGGCTCTAAGTTGGTCTGAGTCTCTGATGTCACTCAGAGACAGATAATGTCAGAGTCAATTGCCTATTAAAAGTCCAAAATTTTGCTGACCCAAACATGAGGCAACATTTGCCAGCCTATAATTCGTAACCAAGGATCCATGGAAATATGTAACTTGCAGAGGTCAATAACTTGATTATTTATCTTCATGCCAACTCGTTTGTACATGTAACCTCGCTCATTTAGTCCCTGTTTTGGACATAGTTTTTCGTATCACTGCCATCTCCCAATAACAGTTTAGACACTGAAGCAAGTGTTATGGGCAAACAATTGTCCAACAGAAACTGTACAAGTGATGCCTACCATCCTAATAACCTTACATGTGGATAAAAAATTAAGCTAATGAGCTCCACAAATGACACATTTCAATTAATCCTTTGTTCTAAAATATAGACCAGCAAATGACACCAGTGTTTAGTGTAGCAAACTTCGAACTTTTCAATAGGTAATTGGCTTTGACATCACTCCATCTGCAGAGTGACATCAAAGACTCTTGGACTAGGCTCAAATTTTAAATGTTTTTGTGTTATTGCTCTAAGAGGAATTTCGGATGGATGTACAAATGGATGGGTGGACAGCAGCTAAACAATATGCTCCCTTCTGCTATTGCAGCATGAGCATAAAAAAAACTTAATTGTTCAAGCCCATTATGAATCTCATGGGACTGAAGCGATACTCTGTCTGCATTACATACAGTTCCTTGTTCCAAAGGACTTTACACTATTTATAAAGTATAAAATAATAGAATTCTGAAACACAAGTCATCTTTTAAATTTCCTGATACTGAAATGTCTGTTCATATGTCCATTTGCCTGTCTACAACATATACCTTTTCCTGTCCCTCATGGCCCCTTCCTTGGCATCCTTCAGGGCAGTTTCCAGGGACTTGACTCGCTCCATTGTGGCCCGCAGGCGCTTCTCAAGTTTTGGAAGTTCACACCGCAAATCAGCATTATCACGGACAAGCTGCAGGAAAAATTCAAAACATATTAATTAAATATGCTATGTATTTAACAAATGAATTGGAATATTTATATTTTCAGGCAAGATGGAACAAAATTTTAAAATATACAAGTTTAACAACTCTCTTAAGGGACTGTTGCTCTACTGGCTGAAAAGAATTTCCAGGAATCCAAAAATAAGTCCATTTCTTTGTTTTAACTGCTGAATATTGAAACCATCTCTCATATTCTTGAGAAACTCCAACATACCAAATTTGGTAGCAATTTTTTTTTTTTATGTTTGAGTTAACATGTTCACAAGACATCTGCAAATCAAGTACAAAATTCTTTGACCTTGAACCTAATATCATGGATATGAGATCACTGAACTTTTCTCTGTCTATTTTAAGATAATAGCCACATGCTAAGTTCAAGTGTAGTTAAATCTATTAAGCAATAAGTTTTGGGGAAAAAAATATCTGTAAGGCCATTTGTTCTGGAGAAGTAGCCATTATGAGATTTATCAAATTAAGGTTACGTTTGCATCATTTTCATTTATGACCAACTACATGTAGTGAAAAGTGTCTTAGCAAAAACCACATGTGAATAAGAACATCCCTTTAAGAAGATCTGTAATAACAAGATTTTCAAGATAGCCACTATTGTAATGATATTAGTGGTCTGATTAGCACCATTTTTATTTAGGACCAGCTAGATATCATGAGGTCTTTAAGTGAACCATCTGTTCAGAAGCAGTAGCTATGACAGCTATGACAAGATTTTCAAGATAGCTACCATGGCAGCCATGTTGGAGGTCTGACTGGCATCATTTTCATTTAGAACAAACTAGCTATCATAAGAAGTATTTCAGTGAAAACCCCATGTCACTTTGCCTATCCATTCAGGAGAAGCTATAACATGATTTTCAAGGTGGCAACCATGGCCATTAAATTGGAGTTCTGATCAGCACAATTGTCATCAAGGACCGACCAGATATCATAAAAAGTCTTTTAGTGAAAACCCCATGTCAATATCACGATTTGTTAAGGTGGAGTAGTAATAACAAGATATCTTAGATGGCTATATTGGGTGTCAGATAGGCACCATTTTCTTTTGGAACCAATTCAGACCTCATATGAAGTCTTTTTGTGAAAACCTCATGTCGACACAATCATCCATTCAGGATGAGTAGTGATAAGATTTTCAAGATGGCTGCCATGGCAGCCACACTGGATGTCCGAGGATATGTCTGACGGGCACCATTTTCAATTAAGGCAAACCTGAGACATCATAAGAAGTCTTTAAGTGAAAACCCCATGCCGTTATAAACGTCTGTTCACTAGATGTAGCGATTACAAGATTTTTTAAATGGCTGCCATGTTGGCCATACTGGATGTCTAAGGGACACCATTTTCATTTAGGACCAACTAGAGATCATAAGAAGTCATTTATTGAAAACCCCCATTACGATATGGCCATCTGTTCAGGAGTAGTGACAAGATTTACCAGATAAATGCCATGCCATATTGGATGTCAGATTAGCACTTTTTTCACCATGGACCAACTAGGCATCATATGAAGTCTCTCAGTGAAAACTTCATTTAGGTATGACCATCTGTTCAGGAGAGGCAGTGATAACAAGATTTTAAAGATTGCCACTATATTAAATACCTGAGGGGCACCATTTTCAATTAGGACCAACTGGACATCATAAGAAGTCTTTTAGTGAAAACCCCATGTCAATATGAGCATCAATTCAGAAGGAGCAGAGATAGCAAGATTTTCAAGCTGGCCATCATTTAGAACCAACTATACATCCTAAGAATTTTTTTGTGAAAATCACACGTCAATATGACCATCCGTTCAGGAGTAGAAGCAATACCATGATCTTCAAGATGGCTGCCAAGGCGACTATACAGGATGTTCAAGGGGCACCATTTTCACTTAGGTCCAACTAGACATCACAAGTTTTTTAGTGAAAACCCCATGCTGATATGACCATCCATTCAGAAGTAGTAATAACAAGATTTCCCAAATGGCTGCCACAGTGGTCATAATTGATGTTCGAAGAGCATAATTTTTATTTAGAACCAACTTGACCTCGAGATGAATATGTTTGTAATGATTCATGGCAATCTCTCAGAAATTTAGGAGAAGTAGGACAGCAAACTTGTGCTAAGAGAAAATGGACACTGGACAAATGATAATGAAAGGTCATAGCATAAGCCCTTCTGGTCTATGACCAGTAGAGCCAAAAATGTCAAGCTACTGTCTGAGTTCCATGCAAGTATTTAACATAAAAATGAAATAAACTCCAAGAATTTCATGCAAATATACAACATGAAGTGTCTACCAGCACCATTACCTCTGTAAAAGAAAAATAATCTTTATCATCATAGTAAATGTAGGATTTTTTTTTTAAATAAAAGAGAAAACATTTCCTGACCTGCTTGTGGACTTTGGTAAGTTGCTCTAGGTTGTTTTCCAGGAAGGAAATCTTTTGTTTCTGTGCAGCACTTCCTCCTGTGTCCTCCTCCTCCTCTTCATCCTTCTTAGCAGCAGACTGGGCAACAAATGTAAAACATCCATGTAAAATATTCCAAACTGATGCATTTAATTGTGAGAAAATTAATAGGCTGGAAGAAGTAAATGAGAGTTAGTATTGGACAGGAGCTTACAAGCTACTCCCACTTCTATTGCAAGAGCTAGTATTTTAAAATAAATTTTGATTAAACTCTGGAAGGTACCGTATTTTCTATTTGTTTTTTACAGGAAAAAATACTTTTATCAATGCCTGAAAACATAAAAAAATATTGTAAGCCCAAGCAACCAAATCCACATATGGTATTAGACTACCCCTTATGATTTCACATAGCAAATTAAGGAGGAATCTTGATTAGATAGTAAAAGTAATTGACTAATGTATTTCAGAGACACTAAAAGGTTATTTCAGAGACACTAAAAGGTTGGTCCTAAATATTACTAAAAGAACCAATGAACCAATCCTGCTTTGTGTGGTCTGGTAAAAAAAAACTTATACAAGACTATTCACAATTTAATTACATTCCAATACTTATACATTTATAATAATATAATAATATATAAAACACTTAAATTAATGATCGGTACTTTGCAAGGCTATTTTTTTAAAAAATAAGTTATTATCCACTGAAACTAATTCCTAGCCATGATGTGGTGCAGGTTTAAGTAATTATTCACTTTGACAATGTTAAAAAAATGTTTAGAAATGAAGGTTTTGACTTTAATGGTTTCCCCATTTAATTATGGGTGACATATCCATCTAATGTTTTTGAAATTTAGATTTTTCTTCTACATGTAAGTAATATTGTTTAAATAAATTGTATTTGTTACATCACTCTAAGTGACATAATGAATAGAGAAGCGTGGTTCTCTCAATTGTCGACATTTTGACTCTTAACTTGTTGAGACTATTTACAATGATAAGCAAGACATTTCTCACTTTCTAAAAATGGTATTAGTCTCTCTTTTATTATCAATGGAGAACTACAGTTGTATCTGAAAATACAAGTGCATAAAAAAAAAAAATTCAATGTTTAAAAATTATTTTGGCAAAAAATGTTGGTGTCTGAAAACACACTGCAATTTTGGTGGTAAAAGATGATGGCAGAATGATGTTGTTATTACATCTTAATTACAGGCAGAATGATGTTGTGATTACATTTTAATTACATCCAATATCTCCCGAAGTTCCTACCATGACACCACCTAGCTTTGATAAATGACATCGTAACACTGACATAACATTGAAGTGATTCTGTCCTCTCAAGTTGTGCAGTAAACATGAATTCATCATCTGCAGACTTCCTTAAAGCCAAGTTTGGGAACAACAACAAAGAAACTGAATCCTATATACTGCCCTCTTCTCAAGTCTAATAAATATTCGGCCAGACTAAGTAAACTTGGATCTGTATCACGTATTTATATTCCTTTTATCAATAAATTATCATCTCTTTAACCCATTACAAATGGTATACAAATAAACATGCATGGTATGTCCGTTATACAGGTTTTACTTGCATTTTAAATGTCGTTCTCATCTTATTTATGAGAGAAACAAGGCTGGATTATGACCTGGCTGTATTTGGAGAGAAAGAAACATTTTGAATACTATAAAATACCCCTTTTATTCTCCTTCCTCATTTTTGTCTGAATTCATGTTTGCACCTGATTAGTTACATCAGCTTATCATATAATTACCAATAATTACTCTGGGTAATTGCATTAACACAGACTGTAAAATCTAACAGTCTTGGGTTTATCCCTTGCTAAATTTTAGCACTTGCAAACATGCATACTTAATTTGCAATTAAAGTGTCAATACACAGCCACATCTGGTATTTCGTTTCAAACTCTCATAATAATTTCAATGTGAGAAAAAAATCATTCCTATGATTCAAGATGGAGGTAAGTTAAAAAAACAAACTAGAAATGTGTTTATGAAACACAGATGCCCCTCCAAAGTGGCCAAAATGACCTAAACACAAAATGTAACCATAGTGTGACAGACAGAAGTACAAATGTACAAACAAGGACAACACTATATGCCCCTACAACTGCTGTGGTGGGACATACAGAAGATAATAAAATTACCAAATAACCTAATACTCTATCATAAGACTTTAGAAAGCAAAAGCACTGTCTCCTGCTCTATTTCAAAAATATCATAGAGACCTTACTGTTTCTAACTACTTTTCATATAAACATTACAACTAATGCAGGTACCCTAGTGTGAAACCACATCTCTATACTGAAGTTAATTTTGCCTGTTAAAGCATAGCTTGAGGAATGGTGAGCAATATGTTCACATAAATATACCCTCACCTCTCATGCATTCCACCCCTACCCCACAAGATGAATTTATAGTAAAAGAAAATTGCATAACTCCTCTGAAAGTAGTGCTAGTACAATGATCTTCTAATGATGACCATAATATGTAATAAGTTTCACACGAATCCAGTAAAAACTGCAAGAGTAAATGTTTTCACAAAATTCTGTCATACACTACCTCCAGCTGTAAGAAAAAAAAAGACAATAACTCTTACAGATATCTCAAGAGCATTTGTCAATATGTACATCTTTTGATGCTGACCATATCATGTAACAAGTTTCACATCGATCCATAAAACACCATATGACAAACTATGGGACAAGTTGCAGAAAGGAGATTGTTTCATACATTTGCATTAAGCGTCAAGACAAAAAGGGGCAATAACTCAAACAAAAATTGTGAGAACAAATTGATTTGTCGACACGCACATCTTCAGGTAATGACCATAATATTTACCAAGTTTCATGGCGATCCACAAAAAAATGCTGGAATAATTGTGCCAGATGGCAGGATGGATGGACAGGATATTACTATATACACCTCCCTCTGTAGAAGTGGTGGATACAAATCCAGCATTCATACATGCTAAAAAAGCTATACTGATGTTAAAACCAGAGTCACTCTGGACTGATACTATTTCCCACCATCACCAATCCTCACCTTCTTCACTCTGTTCTGCAAATCCTGCACAAAGAGTTTTCTCAGATTGTGAAGAGTCTGCAACTCCTTTGCCTGAAAGATACAGAGGAAATAATTGGTACTGACTTCTGCTCAAAACATGTAATTACAAATGAAAAGAAATACACAACATAAAATATACAGGTATATATCTGTGTCATACTTCTAAAATGAAATTCATGCATTTACAACATATGGAAAAATGCTAAAATTACTTCACATAAATCTATCTAGGTTGGGCTCAACTTTATCTCTGCAACACCATTTGAAAGAAAAAATAAAAGAAAACAATAACACTAACATTATTACCTCATTTAGATTTTACGCTTTCTACATTTAGATGTGTAAACAAATTTTAGATGACAGCAAAAAAGGAATAATTTAATAAAGAGATAAAGAAATAAATATTAGAGAGATAAAATCATGCAAAACTAAGTCTATTCTCAAGAGAACTTAAGTTTTGCTGTGAGCGGGTTATCAACAAGAAAACTGCTGATGGTGGTATGGCCAGATTACAAACCATGAACACTGTAAATTAGATTTCTTGGGGTTTTTTTTAATCATGAATTGACACATCTAAATACAAACTTATTTGACTATGAGTAACAGTGTTTAAGAAAATGACCTAAATGCAAACCCTAACCTACAGAAAAGAAGTTCAATGCAAAGGTAAATATAACTCACTGAACCATGAAACACGGATCACTGTGACCTAATTTTCATTTATGCCTGTAGTATTCCTCATGATGCAATTACACACCAAGTTATGTAACTCCACAGGCAATAGAAAATGAGCTAAATGCTACGGTTAACCACAATCACTGGACTGTGATATATAGGTCATAATGGCCTAATTTTCAATGAAAGTGTAGTAACTCCATGTGACACATCTAAATACCAACTTAGGCGACTCTATGAGCAACAGTGTCTGAGAAAATGACAAATGCAAAGTCTAACCTATAGAAAATGAGCTTAACCCAAAGGTAAGCACAAATCACTGAACCATGAAATATAGGTCAGTGCATGTTTTTCACTAAGGGCTGTAGTACTCCGCATGATTCAATTACATACCAAGTTATGTGACTCTATAGGCAATAGTGCCTGAGCAAATTAGCTAAACACCAAGGTTAACCCAAATCAATGGACCATGAAACATAGCTCACAATAATCTAATTTTCACTGAAAGGTTTATTAATCCACAACGTATCTGAATACCAACTTATGTGATTCTAAAAGTAAAGTATCTGACAGAATGACCTAAACACACACCCTAATCTAAGTATTGATGCCAGATGAATGGATGGACAAAAATCATCAATACATAAGTCAGAACTGATTTTGCAATGCGGCCAAATGGATCCATTGTATATGCAAATGATTACAAGGACTTGGCAGCACATTACATCTCACAAGTAAATAGTGCTATTACAAAAAATGTTAACATGGATCATGAGAATGATGATGTCATCAGAAGAAGTACCCAAGTCTTATTCTCATCAAACACTTTGCAAGATACAAAAGGATGTCATAATGTGTGTGTGTGTGTGTGTGTGCATGTATATTGACAAACTATTAAATCAAACATGTTTTGAAGTCTGTCATGCAAATCAAAAGATATTAGCAAAGTTAAGTAAAAACTATGATCATGTCTTTATAGTGTGTAAAACTGAACGCATTCTTTTTATCACTAGAATTCAAACTGAATGATTATGTGTTTTGGGCCTTTTTGGACTTAATCTATGTTGCTGGTCATTTGGCTATATGTTGGGTCACCTGGACCTAATCATAAGCTTCCTGATGGGGACAAAAACACCCCTCCTATGAAGAGAACTTTTACTAAGGAATTGAGTCCAAGTGTTTTTTCATGGTATGAACTTGATGAAAATGGAAAGTGGCATTGTTCTGTCTGTCAAGAGGCTAGGATTGATAAGACATATTCTAGAGTACATTAAAGTCCAGCGAAAACAGCAAATCATTCTCAACATGCAGCATGTATGTTAATTTTTACAAGATTTTACATAACTTTTTAAAAAAAAAACAAATAAAGTAAATTTTGTAAAGAAACTCTTGAAAGTTGGCATCATTTAAGAAATACATAAAATATTTTATGCACTAAGGGTTATCATCAACATCAAAATTTTTAATATGATACATTCATACCCTTACAAAATGTCTTTATGATATACATACAACACAGCAAAATTTATACTTGAAGATAAACTATTGCTTCAAAACAATGTTAAAATACAAATATGCACATAATGAGAAGTGAGGACAAATGGAAAATAAGAGAACTGTGTGTGTGTGTATGTGTGTGTGTGTATATATATATATATATATATATATATATATATATATATATATATATATATATATATATATATATATATATATATATATATATATATATAGTTTCTATCATTACTCTCTGTTAAGCCCTCATTTCTCCCTATTCTGTCAAAAAGGAGAAGTCACCTCTTCCTAAAATTTAAGTCTAGCTAGACCCCTGTATATCCCTCAACATACCACAGTCTCCTCAAGTCCCTTGAGGTCTTGTTTTGCCTGCTCTCGCCGGTCAATCTGCAGTGAAAGTTCTGCCAACTTGGCCGTCTTATCGCTTTCCTCCTGTTTTAACTTATCATAGTCAGACTGAAACTTTTCCAATGCCAACGCCAACTTCTGGTTAGTGCTGCAGGAAAACAATTATATTTAATGTTACCAATGTTCACAGATGTTGTATACAGTAAAATGTCATTTATCCTTTAATACATTTCCTCAATTTCTTGATCATCTAAAGCTACAAGCTGCTCCCCAAAAATACAATTTGCTTCCTTTTTTATTCTGTGCAATGCCATTTGTCACACATTGCTGTTTCTCCTAACCAACCCTAAGAGTTAAAGTATCCTATTTACTGATTCAGTTGATGACTCAAATGCCAAACTCTAAACTATTTGGAATAGTAAACCCACCTTTAATGTCCTACAATGCCAATGTACAAGATTACTATACCTTCATTCTAAAATAACAATATGAAACAATTAATAACTAGGTATAACTAGAGTTGTTAGTGATCAGGAGCTCACAAGATAAACCTGATTTTGGGACCAGAGTCCGTATTCTAAGGAACACTGTTACACAGATGCACTTTTTGTGAGCACACATTCATCTCTAGATGAATCTACATTAAAACTCTGGTTGTAAACTCTGGAAGGTATGTTACAGGAGCCCAGTTTAGATGTACAACAAAACATTTATTCCAATATACAACCACAGTGCAAGTTTTGGTTTCAATAGACTTACTGAAATAAGAGTAACAGGCCTTAGAGAAAGACAGCTGGTGAAATAAATGACTGGATAACACACAGAAGGTCAAAGTGCATACTATATACATGCTGCTACAGGGATATAATAACATGTTGTAGCTATGAAACCACATACAAACTGTACCCATTTACACATTACCATCTCTGACCATGTGCCAGAAAATTGAAACCTGTGAGGTGGTATTTTTCAAGTACCAAAATATTACAGAAGTAACATACTCTTTCAGCTGATCAACGAGACTCTGTTTGTCGGCAATTTCATCTCTGAGTGCTGCAAGTTGTTTGTTGTGATGTTCTCTGTGCATTTCCATCTGTGACTCCATCGCATCCTTAATCTCCTCTGCGGATTTTGTCTCCTTCTCTTTTGTTGACAAGTTGGTCAGATGCATTTGTTCTGGTGAAAAAGAAGAATATGATTATACATGATTTTGACATACAGTAGAACTCTGATTGACATAACTCATGATCATAGTGAGTGTATGTAGAGTACTGAGATAGAATGAACTCAGTTTGCAAAACATGTATGTCCCCACTGCAGACATGCAGACCAAAATGTCCAAGTCTGAATAAGTTCCAAAATTTGGGGGAAAGAATGAAATATTGCTATAGCTGCATGAAAATCTAACCAGGTCATCTATCTATGTATACAAACATGCACACCAAATTTAATTTTTCTACCTGATGTGGTTTTACTTAATCTTGCTAACAAAGGTTTCATCCAAAAAATTAAAGTTTAAGTCCAAAAAGTTATAAATATGATACAAATTGAGAAATTGCTGTACAGGTCTGAAAATCTGATTAGGTCATCTATACATAAAAACAAATTTAAATGTCCAACTCAAGTGGGCTTTGCTTAATCATGCTAACAAAGTCGATGTTTAAAAAGCTCAGAAATGTTTAACAAAATTAAATAATCACTGTAATGGCATGAAAATCTAACCAGGTCATCTACATATGCATACAAATATGCTAGACAAATTTAATTTGTCTACATTAAATGGTTTTTGTGCAATCTTGCTAACAAGCTTCTTTGGGATGGCCAGCCATATACAACCAAATCAAGATGGACCTGCTACAAGCAGTGGAGCATTAAAACAGCTACAAAGGACTGAGACCACAGAATCATTACGTATTTATTACACATGGGAATGTTAACAATGGAAAACACACACAAACAAAATACACAATTTTGCACTAGATGACCTTATACACTACATGGATTTCCTAAACATAGTTTGAGCAAATATTCTGAGCAATCCAATTAGGGTGCTGTACAGCAAGTTTTCCAAATAAATGCTTTTAATGAGAGATACCAGTAAAATCCAGCTTAAACAACAGACTTCTATTAAGCAAGTAGGCAAGGCTATATTGATCTAGCAACAACAACAAAAATGCCAGTGCTATAATCAAGGCCATGCAAAGAACTATGACAGTAACAATAATCTTACCATAAAAGATACAGACATCACCACCACAAAACATTTAAACAAATGAAATTTGTGACCTTGTGTGTATTATTATTTTGCCATATACTGACCTTGTCCTTTCACCTTTCACAACATGCATATTTGAACAGTATGACAAGGTGCTGATTGAAAGAACCTACAATTTTGATAATCAAGGACCAAAAATCAAGGCTGTACTATAATACCGCTTCATTGCTACTAACCTTGAGTTTTGAGCCTGGCCACTTCGTCACTGAGCGAGTCCATGTTTTCTTCCAGTTTTCTCTTCTTCTGATCCACATCCCGAATTGTTTCATTCAGAGAGGCCATCTTGGCTTCGTGCTAAAACAATGAGAGTAAATGTACATATTTGTATGTCACTATATTTTAGAGACCTCACTGAGTAAGACAATAAGACAAATAAAGTCCAAACAAAAAGACCTGTTCAAAACTTTGGTTTCTGTTATTATTTTATAATAAATATACTCTCTTCAATGCACAGTCAAAACTTTATTAGCAGTCATCTCCATAACAAGGTCACCTTCTCACAAAGGTTAGATTCTATTGGTCCTGTCATTATTTGCTACCGTAATACATATAAGTCAGATAAAATGGCAAACTGCATAGACCCTGATCTGCCATCGCTTAATGCACCGGCAGATCTGTATCTATGCAATTTGTTAGGACTAATCAGTAAAACATACAACTTACCCCAATTTGCTATCACATAATGCGCTGGCAGATCAGAGATTTTGTTGTTTGCATTTGAATCTGACTTATACGTGAATATATATATTTATTTTATGCTAGGCAGTGAAATACTGGATTTTCCGAGTGAAATAATTTTGATATTTCACTGCAGTGAAAAAATATGATATTTTTTCACTGGCTGTCAATAGACATTGATGACATTATAAGGAAGAAATTTAAAACTTTTCGTAAGACGCTAGCGTGATGTAATGGTAAAGATGGCCTTTTTGCATCCCGGCGAACCGGGTTTAAATCCAACAATAAACTAATTTTTTTTTTTTTTTTCATTTTCTTTTATCTGCTATTTTACCTTGAATTGGGAAGGAGCATTATGTAACTACTGATATTTTATGTGCAAATATACACAAAACAGAGCAGAACATAAACGGTAAACTGCTGACATTATCGCGCGGGATGCAGTAAGAAATCAGGTACTTCAGTTTGTTATACAAATTGCTAGACAATACGCTTGAGCATAAAATAAAAAGAATATTTGCTTGCTCTGAGTGAATAACGGATATATTTCATCTCGTGGGTGAAAAACTTAAATATTTTAACCCACTCGATGAAATATATCCGTTATTCACTCATTTCAAGCAAATATCCTCTCTCTCTTTCTCTCTATATATATATACATATATATATGGTCACCTGCTCAATGTGGTTAGTGGTCCCCATAAACGGTCCCAATAACATATGACCCCTGTATTTAATGGTCAGGTATTACATTAACTAAAAGAATAATCTATGCATTTTTATATCTTATATCTTAAGATTTCCAAGTTCAAAATAAATTATATTGCTTTAGGTAAACTAGTAACAAAAACATACACACAACCTGTTTTCTTGATATTCAGAATTCTAAACAATGATTCTTTCTCTTGCTTATCCTTATCATCAATCCATCCTTCATCTCTTTTTTTTCCCCCCAAATAGACGACTTCTTGATAAATGCCAACTGGCCAATCCCCAGAGTAACTACTATACACAGGTTGGACTGAAATTATGGATTTGTGTTTCTCCCAAGCTGTTGTTTAAATCCAAAGTCAAAGGCCATATGTCCAATCTCTTAAAATAACTAATGAATATTACAATATGGAAAAAATAACTGAAACAATAACAGAAATCTATATTGATACAAAGAAAATATTCAAACAAAAACACTAGTAACTCACAAGTCATTTACATATTTATCATTCCTAACAATGAAAGAATTATATTTTCTCAAGTAATAGACATAATAACCTGCAAAAAAAAATTAACAATAAAATTTTTTTTAAAATAAATCTACAGACAGCAAGAATAAACATGAACTTATCAACCCTAGTAAATCAAAGAACAAAAATGTACTAGATCAGCACTCAGAAGAGACCAGATCTGTTCTACATTATCTGGAGACTATAGTTAAGGTAGATCTCATGTTATTTCATATAAAGATACATTCCCTTGCCCAAAAAAAATTTCAAAGTTAAGATAATGTTATGACATGATTTTGCAGCTCTCTCAATAAAGAATAATGGAAACTATTTTTCAAAAATGTACAACCCAGCTCAGAAAAAAGTGGAATCTATGAGGAGACCAATACTATCGAGCAGACATGATAAACAAGTAAATAATTTAGGTCATTTCAAGTATGTTGTTCTTCACACCTGCAAATTATGAATTAAACAAAGCAGCAAAAAGGTAGATGGGGCACATGCAACCGTACACAGCCCACTTAGCTATGACCATGACCTCACATAAAGGTCAGTGTGGCACATGTAACTTAACGCAGCCCACTTTTCTGTGACCATGACTTCACATGGGTTATCCAGAGCCAAGCTCTTCATCTGCATGTCAATGAGGCCCAATACAAAAAATATTTCAAAATCATGCATAAGTCAGCTATCAACTGCTCAAAAATTAAATTCCAATTAATACTTTATTTCCCACCAAACTTCTAGGCAAAGTTTCCCATCCCTCATCGAACTACAAACACCCCCTTCTACAAAGGTTTAACATCATTAGACTTAAAGGAGTTTTGTAATATATATGTAGAGCATTTTTACCTGTTGAATAAGAAGTTTACAGTCTGACCGCTCTTTTTCAGCAATTTCCAGTCTTTTAGAATTATCTGCCTGTGTGGCCTCCAAAATCTGAGCCCTATTTACAAGTGTCTTCACCTCCGACTTCATTTTACTGATGTATAGCCGTGCGATGGTGAACTCCTCCTCTATTTTCTCAGACTGGCCAGGTACAAGTTGTGTCTCAACTGCATTCCCACCAACAATGGTTCCTATGTCACTCAAATCCTTTAACAGGGAAACCATCATGTCTGTCACTCGCTTTCGCTGATGGAAGGTGGAATCTTTCAGGCCTTCAAACTCTGTCTGCAAACTGTTCAGTGTGCTCTGAAACAGGTTTTAGCACAGGTACTGTCACCCTTCCAGATTATGCTGTAAAGATCTTGTATTGATTTTATATCTATTGTTGTGACAATGGATTCTAAGTACATGTACTCTAATAGGCCCAGGCTGTGTGTGGAGGAAACCCCAAGTACCAGAGGAAACCAACAGGGCCTGATTTGACTTGTTTTTTTCCTACTTTTATTTGTTTGCAAGTTCAGAAAAAATCTCACAAAATTCAACTTTTACTTGCAAATTTTCGAACCTGGTTACAAAATATAATAATCAGTCTTTCCAGCAACCTTTTGCTAAAAAGTAGTGAAAAAGTAGGGCAACTTTTTTAAAACAAGAGTCCCTCGAAGGACTGATGTTCTCCTGGCTGAAAAGAATTTCCAGGAATTCAAGATAACACCATTTCTTTCTTTTAACTGCTAAGTGCTGAAACCATCTCTTGTATTCTTAATTGGTAAGATTTTCAAATTAGCTGCTATGGTGGATATACTGGATGTCAGTTTGACCCCATTTTTATTTAGGAACAACAAGACATCATAAGTAGTCTTCTGGTAGAAATCCCATGGTAATATGACTTTCTGTTTTGGAGAAGTAATGATAACAAGATTTCCAAGATGGCTGCCACAGTGGCTATATTGGATATCAGATTGGCACCATTTCCATTTAGTACCAACAAGACATTGTAAGAAGTTTTTTGGTGAAAGCACAATGTCGATATGACCAGCCATCTTGGAGAAGTAGTGATAACAAGACTTTTAAGATGATCATTGTGGTGGCCATATTAGATGCCATATTGGCACCATTTTCATTTACAACCACTAAAAATCAAAAGAAGTCTTTCAGCTAAAAAACTCCATGCTGACATGACCATTCATTCAATAGAAATAGTGACAAGATTTTCATGATGGCCACTGTGGCAGGCATAATGAATGTCTGAGTGACACCATTTTCATTTAGGACCAACCAGACATCATAAGAATTTGTTTAGTAAAACCCCATATTGATATGACCATCCATTCAGAAGGACTAGTGAAAACGATATTTTCAAGATGACCACTGTTGTGGCTATACTGGATGTGCATGGGGCACCATTTTCATTTAGGACCAACTAGACATTGTAAGAAGTCTTCTGGTGAAAACTCCCCGGCAATATTAATTTTTGTTTAGAAGGAGCAGTGATAAAAAGATTTTGAAGATGGCTGCTGTGGCACCATTTTATTTAGGTCCAACTAGACATTATAAGAAGTCTTTTAGTGAAAACTACATGTTGATATGACTATCCTTTCAGGAGTAGTGATAACAAGATTTTCAAGATGACCACTCTGGTGGCCATACTGGTCATCAGATCTGCACAATTTTCATTTAGGACCAAATAGATCATAAGAAATCTTTCATTGAAAAACCCCATGCCGATGTGACCATCCATTCAGGAGGAGTAGCAATAACAAGATTGTCAAGATGGCCACTGTAGTGGCCATAATGGATGTCCAAGCAGCACCATTTTGATTGGGTACCAACTAGACAATGGGATGAATGTGTCTGTACAGTGCCATGGTAATCCTCTAAGTAGTTTAGGAGGAGTAGTGATAACAAACTTGTGCTTATGGATTGATGGACAATGGATAACAGACCATACCATAAGCTCTCCTGGTTCATGACCAGTAGAGTTAAAAAAGGAAGAAAAAAGTATAGTAAAAAATGGATATTTTATAGAAAAATAGTATGACATTCTTGTAAATTACTGAAAAATAAAAACCTTTACTTGATTTACCTTCATAAACTTGAACAAAAGCATGGTCTTACTCACATACTAGCTGTTTCTTTAGTTCAGGTTGCCTTTATCGTCTTGAACACCCAGCTCCACATCAGAGAGACCATACCTGAACTTGCTTCACTATGACTGTTGTAGTGTTTAATTGATTTTCAACATAAAATTAAAAAAATTAGGGATAGTTTAAAAAAGTAGGAGGTCTGTCAAAAAGTAGGAAAAGCAGGATAAACTAGGGCCACTGGAAAGACTGTATAATATGAAATTTTCAAGGACAAGAAGAACAATATTTCTTATCAATTTCAACTGTCAATTTTAATCAATAGGCTGTTTAACTGATCAGCAGAAGCTAGGTCTGTTTCTGATATGTATGATTCAAAAGAAGAATGGGTCATATTCTGTGTTAACAGCATAGGCTAATATTTCCAACAATTTCCATCTGAGGGAGACAATTCAATCTTCCGAGCAATAAAGTAAGGTAACAACAGCAAGTGAAATGAGCCTTGTTTGTCTGCTGTGGAAATGTCAGCACTCACATAAAGATGCAAGTGCTTTAAATTTCAACCTGCATTGTGTACAAAAAAACTTGCACCTTGCAAGCATGCAAGTGATTAATTCCAGCCCTGCCACCAACCTTAGATGGGCAGTAACTACACCTCACATGCTGCAACTGAAGATAAAACACTGATTGGAAGGGTGCTAAGCAGTTACTTACTTTTCAGGCCACATATTATATATACAACCGGAGTTAAAGTTTCATATTCCGATAGTTTTGAGATTACTTGGTTAGATACTGACTGCTCAATTACCAGAATATAGACTTCCGTCTCAATGGTAATAGGCCACCAAATCAAACAAAATTTCCAATTTTAACAAATGTACTCCTGAAAATGTGCTTCCCAATTGACAAAATTTTCTCGAAAAAATTATGGATCATATCCCACCCCCAATCATCCTAGAAAAATTCCTTTTGGAGCCATACATTGATATTGCTGATGACATACTGACCATTTTCTGTGTCAGCTCCTCATTAAGTGTCTCATTTTCTTTGTTCTTGATATCCACCTCCTGTGCCTTCTGGTCATAGTTCATCGCCAGTTCCTCCAGTGCCTGGAGCACCTCCTTCACCTCATCTTTGGCAGAGTCATTATCAGACTGGATCCGTGACATCTCCTGCTGCATACCGTCATAATCACGACGTGTCTGCGTGAGAAGTTCTTCCTGATCTAGCATCTGCTGCTTCAGATTCTCAATAAGCTGGGCCATGTTGTTGATCTCATCATCCTGCAATGTAATGATATATTTTCATGTCTTCCTAAGCCAATTAGTAGCTCATTAAGCCAGAGTTTTTCTGCAAATTTTTCCAAAATTAATCTTATAATCAATGCTACTAAATTTCCAGGGACCATTTTCCATACCACTACTCAATTTACTGTGAACTTGACATACCTATTGATTTTCATTTATATGTTTGGCTACACAATGAAGTTTAATATGTACCATTACTGACTCTACCATTTAAGCATTTCTATTCAAAACTGGGTAAAACTGTTTGCTTTCTGTTGATCAAGATTACATATTTTGTTACAGTCAACAGAATCGGCTACCCTTGCACCTGCAATAATTGTGTGTGTAACCAGGCAGCTATCCTTACATGCCATATACCACAGCTGGATGCTTCTGTCCAATATAGTGGATTGCTGCTGCTTTCTTTTTCTTTTCTTTTTTTCAACATGGAATACATAACCTTGACAATGCTTGCAACTGACCTTGTCATCCAGTTGTTGGTAGAGTTTAATCCGCTCAGATTCCATGATGGCTCGGTCAGAGTCAGAGATGTTGCTGACACTACCTGATAGGGCGGACATACTGCCCACCATGCTTGTTGCTGGGGTGGAGCCAGGGGTCTCCTCTGTTGCATTAATATCCACTTGTTCATCATTTGGCACAGACTGGCCTGATGGAAAGAAAGAGGCCATTTTTTACAGTTGTCCCTTATTAAAAAATTCTCTATATCATAAATTTGATCTCTCTCTCTCCTCCTTCCTCCCTCTTCTACTCTCACCTTATCTCTTCTCCTCTCTCTCTCCCTCCCTCCTTTCAAATACTGTTAATTCATGTATTTTTGTGGGCATCAATGTTCATGGTTTTGTGAAAATGTATTTAATTCATGTATTTTTGTGGGCATCAATGTTCATGGTTTTGTGAAAATGTATTTAATTCATGGATTTATTTAGGCATCAATATTAGTGATTTTGTGAAAATGACTTTGATTCACGGATTGAGGAAGGGTCCTATTATTTGCACAGAACAATTATCATTTGCTGGTTCTTAAATTTGTGTTCTGTCGCAACCCCATGATATGCAAAAAAATTGGTACCCATGAAAATAACGAATTCACCATAACAGATGGTCTCCATACAATATACAGGCTGTTACATAGTTACATTTTTTAGAAGGATAATGATAATTCCAGAGCCCTACTTTTAGAAAATGTTAAGTGACTTTCAATTGTAGACTTTATTCAATAATAAAACCAAACCAGATTTCATTTTTTTTTCTTCACTTAGCACAATAAATAAATCCTTCCTCATAATATCTTGCACCATAGATAAGAGATGAAAGATAGGTTTGGTTTGGTTTGATTTGATTTGATTTAGTGTTTAACAACACATCAACACATGAAAGGTTATGACTTGCCCAGAGCCACACCACAACAGCTGACCTAGCCTGCTCAGGATTTGAACCCAGACCATTCTGGTTGCAAGTCTGGCATGCTAACCACTGAGGACTAAATCACGATTTTGAGATACTGCCTTCCTTATTTACTGGTGTATGAAAGCCAACGAACTGTGACAAGCAGAGATTGAGGCCCTATAGTCATGACACTGTCCCAGGACAAAAACTGAACTTGCACTTAAAATGACACAATGAAATATTGTATTTAAAGTATCTCAATACCACTGAAATTTGGCGTGTATGTAAGGATTCAAAGTATAAAATCATTCAAAAATTTTCTTAACTCTAATCCAACTTGAAGCAGAGATAAATGTTTTTGAAATTTGAGCACAAGTTCAATTTTGTCCTCATGCAGTTTCAAGAGCATGGGGCCAGATCTGATGAGGTATAATGCACCAACAGATCTGGTCAAGGCTGTTTGCTTGAGTTAACAAGCTGAAAAAACTGTGTGGACTTTGATCTACTGACAGATTATCTGACTGCAGGTCCCAGTGTCATTAAACATCTTCAGTTTTTAAACTCCGACTGAGATTTTAAAATATCCTTCTTAATTACTTGTTTGGCAACTACAAATTTTTCACTGAACATTAAACAGGCAGAAGAAAGTAAACTTCAGTCATAATATCCTGAATTCGATTATTGAGATTTGTTTTATTCCTGACAAAAATTTTAGGAATTCGTCTACATCTTTTTTAAGAATAAAAAAATTCCCAGGTGTACAAAATTAAAACTCAATGAGTTATCTTTCATCCTTACTACTATCACTACTTCAATGGCAATATTGTCCATGTATCAAAACAAGATAATGTAAAATCTCGATTTGAAGAAACATTTGAGCAATTTAGTGAAAATGGTGCCAGATCTAGTTCTATGCTGTCACAGTTGGATGTTCCCCATACATAATAAGCAAAGACAGTTTGAATTTTCTAAAGTCTATTTCTGCATGGTTGAATAAATTGATCCTTCCAGTTTTCTAAGAAAGCAACTTAACCAAATTAAAATGATGACTTGAAACCTTTGACAACATGACAGCTCAGGTACTTTGTGCAGGTAAATGAATTTCAATTTGAATTAGAAGTAACTTTTTGCTGACTACAGCCTACACATTGGAAATTCCAGTGCAAATTGGTGCCATCTTTACAAGTCATTCTGGGTAATTTTCTGTAAGGTATTATGGGTATGACTGGTATTTGGTTATCATTTGAACAAATTTTCATTGATAAAAGAGGTGATCTAGTGAAATTATAACACTGTACCAGTTACATTGCAGAAAATTACCCACAATGACTTGCAAAAAGCAATATTTTAAGTAAATTTTGTTTCTATGAGAATACTTACCTGACCACATTAATGTTAGGAAGATGGTCCGCTACCTCTCAAATCCACCATTCACAGAAAGACAAAAAAATTAGTCTTTCCCATCTGTATTCCATATAAACGAATGGGAGAAACTCTTCCCAACCTTTACCCTGACCTCCCCTTACCACAGCTAGGTGGCTACAGTTGTTTACCAGTTTTGCTTGAGTGATGCTTGCATTTGTGAGGTGTGGGAAAGATTAATAGAATTGGGATTAGGTAAGTATTCTCAGAGAAACATAATTTACTTAAAAATGGTGATGGTCTGGGCTGCAGCCACTGGACCTACCAGACTTAGTTCTTGTCTCTGCGAAGCTAGATCATGCAGATCGAAGCTTGAGAAGGCTGACTGTGCATACCAGCCAACTGCATCTGATCGCCAACTGATCGCCATGTTTCATTCGAAGGCAAGGCTTGCTGAGATAGCTCAGATTTAACGAGCTGTAATTTTTATGAGGTGTACTTGATCACCTGAGATCTCCTAAGCCATGACACTAGGGCTTAGGTGGTTATATTCTTTTCCCAAGTCTTGACCAGAAGAAAGAGGCACTGCCCACCCTCACCCCACCTTTCTGTGTGTATATGTAGTGTTTTAGTGTGTGGACCTGGTCCTGCATCACTGCCCCCTTAGACTTATCGATGGAGGAGATGGAATGAATGATGATTCTTTGATTGCCCATTGACAGCAACCTGTTCTTTGCTATGACGCCTGGTTGCATCATCAGGACCACTGAGCCATCTAATCTGAATTGTAGATAGTTTGGGTCCACCAAATGGGCATGCAACTCACTGACCCTGCAAGCTGAAGCTAGAGCCATCAAGATACATGTGTTGTATGAGAGCAGCTTCAAGGAGGTGCTGGCTAAGGGCTCAAACTGATTTGAATTGAGTCATGTTAGTACCCAGGATAAATTCCACTTGGGGAACAGAGATTTTGGTCTATTAAATTCAAAATTGGCTAATAGGTCTGATAAATCATTATCATGACCTATATCTGCTCTACCGTGATGTCTGAATGTGTTAGAGATCATGAAACAGTAGCCTTGGATCGTAATGGGCACAAACTTTTTCTCCTCGAAGTGCCAGAGAAAAAAGTTAGCCAACTGTGGGATTGAAGTATTCAAAGGGGCAATGCTGTTGCTGTTGCACCAGTCCCTTAAAACCTGCCACCTCCCCTCATACACCTTCAAAATAGAGGGCCTTCTAGCTTCTTATATTCTCTCCATGACAGAAGGCTCAAATTCTTTTGTTCGCAAGGTTCTCCTGACAAGAGCCAGGCATGAAGGAATAGTCTGTTGGGGCATGGGTGAAACACCTGCGACCTTGACTGCTTGAGCAGGTTGTGTCTTAGGTGGGTATTTTCCTTGGAACGTCTATTGCTAGATCGAGCAGATCATTCACCCAGGACTTGTCCCACCTGAGAGGGGTTATCAGATTCACTTTGCATTTTTGGTCCCTCACTTTCTGAATTACTTTCAGTACCAGGTGTGTGTGTGTGTGTGTAGACATAGCCTCCAAATCCCTCTCAATTGATCGAAAGTGCATCCACTGCCCATACTTCTGGATCCGGGACTGGTGAGACAAACGGTGGGCAGTTGTGATTCCACCTCGACGTAAACAGATCTATCATTGGATGGCCCCAAAGTGCACACATCTGTTGAAAAATCATTGGGTGGATGGACCATTCTATGCAATGGTTCTGGCCCGTTCTTGACAATGAATCGGTCAGGACACTGAGACTGCCCAGAATACGCCTGATCTGGACAGTTATATTCATCTGGGCACACCAGCAGAGAAAATCGCAAACCAGTACACACAGATCTGGTAATTTTGTCCCCCCTTGTTTAAGGAGATAGGCCACCACCACAGAGCTGTCTGACATAATGAGGACTACCTTTACATATACTTGGTTCTTCCAGAAATGAAACATGTTTACGACAGGCTTCATTTCTAGGATATTGATGTGGAGAGGTAATTCTTGTGCCACCATTTGTCACTGACCATGTCGAATGTGGGAAATATATTGACTCCCCACCTGTAGGGGCTTGTGTCCATACAGATCGTAATTTCTAGGTAGTGCTTTTCTAAATAATGATGCAGAAAAGACACTGCTTTGTTTGAGATCATGATTTTGTAATCTAGACACCCGGAAAAGGGACCCCATTAGGCTAGCACAGCAATCTCCCTAATTTCTCCCTAAGGTATAGGTCGTCAAGATTTGTGCCAGCAGTTGCATCGGCGAACAGGCAAGTGCCACAGTTTGTCTTGCCGGTATGAAATGCTGGCAATTGTGTTGGCCAGTCAGTTTGGCCATTGGCTGAACAGATGGCACTCCTTTTGGGTTGGGCAGTTGTCACTGCTCTCGGCTGGACAGATGGCCTGGTTTTTGGCTGGCTGGCTGGTTCTGTAACTGCCTGTTGGTCCATACCGATATCGGATGGATCGGCTAACTGGATCCCAGTAAAGCTCTGCATAATCATGTGCAGCCAGCCAGATCACAGCATGGCCCACCGAAGTGATGGATTCCCAGTAACTGATTATCAAGTACGGCCAACTGGCCGGCAGCTGGAACGGCGTTATACGGACTTGAGTGGTGGCCATATGACTCATCCATGTCCGGAAATTACCGTGCACCATGACTTACAGGCCCAAGGGCCAAGCTCTGGCAAGCAGGGGAACTTACACTCACTGGGCAGCTTAGAAAAGGGAGGACAGTCTCCTGCAAGCTTCAATTTGTCCTTGGCGAAATGAGAGGGATGACATGGAACAAATTCGTCCAAGTCCAGCAAATGTATCTTCGCCTCTTGTAATAGTCAACGCATATGCAACTTCGACAATGCTTGTTGAGAAAAAATGGGTGTCAGGTCCTCAACCCCTTTTTCCTCCATTTGAAGCTGACCCAGTATAATGGTGGCTGTGGGCACTGTACATATCACTTTGGTGGGGAAGGAACCATCCAAGCATCCCTCACTATGCTGGCTAGTGATGACATCTTTGGATGTAGACTAAGTACATTGCATTTGATTTCCCTGGACTTGTTACACTGCTCTTTTGTCTTTAGTCCCCATCGTAGTACCATCGACCAGGCACTTTCCAACTATACTTTGCACACACTGCATGTATTGGCTGATGATCATTTCATACATGCAATACATGTCACGTGTGTCTACATTTGCTTTAAATGTTTTGCATTTTCCATGTTTGCCACTGTCTGCTACAAATCATACTTCCAACTGAAATCTGAAATTAATTTACATTCTCAAAATACCCGAGCTCTCATACTGTCAAGGTTTGTAGTCATCATTTTTAATTTGGTAAATATATTTCAGAAAACTGGAAGGGTATGCCTATTTTGTTGTGCAGAAACAGTCTTTAAGCTTTAAGCTGTCTCATTGCCTTTTTTGGTTCCTCTTTACAAAAGTAAAGGAAAAAAATTTGAACCATATTGTAAATGTTCAAAAATGAATGTGCTGCTTACCATTTCGCCACTTGTTAAGCTCTGCCTCTAACTTGGCAATAATTCCCTTCAGCTTGGCATTCTTTTCCTTCTCTCTCTCATACCTCCGCTTCCACTCATCTGCTGTAAGCTCTTCATTGACAGAGACAACGTTCTTGATTGTCTTAGCCCTGTAAATTAAAGTTTTATATCATTACAAAAATATAACCCAAGTCTTCAGAATTTGTAAAGAAAAATACAACCATTTAAAGTAAATTGGTGTTATATGCAATAAAACAATTGTCCAATCTTCTTAACTCCAAGATGTGTCAACTTGCAACACAATACAGATATAAATAAAACTTTTATGTAAAAATGTGTACATTTTATTAAATTTGAGAACATACATAATGTTATAACTATATAATTTACAATAACTTGACAGTACCTCTGTCCAAAGAGCAGCGTGGATTTGGTTTCAGACTCGTTATAGGAGGCGGGGGAGCAGCAGATAACCATGGTTGTGCGGGCATTACCTCCCAAACTTTCCTGCAGGATTCTCGTAAGCTTGCTGTCTCGGTATGGAACATGGCTTTTCTGGAGAGATGAGGCAGAAGCAAAGTTATTTACCAGATAAGAATATGTCCCAGGCCTTATTCACTGATTTATGTATTCTGATTCTACTAGCCTCAATATGAGACCATCCCTTCAGAAATGAAATAAAATTCTGAAACGAATGAGCACATAAAAAAAACAAAAAACATCAGAGTATTAGTGTAAATCACTTTAAATTCATGGCATACCAATTTTTGTGGTTTTCGTGGGTAAGCTAAACCGTGAATTTAAAGTTGCAGCAAAATACAAACCAAGCCGACATCAGCCCCCACCTCTATTATTCAATGACATGCAGTCCACCCCCCACCCCCATCCCCCTATATGCAATGGTAAGGCATGACTATTTTCTTGGTTTTAATACCAAGCCAATCTATAGTTATTAGAAATATATATTAGGATATGTATATTAGTGATGATGAACATTGATTGATAACAATTTAATCGAATGCAAAATCTCATGAACATGAAAACTCTGTAAGATTGTAATGCAAATATACTCACGGTTTGTGTCCTTCTTTATTTCCCAAAAGCACATATTATCTCCATTTATAATAATACCATTTATAATAATGCATACTCAATGAAGCTTTAATCAATCCAATGAAATTCAAAACATTTAAGAAACATGAATGCATCATTCAAGAAAATAAAATGCAAAGGACAGTTTACACCTTTTTTAAGCACACATATCCATGAGTCGTTTCATGAATTAAAAAAAGTTTTCGCTAGTTTTGTTTTTGCTGATCACATGTATTCACTATTCCATTCAGTAAGTGGAACACAATGTTCATTATTATTACTAAATGCCTTTCACACATTTAAACTAACTGCTGAATAAACAATCAGTAGAAGAGTCACACTTTCTCGAAGGCTATTTCAATCAGGTTCAACTGTAATGATACTTTGACATGTGTGCCACTTTGCATGAATTAGTTTAAGGGTATATGTTTTCAGGTCGACTGAGACATTATCTGAAAGTGCATCTCCAGTTGTCCAGTTCATTTACTAAGCAACCTCCCATTCATTTAATTGAGCAATCATCTGTGTCAAATACCAGTCATGAAATCAATATCTGAGTTGGTCCACAAGGTCAAGGTCACCGAGTAACAAGTGGTTCCCACAAGCCAATTTGGGCAGGCTTGTCATGTCTTCTATACCAGTTTTCTTGAGTTTAATGAACTGAGCTCAACACCGAATGATCTCACTGTTTTTGCAATTCCATTTTCGATCGAGTATCTCACAATTTTAAAGTTTGTTTGGCACATGAGCTGTCCTCACCTCATTTACACTTATGGTAAACCTGGGATTTCATAAGAGTTTCAACAGCATCAACAGCATCATTTGTGGCTTCCAGTGAAACCAGAGAAAGAGCATCAGAGGATTCCTCAGGGTCAGGAAGGCTCACAACAGTAGATTTTACTTTAAGTTTTCCACTCTTTAACCACCGTGTCAATGACATTATGATACTAATAGCAAGTGTGAAACTCAATCTTGACAGAACTGTTTTTATATGGTAAAGGTTGTTTCGAGAAGAGGTCAACTGTCATTGGCTTTATTGTAGCACTTAATCCCTAGTTGTTGAGAACTTTATGTTTTAATAGTAGTCTTTAAGAACATTAAAAAAACCTAATTACTATTGATTACAGCAGTGGAATTAAACTTGTTAACTCAAAGAAAAGAATGTTGGCATTTCCTTTCATTAAGATCTCCACAGTTATGCCAGGTGCTAGCAATAAATATTTTAATTATTTAAATTAACTACTGCAAGAAGAATTAAACATGTTTGCTCGCAAATGCGTGGAACTGAATGTCAGTATAATCTCTGAAAGAGGCTTGTGTATCGTTGCTCAGTATCTGATCTTTTAAAACAAAAAATGTAATATGACAAATATACAAAATAAAGTACCCATGATTATGTATTTTTTAACCAAACCACAACATTTTATACCCATGAAAATAAAGTCATTCACAGTAAGTCTTGACCACACATACATGCTCATATACACACAGATGGGCAGAAACACATGCTCTATGATTTCAAGAGCAATAATGCGAATGATTGAAAACTTCCTAACCAAACAATGGTTTCACCCTGCCTTAAGCGGTCACTGGAGCGTATCTGCAGTGACCGCTCCAAGCATTTCATATCTCGATTGTACTAACCGTAGTCCAGTTACCCTGTCAGTCAAACTCGAAAGCAAAGCAGTTTCTGTCCTCACATGACGGAATTGAAGCAATTTGTTTGCTGGATAGTGGACAAAGTAGTCGTGTAGTTGCTGCAGAACTAGGAGTTGGGCGAACTCAGATCCAAGGGATTATTAAGTGTACGGAAGATATTATGGACGATTTTGAGAAAAATGTTCATCCGGAGTGCAAGAGATTATGTACAATCACACCAAATGAGTAGAGATACATGTACACTGCACTTGTGATATCCCTTATGGTTTATATGATACTAACAAAAGATGCAAGAAGCTTCTTTTCATTCCCTAATCATCAAAGGCACAAAAGCCAAGTGTCTTTTGATCTTGGTGAGTTTCAGCAACTGCTTAATCCATAAATTGTTTGAAGTGTGAACACCTATTTTCATGCCGAATTATACCTGCTGGCCTAACAAAAAGTCAGACCTGTGTTTGACAATCGCAGGTAAGCTGTCAATTAGTCATTTTAATTAGATGCCGTTTCTACTGACAAGTGATGATTTAATGTACATGATGGATTAAAGTGGAATTTTTAATTTTTATTTTTTGTTATTTTTATTTTTGCTAAATAGCTAAACTAAATATATGTATCTTGATAGCATACTACTACTAATAATAATAATGCAAATGCTATTCGGTGCATAGTACATATATTTGTCATGAACCAAGTTTGACAGCTGAACCTGCCTTCAGAGGTCACTTATCTACAAAGGCCACTTTGGCCTTTTTCTTTTACCAGCTCTCAGGGACCACACTGGCAGAAGCTAAGGAAGATACCCTATGGCAAATGGTTACCACACACGGCTAACACAAAGTTTTGTGAAATTCCACCCAACAATATAAGAGATGTGGTAACAGACAGATGGATGGACAGATGGACAGACAAAGAGGGTATCACTATATTCCAAATGCTTTTTAAAAAAAGCATAGAGATAAAAATGTACACATGTATGTTTTTCAAAAATAAAGACTCACATTTCCATCAGCCAAGGCTGATATTACATTCCCAAGAGCAGAAAGGGATTTGTTGATGTTCTTGGCCTCATCTAAGACAGATCCTTCAGCTCCTGTTTTGCTGACCTGAAAATTATGAAGAAAGAACTTGAAATATGTCCATAAAAAAAGACTGCCACCACTTGTAGAAATGACATTTGAAAATTAACTTCTTTTAGAAATGACATTTGAAAATTAACTTCTTTTAGAAATGACATTTGAAAATTAACTTCTTTCTGATACATAAAACTTTGGTTACAGTGACCTTAAAGGACATTAAGGGCGTTGTACTGATAGACATCCATTTCCTCATCAAGTTTCTTGATTGCAATGTGAACAGAGATGGTGGCATGAACTTTAAGAAAAGTCAAACAAAAGCCACTCAAGCATGAAATATCATACACAGTGACCTGATTAACAATAGTGGTACAGTACAGCTCAAGTGATTTTTCGTTTCTCCATGCGCTGCAGTGGAGCAGTTAGTTCCCTCCGTGCTCCACAATGAAGATCTGCGGTGGAGGGGTAAATACCTACAAATAACCACCATGACACAACAGGCACAGCTTGTGCTTCTCCACCACAGAAGGGCCCACCAACTTTACTGATTGACATTTTAATAGCCAATGCATTAGGAACACTCATGGAAAGACTGAAACGTCACATTGATATACAATTGGATACCATTTGAAGAATCAATCATCTTTATGTTGATTATATATTTGACAATAAAAAAATTATTTCAAAAGAGTCTTGTATATTCAATACATGTGCGTTTAGAAAAAGATTGATTGGCTTCTATGCAATGTACTTCCATTTGCAATTATTGCTGATGTCAGAAATTTATGTGCATTCCCAATTCAGTTGAAACAATGTAGCCCAAGAAGTCTACATCATGATCAGTGGACAGTGGAAAGTAGATCACGCCCACTTTTAGGAATTTTACATTCTTACTTTACTCAAAGAAATATATGCACCTAATTTAGGCTTCTCTTAAACAGCATTAATTTTTCCTATTGTTACAATGGAATGGAATCCTCTAATAAATGGACAGTTAAATTCCAATTGACAAGCGCTGCTATTTAAAATAAAAAAATTAACAGAAAACACCAAAATTACACTGAAATTCGAACAACATGCTTAGTCCTTAAGCAGTAATGGTGATACACACCATCAACAAAAGCACGTGTTCATGAGGTTGAATATACACAACTTTTAGTCAGCTAGATTGTGACGTAATAGCACCTACTGCATGTATACCATGAGGGACCAACCATCAATTTTCAGGAGGGGCGTGCATGGGGGGTGCAAGGGCTGGGATTTTCTTTCTGACTGGGATACTTTTTTTCTTTCATTGCAAGATAGGTATAGAGTAAGGTCTTTTTTTCCCACAAATCATAGCAAGACAATAGTTTTTAAGTTTTTCAAAAAGATCCTAATCCCTTCCTCACTTTAGAAAATTAAATGGTCTCTCTCTAAGAGAGACCTTACTTAGCAGATGTTCTACACAAATCAAAGTAGTAGCCATTGTCGACACTATTATAAAATATTGACAAGAATTAGCATCAAACGAATATGTCCATTTCGGCTTGGGAAGGTGTTATTTATATTACACAAAGCATCTGAGTTGAAGCATCATATTGAACAGCCCCAATTATAGCCCATCAATTAACAGTGGAAGTTTGTTAATTGTCCGCAATTAAACTGACTAAAATTTATTGATGAAATTAACAATGATATGGAAAAATTGTCATTATTCAAATATTAATCCCTCTCTCCCTATCTTTGATAGTTAAGTTACAATAAAAAACTTTCAGCTTTTAATTTCCAACACTGGAGAAACACATTGCACCACCAATTATAGTTTGCTCACTTGAATTTTCTTGTTTTGGTATAAATTATACAACATGTGAGACTACCAGATCTCAATATCCAAAATAAAAATCTCTATCTCTCAAGTGGTAAGTAAATAAACCCTGTTTATTTAATTTACTTATTTATACGAAACATGAGTAACTATTTAAGCACTGTACAGTGGATCATTGTCCTTATTAAAATTTGAGTTTGATCATGTTTCCTATGTGAAGAAATATGTGAAGTGCCTTGTGCAGGGGTACACCATAGTAGGTGACCCATTTTTAATTGCCTTGGTACCTAAAATTATCAGCAATTTTGGAGGGGGAGGGCAGCTAGACCACCAGTCCAACCCTACCTTCAATTCATGTTGTTGCTGTGCCATACAACCACAAACCAAACATACCTCAAATTGTGTTTACTTTCCAATTCTAAACAAACAAAAACCTTCCTGTCTAATATCCTGGATTATTTAATGTGCCTTTTATCCAGTTTTAGTGAAAATAAGAACATGTTAATCATGGCTAATTTATAATGATGTCATTCACTTTTAGATGTAACTCGGTGTCCTGCAGCACATTTTTCAGCAACCGCTCACAACCTATTTTCTCTCTATGTGGTTTATTTTTTAAAAAAAAGATATCCGTGTAAATATATTAATATACATGTAGCTAAGAACATCTTCACCAACAATGGGACCTCAATGTCAATGCATCTGCTTCAGACAGACATGCTTGTGAAGAGAACCATATTTTACCAATTTGAGTGCACATTTTGTTTTAAAATATTGGCCGCATATGAAGCTTCATCATCAAATATGTGGCACCATTTATATAGTTTTTTGGCACATCATCTTTCTCTTGCAAAAGAATTCGATGATTGATACATTGCATTTTCATTTGACATTTAGCTGATAATGTTGATGTTATATAAGGTTTGATTTGGAAGAAGACAAAAAAAAAATGTGTCTGTTGATCTATAAGGGCAATGACATACATAACTCAGTGCCTCACATCTCTCTCTCTCAATGAAACTCAAGAAATTTGGATCAGAAGGATGCCTTCTTTAGAAATTTCTTCCAATACTGTTGATTGCATATCATAAAAACTGTCCATATTTTATGGTACATCAGTGTCATTTGCCAATACTGAAAGGTGTCTATGCCAGGATGCTTTCTCTCAAAGCTGTTTTTCTATTTTTAGCAACAGTGACCATATTTGATGGCAGATCAGCATTATCTGTACAAATGTGACAGGCCTTCAAGTTAGATCAAATTCAGCAGCTTGTAGGAAGTTATTAAAAGTTTTTTCCATATTTAGTAACACCAGCCATATCTGATGGCAGATTGGCATCATTTGTATGAGCTTAAAAGCCCTTCATGCCTTGATATCTTCTGTCAAATTGCGACAAATTCTTTATGGTGGTTTTTGAGAAGTCATCTGAAGAATTTTCTTTTCTTTAGTAATGGTGGCCATATCTGATGTTAAGCAGTTTTTGAGTAGTCATTTAAAGGTTTTTCTATTTTTAGTAACAGCAACCACGTCTGATAGCAGATCAGAATCATTTGTACAAATTTGAAAGTCATCTATGCCATGATACTTGCTCTCAAATTTGGTCAAATTCTGTTAAGCAGTTTTACAGTTTTAAATTTTTTTTTAGTAATATTTTTAAAAAAATTAAATTTTCGTAACAGTGGCTGTATTTGCTGATGGATTGGCATCTACTGAACATATCTGAAAGGCCTTGATGCCAGAACACATTTTGCAAAATCCAGAGATGCTGCCAGAAATTGTCCCACAAGGGTGCATCCCCTACATCTACCGGGGGGGGGGGGAACACTTTTGTGCAGTCACTGGCTACCCTACCACATGCTGTGATGCTGGCAAAATGTTGTGTTTTCTTTTTTCAGGGCGGGGAGGGGGGGGGGGCGGGCGGGTAAAACAAATTTTAATGATGTAATACTTACATGTTGCTATTGCTGATACTTTTCCGGGTGGAAAATACCCAAACGTATGACAAGATTTCTTCCTCCCATTATGATGAACCAGAAGATTACAGAACACTGGATCGCCCCTGGGACACCCCGTAGAAATGTTACCCATGAGCATTGCCCATCATTCTTTTTCTAGGATGCAGCCTAACTTTGTGGGACATTAGTGTGGGGTGGGAACAGGGAATCTGGCAATACAAACAGGTAAGTATTACATCATTAAAATGCATTTAATATCAGTAATACCATACCTGTTGCTATTGCATAGCTGAATTTGTCAGTATGGTGGGAGGCCGATGATCCCACAACTGGCGAATAAAAGCAAACACAAGGTATACTCACCCTCATTGAAGAGCAGGAGACTACTGCGGGATGGGATCCGCATGGGACACTCTCTGAGTGATGATGATTGGGCCCAAAGGAGAAAATGCCTTCGCTTTGGTGAGCTAACAAGCCAAAGTAAAAGGAGAAACTAGTATGAGCGCCAAAAATGTGGCTTTCATCACATCCTCCAAAGATGAACGAGTTAGATAGGCCCATGAGGCAGCAAAGGCTCGAACCTCATGCATTTTAATTTTCATGAATGAAAGATCCCTATCAGCAAGGGATTGGTAAGCTCTCTTGATAGAGCAATCTGCCTACAAATGGTGGAAACTGAAATATCACTTGAACCTTTAATGGGGAGGAAAAGACATGTCCTACCCTTCTCCCTTTAGAGGCTGTAAAATAAAAATGTAAAGCCCTAACTGGACATAAAAGTCTATCCTGATCATCCCCAACACAGATACAGCTGAGACTGGGGATCTCAATCGGAAGTGGAGCAACTGATGGAAGCTGGTTTTCTGCTAAAAAAAACCTGGTTGGCAAAGGAGAGAAACTAACTCATAATTCCCACTGAACTTGTTGCAGCCCTGATCTATGGACAGGGAATAAAGCTCACTCCTTTGTCTCGCAGATGCTAACGCGAGCAAGAAAACCGTCTCGAGGGTAAGGTTCTCGATGGAAATTTCACCCAAAGGTTCATGGGGGGTTTATTAAGAGACCACAAGACACAAGAAAAGATTCCATTTAGGCATTAGAGAGTTAGACACTGGTCTTTGCAGCTTTAAATACCTGATCAGGTCTGCTAAGTGAGAATCTGTCCCAATGGCCAGGCCTTTCGAAAATCTGAGAGTGTTGGAAAGGGCTGCTTGATAGCCTTTAATAGTAGAAACCAATTAATTGTTTCTCTTCAAAAAGGAAAAGAAAAAAATCAGCCAATTCACTCATAGAGGAGCTGCTTGGATTGACATGTTTTGTACTACACCAATCACAAAAGATTCTCCATTTTGCATCATACATCATTGATGTTGATCTTCTCCTGGACTGAATGATGCACTTGGCAACTTTGATCGAAAATTTTTCTTTGCAGAGAGAGCATTTGAGATGAGCCAAGTGTGAAGGTGGAAAATCTGTGGGCTGCTGTGTAGCAGAGAGCCTCTGTGCTGTGACAAGAGGTCCCTCCTCTGAGGTCCTGGGATGGTCCAACAGCAGATCAAGCAGATCGTTGAACCACAATCGCTGGGGCCACAGAGGGGCAATCAAAGTAAACTGAGCAGTGGAGTACCTTACTTTGTGTATAACCTGTGGGATCATCCTGAAAGGTGGGAAGGCATAAGCAAACAGACAATCCCACTTCAGGCTGAAGGTGTCCACTGACCAGGCCCTCTGGTTGGGGACTGAGTAAACACAAAAGGGGGGCTTGTTGTTTAGCTTGGTGGCAAACAAGTCCAGCAAAGGAGACCCCCAAAGTTGGAACAGGCACGCTGCAATGGATTGGTGGAGCAACCATTCTGTGAGAACTATCTTCTCTTTCCTTGACAGACTGTCTGCCAAAATATTCTTTTTGCTGTGAATGTGGTGAACTCAGAGGGTAATTCATTCTGAAGTTGCCCAGCGAAGGAGGTTCCAAACCTCCACAGAGTGAAGGTGCATGTGTGCCTCCCTGTCTCCTAAAGTACGGCACCACTGACATGTTGTCAGAGGAGACCATCATGAAGCGACTTCTTATTTTGTCAATGCATCCCAGAAGGGCTAAGAACACTGCCCTCATTTCCAAATTGTTCATGTGGAGAGTAGATTCTTCCTGGGACCATGAACCCTGAAGAATCAGTCGTTCTGGCTCTAGATGAGTGACCCACCCTGAATCTGATGTGTCTGCAAACAGGTGGGGGGGGGGGAGGAGGGGGAAACTCTGGCCAAAAACTGGTCCCAATTTGTCCACCAAACCTGATGATGGTGGAAATCACAATCTGGAGAAATCAGAGCATTAATAAGATCCCTTTGCGGTTTCCACACTACCAAAAGGAGAAACTAGAGAGGATACAGGTGCAGTCTGCCTAGGGGAACCAGGTCTACTTTGAATTTCAAGGTCCCCAGCAGAGAGAGAGAGAGAGAAAAAGACAAGCTGATAATGTGGTCTTTACTCTCAGCGCCTCCAACTGGGACAGGATCTTGTTTACTTTATCCTGAGAGACAAGGACTAATCCTCTGTTTGTGAGGAAATTCATCCCCATGTAGACAAAATCTTGAGATAGAGTGAGCTCTGATTTCTCTAGCTTTGGCAGAAGGCCCAGCCAGTCAATATGGTCCAACAGCGAGACAGATCTAGTCTGAGGGACTCTAGACAGCCATTGTGGATCAACCAATCATCAAAATATTGGAGGATTGGGATACCTAGAGACCTTTAATGTGCTGCAACTACTCCCATGACTCTGGTAAACGCTCTGGGTGCGGGGGCTAGGCTGAACGGCAGAGCTAAAAATTGGAAGAACACACCATGTGTGAAGGAAAAGCTAGGGATGTGAAGGTACGCATCCTGAAGATCAATGGAGACCACCCAATCGCCAGGTCTTTTATGGCATTCCTGACTGAGGCTGTGGTCTCCATTTTGAATGGTACCTTCAGCAGAAATCTGTTTAGGGAGGAAAGGTCAATAATTAAATGGAACTTTCCCCCTTTCTTGGGAACCAGGAAAATCTGGGCTGCTGAAAGGCTATGGTTACCAGTGACATAGCCTTTTACTCTTAAGGATTCCAGTTTTCACCGGAAGGCGAGCCCAGGTCCCCATAGAAATTCCCACTTGAGCAGCTTCAGCATCCAAAGTGGGTGGTTTAGTGGATCAGGAAAGGGTATGAACCTTAGAGCTAGAAGCAGCTACCAAGGGTCGCAACATAAAGAGGGGGGGAGGGTGCAGACCAACCCCTACATTGTCTAGCAAAAGTCTTAGCCCTTGCTAAACCTTTGAAAGAGCTCCTTAATCTTAACCGTGTGAGAAAGCAACAAGAGATCTGGTCATGAGTTTGCCCCAGAAAGTTTTTCCAAACTGGTAAAAATGTTACAGCGACCAGAACCTGAAGGTTTGTGACACAGGTCACTGGGCAAGAGGCAGTAGACCTTGTTTACCGCTTTACTGAAAGACCAGCTCTCTTCCTCCTCTGCCGCCTTTACTGATGGGTCCGAGGTGGCAGGGGACCCAAAGGGATAGGGTGCCTCATCAGCCTGTTTTGTATCAAACTCGTGTACATCAACAAGGACAGAAAGGACATCTTCATCCCACTCTCTATCCTGGGAGGCAGGACAACGTGATCCAATGTCTCCCTGTTGCGGGGGAGACTTGGGGGGAAGAGGAACTTGAAGCGGTAACTCCTCCCATGGAACTAAAGGATTGTCCTTAGCAAGGGACTCAGCAGGTGGGTGAGAGTATTCCACCTGTCTAGAGCATTTGGGGGAACAAGGTTTGTCCCCCTCTCTCTTTTTAACCCAACTTCATAAGACAATGTAGGTCCACAACCTGCAGCAATAACCTCACTACCATGTGGCCAAGATCCAGAAGTCCATGGCTGCATGCAGGGAAAGGAACAATCGCTTCCCTGCGGGTGGAGGACCACACATCCCACAGGGAGGATGCCGATCTGATCCCTTTACCTAATCTGGGGTCTGTAAGCCAATTCCCAGTCCCCTGTGGGATGAAATGGCAGTCTGTAGGGGCTCCAATGAACGGTGCCAGGGCAAAGGCTGGTCAGACAACTCAGATTGTAGGAAGATCCTTCCCTATATTTGACAGACTTAGATCTGAGCTCTCCCTTACTGGGTGGCTTGATCGCTTCACCGATAACAGGCCCCTGGGACTGAAAGCGTGCTGCTCCCCTCTTACTAGGATGGTGGAGGGCAGTGCACAACTCACTTTCAGCCTGCACAGAGTTGAGGGCAAGTAGAGGGTGTTGCTACCCCCTCACGGGGAGGTACAACTCACTCTGCCATTCTTGATGAAAGAGGGTGCTGCTCTTCCCCAAGGGGTGGGTGTGACGCGCTCTCTGTCCTAGTGATAAAAAAAGATAGGGTGCTGCTCCTCCCTCACAGGAGGGCATGACTCGCTCTCTGCCCTCACGGAATGGGAAGGGTGCTGCTCCTCCCTAACGGGAGAGCTCAACTCACCACCTGTTTATAACCTCCCATGGGAAGGGTCCACTGACCCTAAGAGTCTCCAAAGAGACTTGGATAATCCTTTTCTGAGACCCAAAGGACTCGGAGAACGAGAACGAGAACCCTCCAAAATTCTGGAATCTTCTGGTTCACCCTAATGGGAGGACGAATTCTCGTCATATGGTAAGGGTATTTTCCACAAAAAAGTACCAGCTATGCAGTAGCAATAGGTATGGTAAAATTACTAATAATAAAATTCTGCATCACTGCATCTATCTTCTCATGTGTCATCCTGAGCAGACAATCTTTATGTTCTCCACCTTACAATAATAACCACTTGTATATTTCAACATGACTCTCATCTGCTATTAACTTTTCATGTTCTATCAATTTCCTCCACGGCAAATCAACTGATCAATATGCTATGCCCTGACTGGAGACAAATCAATTGGAACCTCACAATTGTTTCTGTATAAACCACACCTGATCTTAATCATATAATTTTCCTTATCTTTTTGTTATAATGGTGTCAGATTTGTTCATCTTTAAATTGCGTTTATAAAATAAACATCTTATCAACGCAGTTGCTTTCGGTGTCTTCACTAATCCAGTCCCAACCCGGCTTCATCCTGTGACAATCATACAAGTGCTTGCATGCTAACACGTCTACCTTGTCAACTGAACTCATGGGCAAAGGGCATAAACATGATGATTTGATAAACATTTATTTTGAATTTTTTAAAAAAAGGGTGTGCATTGGGTTCAACAAATTGAAGGAACTGCAGGTCATTTGTGCAATCTGTCCCCCAATAGGTTTTAGAAGCTGCATGACTCTCCATTATTTCTGCAAGTATCCTGTGATCCTGCAGCCTGGCAACATCTCTGAAAATCATGTCAAATTGGTCAAGCATTATTTAAGAATTTGTAAACAACAACTATGAATGGACACTGCATGAAGGATGAAGGACCATAGCAAAAGCTCACTTAACCCGCAACTGATCAGAGAGACTCCATTTTTTACAGGATTCAATGTCTAGTCATGATACAAACACACACCAAGTTTCATTAAGATTTCTTGACAGGTTTAGATAGGTAAATGAAAGTGTGATCGACAGACAGATTGATGGACAAACTGACTCCAATATAGCCCCCACTTTTGTTTGCAGAAGGTATAAAAATAGGAAAAACTTACCTTTTCACTTCCAGCTAAATCCACTAAATATAATTTTCCACTTAGTTTCTTTTGGGTCTCCACATTTTCTTGCTTGACGTTGATTAAAAATACACTGTGGCTTCTACTGCTATGTTCATTCATATCTAAAAGAAAACAAATGAAAGGATAGTAAGCTAATTAAGCTCATAATGCAGATGTCTGTTAAGAAGCAAAGAGACGTCTTTCTGAACTTTGTAAAAATGATGTTTTTCAACGATATTTTGCTTTGTTTAAACAGGTAAAGCTTACATTTGATATTGCTAAAATTGCAGTAAGGTTAGAAAAGATTTACAAATCTGCAGAACCATGCCATTTTCTCTCACACACATACACAAGACAGTTGGCATCTATATTTCTTTATGACTCACTAGTTACTGCTACATGTCTATTGGCTTTTCCTTCATCTATTGTTTCCATTACCTCCTCTGGACTAGACACAAACCTCTCCGTGGCTCCCTGCAACATAAAAGTAAACAACAGTTCCTCAAAGGGATGGATGCTCTATTGCCATCAAGAATTTCCAGGATTCTAAGGTAAGACTGCTTCTTTGTTGTAACTGTTGAGTGCTGAAACCATCTGTGTTATACATGAGTGATAACAAGATTTTAAAACTGGCCAGTGTGGCAGACATTTTGATTGTAAGATTGGTACCATTTTCTTTTACGAACAGCAAGACCTTATTAGAAGTCATTTGGTGAAAACCCTATGTCAATATGATCATCCATTCAGGAGTATTGATATTGATAACATGATTTTCAGGATGGCCATCGTGGCAGCCATATTAAGAATGGCACCATTTTCAGCTAGGAGCAACTAGATATTATAACAAGTATTTTGGCACAAATCATGTCGATGTGGCCATCCATTCATGAGTAGTAAGAACAAAATATTCACGATGGCCACCATGATAGCTATATTGGCTGTCAGTTTGGCATCATTTTCAAGTTGTCCAGTGAAAACCCCATGTTGATATGACTTTTCATTTAGGAGTAGCAGCAAAAAGATGTTCAAGATTGCCACCATGGTGGCCATATTTTTGGTCAGATCAGCTTCCTTTTCAGTTAGGACCAACTAGACATCATAAGAAGTCTTGTAGTGAAAACCCCATGTTGATATGACCATCCATTCAGGTAAAGTAGCAATAACAAGATTTTCAAGATGGCCACTGTGGTGACCATATCTGATGTCCAAGTGGAACCATTTTCATTTAGAACCAACTAGACCTTTGGATAAATGTGTGTGTAAAGTTTCATGACAATCCTCCACGTACTTTAGGAGGAGTAGCAATACATGTGCCAGTGGATGCTGTGGTGGCCATACTGAATGTCTAAACAGCACCATTTTCATTTAGAACCAACTAGACATCATAGGAAGTCTTGTGGTGAAACCCCCATGTCGTTATGAATTTGCCTTCAGAAAAAGTAGCATTAACAAGATGAAGATGGCTGCTGTGACAGCTATACTGAATGTTCATGCGGCACCTTTTTCATTTAGGACCAACCAGACATCATAAGAAGTCTTGCAGTGAAAACCCATGACAATAGGATTTTCCATTCAGGAGTATAACAAGATTTTCAAGATGGCCACCGTTGCAGCCATAGTGAATGTCTAAGTGGCACCTTTTTCATTTAGGACCAACCAGACATCATAAGAAGTCTTGCAGTGAAAACCCATGACAATAGGATTTTCCATTCAGGAGTATAACAAGATTTTCAAGATGGCCACCGTTGCAGCCATAGTGAATGTCTAAGTGGCACCTTTTTCATTTAGGACCAACCAGACATCATAAGAAGTCTTGCAGTGAAAACCCATGACAATAGGATTTTCCATTCAGGAGTATAACAAGATTTTCAAGATGGCCACCGTTGCAGCCATAGTGAATGTCTAAGTGGCACCTTTTTCATTTAGGACCAACCAGACATCATAAGAAGTCTTGCAGTGAAAACCCATGACAATAGGATTTTCCATTCAGGAGTATAACAAGATTTTCAAGACGGCCACCATTGCAGCCATAGTAAATGTCTAAGTGGCACCATTTTCATTTAGGACCAACCTGACCATGGGATGAATGTTTGTGTGTAAAATTTCATGGCAATCCCTTTAAGTAATTTAGAAGAAGTAGCAATAACAAACTGGTGCTAATGGACAAATGGACAACACACCATCCCATAGGCTCTCCTGATCTATGACCAGACAAGCTAAAAAGTAAATTTCGTTGAAATGTTTCTTCAATAAATCATAAGTCAGAACATGAATTGTCTGTGCAATGCTATTGAAGCTACTGTTGAGAATAACCTCTTGAAAGCAATATGTAAATTTTAAGTTTGATTCATACAAAAATCAAAGTGTACCTGTTTATACACATATACTGTATAGAGCAATATTTAGTGGAAGACAGAGTACCTGATTATAAACATACACTGTACTGAGACATATTTAGTGGGAAACAAACAGATCCCTTTATTTTCTACAATGATGTTTATTATGCAAAATTCACCCATCAAAATATTATAATCCACTGCCACCTTAAAGGATGGTGAGAATGATGGTTTGGTTTGTTTTTATGGATTTAATGCCATTTTTCAGCACATGATAGGCTATACATGGCAGCCAATATATCTGGTGTAGGAAGAACCCGGGAAATCCAGGTAAGAACCACCGACCCACGGGAAGCTACTGGCAAGCTTTCTCACATAACCACATTGGCCGAGTCCAAGACTCAAACCCACATGGACAGAGGTGAGATGGCAGTGATCGATAAAGGAGAGCGCCTTAGACCACTCGGCCACCCGGGGCCCCTGGTGAGAATGAAATTATTAAACAATATAAACAGTTTTTTTTACAAAAGTTTACAGGAAAATAAAAGTAGGATCAGATTGATAGACTGCCAATTAGTGCCATGCAAAACCAACTGGTGTCAGCTGGAACATATGAGAAACCAGTAAATCATAGATGTTTGTTTTTTATTTGAATTTTAAAAAAAAAGACTCTTTCCCTTTTGAAGAGTAAACAAGGAAAATTTTTTCTGTGTATTCTGTTACACAATTGTGTAGCATTTTATCACTATACAAGTCTTACCTTTACATATGGAACCCTGTTTTTATCTTCATGTACTGACAAGTTTGTCTTTGTTACTGAAAAATAAGCAAATTTGTCAGTTTTGCTACTAATTATGAAACAAATTTGGTAAACTCTTTGTTTAAATTTTAATGATAACCAAGGAGTATGCAAGTTACATAACATAATTAATGTGACATATGCATAGGCGCTGTTCCCAAAGTGATAAAACTTACTATGAATGCACATTTTTATTGGTGGCATACCAGTTTTACTGGATTTCATGACTGTTTTAAATTATCAATTTCATGACAAAACAAAAGATGTTCTTCCTAAATATAAATAGGCCATCCACAAATTTCAGTACCCAGGAAAATGCTATTTCTTTTTAATTACAAAACCATGAAAATCTATGTACAGTGTACATAAAAACAAATGAATCCATAGTATCTTATCTTAATATGTAAATTTAAATTCAATTTTATTTACCCTGCTGCGTGCTCAATGTTAAAAGCAAAGAGAGATCAAGAAAATGCTTTAGAAAAGCTGTATAAACAGCACTCCCTCACTATAAGGGCATTCATTATAACACTTCCTTTTACAAGGCCCTTCATTATTACATGGTTCCTGTTATAAGGCTAGCATGGCTGTGGACCCCAATTCATTAAATGGTTGTAAACTTATCTGTACAATGTACTTCACAATGAGGTGGTCTCATTAAAAGATGGTACAATCTATGACTACTATGTACAGCATTATAAGGAGGGAGTACTGTATATTCCCTGCATCCCAATATAATTTGAACATCTCATAGGTACTGTGTTTCTTTTATGTTACGCCCAATGGGCCGTCCTTGTCATCTGTTTTGAAGGAAAAAAAGGGTGGGCTTGTGTAAAATAAAATTTAAAAAAAAAGGTGGACTTAACATACAAAAATTTCAAGAAAAAAAGGGGTGGGCTTATGTAAAAAACAAAAAATTTAGAAAAAAAGGGTGTGTTTATGGAGAAAGCTTTCAACCAAAAAAGTAGGTGGGTGATTGGCTTATTAGGAATAGGCTTTTCATAGGAGAATTATCTTAAGAGAAATTTTGTCTAATTTTTTTCTTGAAAAACTGAAAATGAAAGGGATGACTACTTGGACAAGATACCAAATAAATGGTATGAATTGAGAACCAATTCTTGCTAAATAATTAAATAATGATCACATATTGAGGAAGTGTGATGTGCATATGTATTCACAATGGCCCTGTGAAAAAGAATAGCTCACAATTAACTGGGTGCATCGGTTACAAACAGGAGTCCCTCAAAGGGACTGATGCTCTACTATCCAAAATGAATTTCCAGGAATTCAAAATACAGGGTTCTCAATAAGACCATACCCTTAGGTTTTGACACTTGGAATTTAAATCTGACCCATTTCTGATGCATGGAAATTCCAACCTGTGCATTTTTATGACGCACGTTGATTTGGGCCAGAGCATCAGTCTTAATTACCTTGATTCGCCTCTGGCGTAATTTCCTACTGAGCGCACTCTGTCCATAACAAATTTACTGTATGCGCCAGTGATCGATATTTGCTAGACTACTGTTTACACCTTATCGGACAATAATATTGCACATATGTAAAATCAATATGAACTGGGCAGAGCTAACAGGTCACTAATGTCACGCTTAGGTGTGCATAACTGAATCAAGGTTAGATTGTTTTGAGATTATCTTTGAAGTTTATGATAGTTAGAGGAAGAGGGAATAAATTATGACTTGATTAGATTAACTTTTGATTGAATATCGGTGTTTGTTTGATTGCCCATCAAATTATAATCAATTAGACAAAACTGTGGAAAATATGGCGGCTCATGATGTCAGTTGTCCAAGGTAAGTGGACAAACTTGAACTGTGTTTTATTGACGATTAATTTGCTTCAATCTGCAAAACATTTTTTAAAATTCGGAACCAATTATGACTTGATTGAATTAACTTTTTGATCAATTATCAGCATATGTTTGATTTCCCATCAAATTATAATCAATTAGACAAAACTGTGGAAAATATAGTGGCTCACAAAGCCAGTTGTAAAAGGCAAGTGGACAAACTTTGTGTTTTATGGGCGGTTAATTTGCTTCCATCGGCGAAACGTTTAAAAATAAGAGTGTTTGAATTAATGTATCATTCAGTAACAGTATACCAGACATTACGCTCTGTGATTTATTTTGTGCTTTGGAAATAATCGAGACTGAATAATGAGATGGAATCATTTTGATATATTAGATGCATTTATGAACTATTAAATCACAATGGTTCAAAGAAGCTCATGGACAGCAGGACATGGAGATTTATCTGTGAATAGCTTGGATAGAAGGGAGACCATGATGGAATTATTGACACTGACAGAACGAAAAAGGACTTTTTTTCAGTTAAGGTAGTGCTTAAGAACTTCCGTGGAAAATCACTGAAATGTGTGTGTCAGGAACTAATTGACCAATACAGTGACATGTTTCCAGATTATTGTATACTGGCCAAGTATATTTTGACAGCACCTCTTAAAAGTGTGGCTTGTGAGCGTGACTTTAATAGCCAGCATCATTTGAAGACAAAGGCAAGGTCAAGACTTGATCATGAAAAGTTAACAAAACTCATCAGGATATGCGAAGAAGGTCCATCAGTCGAAAACTTTGATGCTGAGAGGGTTGTTGCTAAGTTTGTAAAGAGTAAAAATAGGAAGAAATAATTAACTGACATGTTCTGTTTACAGATGACTTCAGAGGATACAAAGTCACCAATTGTGATGTTCAACCTTGATAAGATTGGATATGCCTTGTTCATGTTGTTTGATGCATAAGCTTGATGCATAATGATCGTATTGAATTGGTTATGATGTAGAAATTAGATATTTTAATTCATATAGAACTTTCATAGTTGTATGGGTTAATTTTTGAATTTAAAATGATTTGAGGAGTTAAAAATAGAATATTCTGAGAAGTTAAAAATATAATAAAGTTAAAAATTATACTTTTTATATTGTAATATACCAAATATACACAGACATACATAATTAGATAGAGAAACACTTATACAAAAATCAGTAATTACCATGTCTGTCTCACTGTCTGTTTGTCTATTTCTTACAAAATACTTTACAAGTGTTTCTCTTTATTCAAAACAAGACAAGAAATATGAAACATCATTTTGCTCCATGAATAACGAACAATCCCAGCTATGAGCTCATGACTGTCAAAAACTAATGACTATTGAGATTTCAGTTTCGACTCTTGAAATTTTCATTTGACTCAAGATTTTGGGGTCAAGGGTCAAATGACTTCAGTTTTTAAATCTATTGAGGACCTTGAAGATAAGATGATTTCTTCTTTTAAACTGATGAGTACTGAAACCATCTCTGATATTCTTGAGTGATAAGTTTTCAAATTAGCCACTGTGGCAGCCACACTGGATGTAAGATTGGCACCATTTTCATTTAGGACAAACCAGACATAATTAGAAGACAATTGGTGAAAACCCTATGCCAATATGACCATCTATTCAGGAGAATTTGTGACAAGATTTTCAATAAGTTCCTTGTGGCAGCCATACTGGATGTCTGTGGGTCACTGTTTTCATTTAGGACCAACTAGATATCATAAGAAGTCTGTTGGTGAAAACCCAGTGTCGATATGACCATTAAATTCTGGAGAAGTAGTGATAACAAGATTTTCAAGATTGCTGCCATGGTGTTAACACTGGATGTCAGATCAGCAGCATTTTCATTTCGGACAAACTAGTCATCATAATAAGTCTTCTGGTGAAAACCCAAGGTCAATATGACTTACTATCTGGGAATAGCGATAACAAGATTTTCAAGATGCCTGATGTGGTGACCATATTGGGTGTAGGATTGGCACAATTTTCATTTAAGACTAATTAGACACCATAAGAAGTCTTCCAGTGAAAATCACATGTTCAGGAGTAATAATAATAAGATTTCAAGTTGGCTGCCAGCCATACTGGATATCAGATCAGCACCATATTTATTTAGAACCAAGTGGACATCATAAGAAGTCTTTTGAGTGAAAACGGTATGTTGATATGACGAGTCGAGATAACAAGATTTTCAAGATGGCCACATTGGATGTCTGAGTGGCACCATTTTCATTTAGGGCCAACCAAAGTAAATATGCCTTTCCGTTCAGGAGGAGGAGGAGTAATAACAAGATTTTCAAGATGGCTACCATGGCAGCCATGCAGGACATCAAATCAGCACTATTTTCATTTCAGACCAACTAAACATTATAAGAAGTCTTTTAGTTAAAACCCCATGTTGATATGACCATCCAGTTTGAAAGAGTGGTGAAAACAAGATGGTGGACATATTCGATGTCTGAGCAGGATCATTTCATTTAGGATGAATATGTGTCTAAAGTTTCATGGCAATCCTCCAAGTAGTGTAGGAAGAGTAGCGATAAAAACATTTGGGCTAACGGACAGATGGAGTACATACAGCGGATGACGGATGAAGGATGACCAGCAACAGGCTATCCCTTAAGCTCTTCTGGCCTATGACCAGTAGAGCTAAAATTCAACATTTTACATTTATAGCTATTCATATTAAGAAGCAAAGAAAACTTACCATCTAAGAGGTCACGAATTTTATCCATATATATTTCAAAATAGGATACCTGAAATAAAAAGTATCAAATGTAATTCCAATTAAACTACAGTTCTGTGTTTGTAAAACACATATCCCTGCCCCTCCCTGATTTGATATCTTCACCAAGTTTGAGCTTCTTGGCAAAGTCCTGGAAGGCAAGAACAGACTTAAGTGCCATGTCAGTTGAGTATCTAAAGCCTTTCATGCCAAGTAAGTCTATGTTGGGTTATACGTTTGGGATTTAAAAGTTTCCAAGTTACAATTCATGGGCTTTATAAATGAAGTTCCTTAGGTGGTGGTAAGTATGGCCCAAGAGGCCTACGTCATTTGCATGTATAAATTTGTCCTTTATACCCAATAAATGTATATATGGTAATAGGGTGGGGATCTCAATTGTTTCAAAGTTATGACCCAGGAGCTGCGGGAGTGGGAAAGACACCTTTGACATGACCCAGGGGTGCCAGTCTGAAATATGATGACACTTGGATTATTGATCACACATGCCAATTCTCTGACATGTGAGTCAAACTTCTCCGGATTAATTTGATAGTTATGCAAAATCACCTCTACTACACTAACCCCACCTCCTGGGACAGGTCAAAACTCAAAGGTGTTTGCTTGGTATACACTCAGCATTCCCATAGAAAAGCTGCTGTGCATGTATGTTTCTAAAGATGACTACATGCATGTATGTATGTACAGAAATCAAAGAACAAGAAAGCTCTGACAAATCATTTAAGGAGTAAACATAACAAAATACCTTTATTGCAGACATTTATGAATTTCACCCCATATGCGTAAGTAAATTTGTTATCTTGATCACCAGCTGCCTGCCTCTTGTTCGCTAGACTACCTATCAGGCGACTTGTAGACAAAGATACTCTACTCTGAATGTAATGTCAGTGCCCATCATTATCCAGTCACACTGCTAATTCATTAATAGGATCATCAGAATTTTATTGCGATATATTGTAATACAGGACAATGTATTATGGTGTGTATTATAATTTATTGGGAAAATAATTTTTTCAAAAGTGAACAAGAAATCAAAGTTTTATGTGGGTGAGATGGGTTCTTGTTTAATTTGATCTTTACTCTGGCCTCATTGAACCACTCAGCCCCCTGTGCTCAAAAAAATATGTTTCAGACAGTGCCAGGGCAAGTGGCTTAAAACAACCACTTGCTCCAACTCAAATTCCACTTGCCCAAAAGAGTCATATTTTTAACTTTTTATTTTGACACAATGCTGAAATTGCTATACTTTAAATAACAAAATAAAAATAAAAATGCTTTAAATTAATTCATTTTCTGTGACTTGATGAACTCTAAAAAGTATTTTCAATGGTGCCTATCGAGAAGCCATTGATTATATTCTACATTTAAGAAAACAGTTGGATTTTAATTGATCTGGACATATGTGAAATTTATAATTCATGTATTTTATGGCATACTTGAAATATATCACAGGAGATGAAATGATGAAACAGATTAAAGGGGAAACAACAAGGAAAATATGACTTACTTTTATATGGAATTCTAAGTTTTCATCCATTCCGTAGATATAGTTGAATATATCCTGTACAATCCTGGGTATAATGCCCTGCATTGTGGGGTCTCCCAACACACCCTAAAAAGAAAGTGCATTATAATACAATATTTAGGACTTACAACTAAAATCTGAAGCGAAGCAGCTCAACACCCAACTTTTCTTACTTATTAATTCCTTAGTCTTGCGAGTCCCGTTACTACCACAACTACAAATATTAAAATTTTCTGAATTCTATCTATCTGATCCTGGAGCAAAATTCTGATAAAAATATGAATTGCAAAGGTCTTGTCAGTTTTTGACTAAAATTTTTTTTTTTAACAAGAGACCCTCTATTTGTCGAGCTTGCCTTGAATTTAGCTAGAAATGGTATACGTAATAGGAAAATAAAACACTTTAACATTGGGGTTAATCTAGTGTGTGGATGCGCATACATATGGATATACAAATGGACATGTACACAGACACCAAATTGATCACAATATACAGAGCTTTCTCCAAGGTGGTCTCAACAATAAAATGCATGTAAAACTTTGAGCTTGTGAAATTTTCTGGTCCACACCCTGTATTTCTTGAAGTCTCCACAAAAATGAATTTATTAATTTAAACATGTTTTTGGATAATACTTTAAATGTTCTATACGATATCTAATACATATTTAAAAAAACATTACAGATGCATTTGTCATTTAGGACTGACATGTTATCCAAAATGGCTATTAACCATAAGAAATCTGTAAATTTACTGTTTCATTTGTGACAAATATACCTATTCTTAGTGATAGAATATGCTAGCTTTTGAAAAGACTTTAAAAAAGTAGACATTCACCAGTACGAATGTCATTCTAACTACTATTTTGCACATTCCCTATCAGTATGGACCGAAATTTTCTAGACACAATTCCCATGTGAAAATTCCCCGTCCTAGCTAACATGAGTCATACATGGGATTCTACTGGCGGAAGGTCAAAAATACAGTTTTAAAGGCCGATTATTGCACATACCATTTAGCAGTTAAAATCTACCGCTTTTGAAAATTAAAAGAAAAAAAAAATATTTAAAAAAAAAAAACCCACAGTATTTGTACGTGTTCTATCAACACATCAGAGAAACCAGCCAGAACCAGTCTACTGGAGAATGGAAATGTTCCACTAGTACAATGACAGATGCAATGATGCGTGGCAGAGCAATAGGATTAGAATTGTTAAAGAACAGCTGACATGTGTAAACAGCAAGCCGCTAATTGATTATGTCATTGTTGGAATTTGGGGAGTTTAAGGCCAGATGCAGGATGTTTTTTGAGGTGTTATAAGTAATAAAGGGATAAAAGGTGGTCCATCACGCCTTCTGAGCCTTTGATGAAAATCGGTGAACCCTTAGCAGAATAGCAAAATGAAGAGACTGACTATACAAAATGATTTCGGCAGAGACACTAGAGTAAGTATTTTGATTTTGTCTTTTTAATTGCTACTGTATTGTTCAAGATGTTTTAAGAGGACAGCTCTTAAATTTTTTATTCACTTCATGTCAAAATGCCGATAAGTACTTTCTCCCAATTCTAAGAAACCACCAGCTAAGAAATATTACAAGTGCAACAATGCTTGGGTATCAGAGTTTAAGCGTGTGCAGGCGAGTAGCAAAGGTCCTGAGTTTGCATTGTGTGTTTCAAAGGTATGCATCTTTTGTATTTCATAAACTATTTGAAGCTTTCATGCACATAAATTTAGTTCAAGTCCTAGATAAAATATATCACTTAAAACTATATTATTACAAGATAATTAATTTTAAAGTTGGGATAAATTATTCATTAAAGCATAAATACATCATGTATTTTTTTTCATTTTTATTTAAAGTCTAAATCAATCTTTATTTTTTTTTATTTACAGTGGTGAAACTTGCCAACAGATTTATTGGACCTGAACCATGATGAGAAAGAAACCCTTGAGGATGAGGCCCAGGAATAAATCCCAAGTCCAAGTCAGGAACTTCCTCCTCGGGGTGAACATAGCTTGGAGGAGTATTGGAGAATAGTCAGCAACCTTACAAAATCAGCAACAGGAAAACTAAAGTTAGAACTTCTTTACAGACTGAACGTGGTTGTCCTGTCATTACAACATTCTAATGCTGATACTGAGAGGACATTCTCCATTTTTCGCTAAATACAAAGTGATTCAAGGGGAAATCTGGACCAGAGAACTATCGAGTGTCTGTTAAATCTGAAGCTTAATAATCACAATGAATGTCATTAATGGTCAGTAGACAGTGATCTTGTGAATGAAACTAAAAATGTTATTGGATTTTATGAAAGGAAAATCTTTGCAGTGAACTATCAGATAAACAACTTTTCCGTTTTCATTATTTGACCGTATACTGACTCATATTAATTAATTATTATTGTGACATTTTCCATCAAAATCTGAATCTGATTCATGTTGAAACTTGCTGTTTTATTGTATTATGAAGAGAATAAATAATAATAATAATAATAATAATAATAATGAGGACTTTGTATAGTGCCTAATCTTTAGAAGCTCTAAGCGCTTTACAACATTAGATAACACCTAAAAACATATATAATGATATGATTACGAAAAACAAACACCATGAAATTAGAAAACAAAAACATGCTGAAATAGTTAAGGTAAGGAAACATTATTAAGTCTGTAGGTCTATTCTTGCAGTCGAAATAGGGGAGTTTTAAGAGCACTCTTGAATGAGATCACTGTGTCTTTGTGTCTAAGTTCAGTGGGCAATTCGTTCCACGTTGCTGGGCCCTGGTATGCAAAAGAACGTTGTCCTTATGACTTCATTTTGATAGTGGGAATAATGAGAATACGAGTGTCGGAAGAGGAGCGTAAGTATCTTGCTGGTGTGTACACATGGGTGAGGTGAGATAGGTATGTTGGACTGGAGCCAGTCAATGAAATGTAGCATAGAGAACAAATTTTGTGTTTGATTCTGGATCGAATGGGTAGCCAGTGTAGGGTACAGAGCAGGGGGGAGGTGTGCTCTGTTCGTGGTACTCTAAGAATGATCCGAACAGCCGTGTTTTTAACTTTATGAAGTTTCTGGAGTAGATACTGAGACGAACCAGATAGAATTGAGTTACAATAGTCCAGTCTTGCAAGTACTAAGGAACACACAAGTGTTTTAGTGGCATCAACTGAAAGATAATTGTGAATGGAGCTGATGCGTCTCAGCTCAAGATATGCAGCCTTGCATATGTTCATGACATGTTATGGCACAAAAAAAAAGAAAAAAATAGATGCACTCGTTTTATTTTCCATCCCCTTGAAATGTAAAATTTATGCAGATAAAAAATCTACTGGTTTAGAGGCCCATCTACTGATCAAAATTTTTAAATTTACTGGTTTGAAATCCTGGTTCTGTCACATGTATGATGAGTGTTACGCCACCTCACATGATGTCAAAATAGTTATCTGATCGGCATATCACCACTCTGACCCATTTTTATCACATCATCACGCACATGATTTTACATCATCTCCTTTTTTTCTATTCGTTAATTTCAGAAATTAAAATTGTGGGTTTTTTTTCTAAGTTATCATTATGTCCTTTGTGTGGGCAGTTTCTGACATCTTGGTGCTCATTTCCTCTCCAGTTGGCCAGAGCCCTGTTAGCCTGAATATCCATGGAGACAGGCTCCCAGTTTGCACTGATGGGGGAGGTAGGGCTGCCTTGTGTGGTTCATTTTGCATCAGCAGGCTACCTAATTTTGATTTTTGCCCAGGTGTTAGCTGACCCTCACACTGCTGGAAGCAGTGCCAGGTGCAACCCTTGCAAACTCTTTGACTTGGCAACCACGAAGACCTCCTAACAATTGTGAAGAGAAAGCTCTGCTGGTTTGGCCATGTCACACAATCATCATAAACGGCCAATACCAGCCCACAAAGCACTGTATGTGGTGAAAGGAAAAGAGGGCAACAATGCAAGAATTGGCTTGAAAACATTACGGAATGAATGTACATGCCACTTAAAGAAGCACAGCAGGCCACAAAGAACCACAATCTTGAGAACCATTGTCAGTAGGACATCAGAAGTAGCAAGCACAACGATCTCTTAACAATCAAGTCAACAATCCAGTTGTGTTTTAACCACATTTCCAGGTTTACTGTATTCTTCTGAACAAAGGAAATCTTTGATGCTCTTGTACTGGATACTTTATACTTTTAATGCTTTACCTGTACCAACTGAGGGCCATTTTGTTTGAAACCCATGTTTTTTGACCCAGGAATGTATAAAAAATAATCAGGCATGTGTATTGGTGTGAGCGAATTCCACTTTCATTACTGCCCACAAATTATGCCCCCAACATGCATCACATGCAAGACAAAAATCTTCCGATGTTTTCTTAGAAGAAACTTAATTATGCCAAAAACTGTTATAATGCATTCTGAAAATGTGCCCAATTTGCAAGCCTTTTATCTCTTCAATGGGTATGGAAACATCCTGATATCATAACCATTATTATTAGCAGATGCACAATTTAATGCAAGAATACATGTATACATAAATGTATAGACATACAGGCATGATCACATTCACCAATTTTTTTTCTTGGAAAGAATGGGAACAAAAAGTATAATTTACTCAAGATATTATTTTTTGATACATGTAATATTTTCATTACCAATCTGATTGATTACATCTACCTGGGTTCACTATTTATTTGGATTACCTCCATGGTGTGGGTCTTTCCACTAGACGTCTGGCCATAGGCAAATATGGTTCCATTGAAACCACTAAGTACATCTGAAAAATAGAGTAAACAGAAGGTGTTTGTAATTTAACTATAGGATTATGAGTTACATTCAAAGAGGGTTTAGTACATACAATTCTAAATACAGTGCACATTCCCTTGAACTTGAAGTCTGCAGCCAAGCAGCATTATCCCAACACTTTTCTCAGTTATCACAATCTCTAATTGCCACTACCTTTAGTACATATATGCTTCATTGTTCTGGCTCTTATCCAGGAGATGGATCAAAATTCTAAAACCAATGTAAAAAGAGACATTCCTGTCTTGCACAAGACTATACGTATAAGACAATGCTGCAGTTCACTTTACATGACTACTACCTTAGTGAAACATACAGGGGTGGGTGGGGTGAAATGTGGAGGCTTAGAAACTAAATACTAGTCCCCATCACCATTAAAATCATAGGCATATTCTTAGACGTATCTAGCCTGTACTGTGAAATATTGGTCAACTAAGCCTAGCAGTAGTCTATATTCCAGAAAACAATTCTATGTAAATTTTCAGTACAGTTCCTTTTTAATTTAGTGCATGCATCTTGCTGTTCGGTGGTATTAGTCTTCCTCTCTTGTGACTGCAAGATCTATGCTGAGCACGAGTCTGGTAAAGGTCTGTATGACTGACAGTTACCAAGAAGTGTCACTCATTTCTTTTTTCTTTCATTTTTGCCTTCTGTCCATAAAATACACCCTCTATACCATAAAGTGCATAAGCAATAAATGTAAACATGTTTATAAATGAACTTTAGAAGTGGTAGAATGCATTGGTGCAAAAGAGGGCAACACATGCCCCTTTAATGAACTCAACAAGTTGGTGTAACAGTTTGAAGATTTGCAAGGTAGGACTTGAAAATATGACGTGCAATCATGCAGTTAGTTGATTTTTCAGTAGTTTTTTTTAAATTTAGCACAATCCCACAATCACGTTTAAAACAGACCGTAAAGGTGGTCAATCCAAAGCATAAACAAGAGTCCCTTGAAGGGACTGAAGCTCTGCTGTCTGAAAAAAAATGTACAGGAATTTAAGATAAGACCATTTCTTCTTTTTAACTGCTGAGTGTTGAAACCATCTCTGATATCCTTGCACAATAAGATCTTCAAATTAGCCACTGTGGCAGCTGTTAGATCATCCATTCAGGAATAGCAGTAACAAGATTTTCAAGATGGATGCTGTAGTGACCATACTGGACGTCTGAGCAGCACCATTTTCATTTAGGACAAAACAGATATTGGGATGAATGTGTGTGTAAAATTTCATGGCAATCCTCCAGGTAGATTTGGAGTAGTAGTGATAACAAACTTGTGATCATGACCAGACAGACATTGGAAGATGGATGTTGAATGATTGACAACAGACCATCCAACAAGCTCTTCTAGTCTATGACCAACAGAGCTAAAACATCAAAAATGTAGTTGAGGGGTGGGGTTGTAAGACTAATTTTAATGATGCAATACCTACCTGTTGTTATTGCAAAGCTGTACTTTTCGGGGGGGGGGGGGGGGGGGGGGGGGGGGGGGGGTACCCTAACCGAGTGACAAATATTCGTCCTCCCAATTAGTAAGAGCCAGAAAGTTCCAGAACACTGGACTGCATAGTGTGCAAGCTCTGACATGCGCTGTAGGCTTCATTCTTTTTGAGGGCGCATCTTATGTAGTGGGACATCAGAGTGGGGTGGGACAAAGGAATCTGACAATAACAACAGGTAGGTATTACATCATTAAAATTAGTTTACCCCCCCCCCCCAAGCTACATTTTAATATCAGTAATGGCTAGCTGAATTTGTCAGTTTGGTGGGAGGTTGATGAAACCACAACTGGCAAATAACAAACACAAGGAATACTCACCCTAACGGAATCTGCCTGGGGCATTTTCTGAGCGATGACAATTGGGGCCAGTGAGAAATTCCTACACTTTGGTGTGCCAATGAACGAAGGTAAAAGGAGCCCTTTGAGAATTTAAGAATGTTGGAAAGGGCTGCTCGATAGCCCTTAATAGTAGAGACCGGGCATTGTTTCCCTTCGAAAAGAAAGAGAAGTAAATCAGCTACAGCACTCACAGAGGGACAGCTAGGATTGACATGTTTTCTACTACACCAATCACAAAAGATTCTCCATTTGGCATCATATATCTTGGACGTTGAGCTTCTTGACTGAATAATACCCTTGGCAACTTTGAACAAAAACTTTTCCTAGCAGAAAGATCGTTTGAGATGAGCCAAACGTGAAGGTGGAGAATTTGTGGACTGCTGTGCAGGAGAAAGCCCCTGTGTTGTGACAGTAGGTCCCTCCTCTGAGGCAAGGTCCATGGATGGTCCACCAGCAGATTGAGAAGATCGTTTAACCACGAGTGCTGGGGCCACAGAGGGGCTATCAAGATGAACTGGACCGTGGAGTGCCTGACTTTATGAAGGACCTGTGGAATCAACCTGAATGGTGCGAAGGTGTACGTGAACAGACGATCCCAGTTCAGGCTGAAAGCATCCACCACCAGGGCCCTCTGGTCAGGGACTGGGGAAACATAAAAAGGGATCTTGTTATTCAACCTGGTGACAAACAAATCTACCAGGGGAGGTCCCCAAAGTTGGTACAGGGAGTCTGCTATGGATTGGTGGAACGACCATTCCATAAGGACTATCTTCCCTTTCCTGGACAGACTGTCTTCCAAAATGTTTTTCCTGCATGGAATGTGGCAACGGTAATTCCTTCTGAAGTTGCCCAGCAAAGAAGGTTCCAAACCTCCACGCAGAGAGAAGGTGCATGTGTGCATCCTTGTCTCCTGAGGTATGCAACTACGGATGTGTTGTCAGAGGAGACCATCACACAGCGACCTCTTATTTGATGGACACATCCCTGAAGGCCTAAGAACACTGCTCTCATTTTTAAATTGTTTATGTGTAGAGTTAATTCTTCCCAGGACCAAGAACCCTGAAGAATCAGTCCCTCTGGCTCTAGGTGAGCACCCCACCCTGAATCTGACATATCTGCAAACAGATAAGAGTGGGGTTCTGGGGGATGCATGGGGACTCTGGCCAAAAAAGTCCTGATTTGTCCACCAATTGAGATGAAGGTGAAAGTCCCAACTCAAAGAAATCAGAATATTCAGAGGCTCCCTGTGTGGTTTCCACGCAGCTAAAACAAGAAACTGGAGAGGACGTAGATGCAGCCTGCCTAGGGAAAGCAAGTCTGCTGCAGCGTTCAAGGTCCCCAGCAGAGAGAGAAAAAGACGAGCTGTTAATGTAGTCTTTGCACTCAATGTCTCCAACAAGGACATGATCTTGTCTACTCTCTCCAGAGGGAGAACTAACCCTCTGTTTGTGAGGAAATTCATCCCCACATAAACAAAATCTAGAAGAAGCTATCAAGGGCCACAATGTAGAAGGGGGAACAGACCACCCCTGACGTTGTCTGGCAAAGCCTTGCTAAACCTGTGAGAGAGCTCCTTGATTGTCACCGAGTGGGGGAGTAACAGGAGATCTGGTCAAGAATTTGCCCCAGAAAGTTTCTCCAAGCTGGAAGGAATTTTGAAGTCACCAGGACCCCAAGGTTTGGGGCACAAATCACTGGGTAAGAGGTGGTAAACTTCATTAATTGCTTTATCAAATGACCAGGTCTCCTCCTCCTCTGCCTCCATAGCTGACAGATGGGAAGGGGATCCAATAGGAGGGGAAGTCACATCGACTTGCTCTGTGTCAAACTTGTTTGCATCAATGAGGACAGAGTGGACATCCTCGTCTTGTACCCTCTCCTGGGAGTTTGGATTATGTGACCCAATGTCTGTCTGTCTCAGGGAAGACACATGGGGAGGAGAAACTTGAAGTGGTAACTCCTCTCGCGTAGATAAGGGATTAAGGAAAGGGGTGGGGATGCCAATCCGATCCCCTTCCTTAACCTGGTGTTTGTAAACCCGGTCCCAATCCCCTATGGGATGAAACAGTAAACTGGAGGGGGGGGGGGGAGAATAGTCCAGACTCCTATCACCATGAAGACCCATGCCCAGTGCCTGGCAACCAGTCACTGGGCAAGGACTCGTTAGGTGAATCAGATCTGTAGGAAGACCCTGTCCCAGACCTGATGGACTTAGATCTGTGCTCTCCATTCTTCCAGGGACTTGATCCTGTCGCCGACAACAGGCACCGGGGACTGGAGGGGCTACACTCTCCCCTTATGAGGGGCTGCGACTCACTACCAGCCCTAACCGAGCTGTGGGTCAGTATAGAATGTTGTTCCCCCCTCTGGGTGGGCATGAATCTTTATCTTGCCTTAGTGGATTAGAGAAGGTGCTGTTCCCCCCCTAAGGGAGTACGCAACTCAGTCTCTGTCCCAGTGGAAATGCCTTCCTCTCGGAAGGATGCGACTTGCTCTCAGCCCTCACGGAATGGGGACGGTGCTGCTCCTCCATTTCGGAAGAGTGTGACTCAATCTCCACCCATTTATTTCCTCCCTTGGGAGGGGCCTTCCACTGACATTGGAAGTCTCAGGAGAGACTTGAATAACCTTTGTCTGAGACCCAAGGGACCCAGACAAAGAGAACCCAGAAAACTCAGAAGAAGAAAAAGAAACCTTCTTCCTCCCCTGTAAGTTCTACAACCTGACTAGAGTATATTTTTTTTTTAAAAAATTATTTTGCACATTATGGGTTTTGAACTGGGTTCATCTGCTTGCAAAGTGACCATATGTACCATAAAGCTAAGCAAGTGTATTAACAACAAAAAAGTACAAAAGGAAACTACATGTACTCAGTTCCCTGGGTAGCAACAAGGAACAAGGTAACTGGTCAACCAGGCTAAAGCGAGCAAGGGACCTACTGAAATTAGCAAAGAACCAGGGGTTACGATTGCTAAATTATAGAGAAAGCTATCCGAAATAAAAACTGCAAAAAGTAGCCTATGTTCGATAACTGGCCATGTAAATATAATAGTACGAAGTGGTGTGTGACCTGCTGCTACGATATGAAAAAGTACAAATCCCTATATAAATATGGTGAATTAATTCTACATGAGGCAATAATTTGAAAAACGGGCAAGCCCAAGACTGCAATTATGCAAGGGTAGGGAAAATTATCAAAAAATAACCCATACCTTACTAGAAAACACACACAAATTGAATAACTAACACACTGTGAAGGGTAAAATAGACAAAATAATTTTTCAAGGCGTACGCCACATGTACGTAACAAAAGTCTAAAAACTCTTGAGAGCTTAACTACACAGTTGATAAAACTTGATCAGGGTATAATCCTACGTCTTAAAAGAATATAGCACAAGAAATAATTTTTGAACCCATGAGGCGGCGGCTATCTTCTTCCCATGAAGCGACATGAACAATCCGACATCATGACTGAGAAAAGCCTATGGCACATGTCAGAGCATGCACACTATATGGTCCAGTGTTCTGGAACTTTCTGGTTCTCACTAATTGGGAGGACAAATTTTCGTCACTTGGTCAGGGTATTTTCCACCCAGAAAAGTACAGCTATGCAATAACAACAGGGAGACTATTACTGATATTAAATTTTGCCTTAGGTGATCTAAGTTTTTATTAGGAATGCTGACACACTACTGTACTCATTTCTTAGTGGACTATAGCCTAATTAAGATCAAACTATAAGGTCATTTTGGTCAAACTTTACAATAAATTGAATAAATCTGATTATCTGTGTATTATTTGTTCAACTCTACATAACTCTGCACACAGAGACTCATGTGAAAACTTTGTCAACAAAGGATTTCACTTTTATGCAGGCCAAACAATACTACTGGTACTTACCACCAACAATGGGCTTAGCTGCAACATCATAGACATATTCTTGGGTGACATTGGGTTTCAAAACCTTGTCAAATACAAATAATTTTCCCTGAAACAGAAATGAAGGACAAAGTAACACGGTGTAAATGTAACAGTTAAACTAAACCTAACTCGTAAAATTCCATGATCTTCATCAAGAAAGACGTATTGTGTCATAAATCTGAAAATGTTAGCACACATGAATTTTTAGTAAATTTGTAATGGCAACAAAAAAATGATAGCATACATAAAGTTTTCGTAAATTCTTCAATGGAAGTAATTCAATAAATATATTCCAAACAATAATATTCAATGAATACCGAATAACAAATGCACTAAAATTTCAAATACAGTTTATACTCGCATATAAGCCGGGTCCAAATGCAAACAACACAGACCCTGATCTGCCATTGCATAATGCACTGGCAGATCAGGGTCTATGTTGTTTGTTCTACTGATTAGTCCTTACAAACTGCATAGCCCCAGATCTGCCGGTGCATTATGTGATTGCAGATCTGGGTCTATGCAGTTAGCAGTTGATATTAGCTTATATGCGAGTATATACGGTAAGTATCTTGCTCTAAGTTTTAAATATATAAAACTAACCAGAAAGACAATTGAAACTATACTTAGTATCTAATTTTATTAAGATCACATAGTTTATTACATTAGCAATACAAACTATTTTTGGTAAAAGAGAATGAATACTATGCAACAGACATGGAAGGATTGAAAATGAAAACTTGACTTGTATGTAATTATTTCAAACATTGAGATTTTCACTTCCTTTCACAACATCACACAAAGATATCTGCAATTTCGTGAGTAGTAAATTTTTTTAAAAATTTGTATATTTATAGCACAAGTCTGATTTGTATTTTAAAAAAAAGCATCAGACAGGATCATCCATGGATACAAACACGAGATAAAGTTATTTCGAACCACTTAAAATAAAATCAGGAAAAATTATGTAAATATGTAAATGTTAAAGAATGAGGCAACATCAATGTGCGAGTAAACTTAGTTTACATCAGAATCAAAGTTGTATAAGTAACTGTCTAAAGAAGAATTTTGTTCCAAGCTGGTCCAGATCCACACAGGTTAAAACTAGAGCCACTACAAAGGCTCACAACCACAAATCCCCATGCTTTTCACCATATTCCAATCCTTCCCTCCGTACTCCCATGTCCCAGTACTCGCCCAACACCCCCAGACAATGACCCAGGGGTATTAATGCAAAATCCATCACATGTGAAGTCTTCTTGCTATGATTATATTATTATATAAAGTTTGGTCAGAAAATACTCAAAATGTAATTTACATTTTTCATTCATCTGACCTTTAACCCACTCTTTTGGACCACAGAGTAGAAGCCAAAGGTGACTCAGACTCCCACCCCTGTCACCTGCAGATAATTACCTCACGGGGAACATAACTACAATGTTACATGAATTTCCACGCAGCAGTTCAAAATGTGGCAATGGACAGATAGACAGATGGCTGTAAAGTAGTGCATCACAATATCTGCCATTAAAGCATAGGGATAATTCGTAAACAAGCAAACCCCACAAGTTAATTTTGGAATATAAACAGGTGCAACTTCTGGTGGGCAAAGCAATCACCTTGTAAACACATGCAACTCATGCCAATCAAGGTCCATGGTGTGATCTGTTTACAATAATATTTACTGCTTATGGACCTAAACTTCCTACTGTTGAACTATAAGGTGATAAAGTTAAGAAGACATCCTCTAGTTACAGTCTATGTTTATTTAACAAAATACCTTTTAAATAAGAACCCTTCAACTTCACTTAATCAATACAGCTGACAGGATTCTACAGCTGTATACTTGAAAGTTTCATTATATCTTGTAAATAAGAACCTTTCAACTCCACTAAATCAATACAGCTGATTTTTTTTTACAGCTGTATACTTTGGAATTCCATTATACATGTACATGTACATTGTAAACAAAAATCTTTCAACTTCACTAAATCAATACAGCTGATAGGGTTATACAGCTGTATACTTGATAGTTCCATTACACTTTGTAAAGAACCTTTCAACTTGACTAATCAATATAGCCGATAGGATTCTACACCTGTATGCTTTAAAGTTCAATTATATCTTGTAAAGAAGAACCCTTCAACTTTACTGAATCAATACAGCTCATAAGATTCTACTGCTGTATACTTAAAGCTCCATTATAACTTGAAAGTTCCTTTACACCTTGTAAATAAAAATCCTTCAACTTAACTGAATCAATACAGCTGATAGGATTCTACCGCTGTATATCCAATATCACTTTTATACCTTTTTCAAAAACTGGGAAGTTCCAAAGAGATTTGTTTTAAACATATATTTCTGACAAAGACAACCCTGTTTTTGGTTTGTTCACTGTCAAGGATGTGTGGTTCAAAATCATCAACTAGTTTACAATGTATACTGAAATCATAAACTGGTTTACAAGGTTTACTGAGTACATTCTGTTTCCATACACCACATCCTGAACCCAAAGATGGACTAGTAAAACTTTTGGTTCTTATAAACAACATACATGTACCTGTATGTTTTTTCCATCCTACTCATAATACAACTTAATAGGCCTATACAAATTAGATTACTGGTAATTATGAATAATATAAGTTAGTACCCATATGCAATCAGATAGTTATAGACCAGGCATATGCAACATATGGCCCACGGGCCGGATCAGTCCACAACCTGGTTTTATCTGCTTAATTACATCATACGGTGTGGATTTAAAAATCGCGTATCCGGCCCATGCCCTGCAGGAATTTGCATATGCCTGTTACAGACAATAGAGGTATGAACTTAAGATTATAAAGAGATGCACTAAATTAGTGGTGAGGATTCTGAACATGGCTAAAAAAGAGAGCCATCTACAAGTACAAGAACAAGAAAGCAACAGCAAAACAGCATGCACCAGCACTTTTTAAAGTTATTACATCCCATTAAATAAAATAATAAAAATAAAAAAATAAAAAAATGATTGTACACGCATACAAACCACCACCATCATATTCTAATGTCAGCAGTTTCTATTTCAATGGCACTGTCAAATGCCAGCTGGCAACAGAATTGGCCATTTATAATGATTTTTAGGAAGCTTATTTTTTTCCAAAAGATTTTATATTTCATGTATGAAAAACATTTTTCTTGGCCACCTACTTCATATATTTTCCCACCTGTTCAAAAGTCTAGGTACAAAAACATTAAAGGTGAACTTGTGCAACATTAGGAAACACTGAATGGATGAATGAGCTGGATGACGTAGTCACTGATATATATACACATGGCTCAGGAATATTTTTTCCAAGCACTCGTCCCTGGGATGAGTGAGTTTCAACAGATACTTGTCCCTGTTGTCGTCACTTTACTCAACACAGTACACTTATCCACTGTACTACTTACACTATTATTAACAAACCACAAGCATCCAATGCAGGCTTGATCCTAAAATGTGTCCAAACCATGAAAATAGCACATTATGTTCAGAGTGAAGACAGTGAGTTTAAAACCCTTCTAATTCATGGCCCCTTTGATAAATACATAATAAAAGCCAAGATTTGTAACTTGAGAAGTTGCAGTGTCACTTTTCAGAAATCTTGGTGTCATTTTATTGTGAAGAAGTTTTGCTTTCCAACGAGCTAACACACATCTTTATGAGTTAAACAGGTAGGAAGTTAGGAGTCAGAATATGCAAACATTTTTTGATATTTCATCTAGTCAAACAGTGTTATTTTCAGGACTGCGCAGCTGAAATTTTAAAAATCTGATGAAGATGAAACATGATGAAAAAAATTAAGAGATTTTAAATGAGATAGGTGACATCTCAGCTATTTAATTTGAAATCAGCATGAAGTTTTACTCATATTGATTAAACGTGACAACTATCTTCACTTTTTCTTAAAGAGTTACAAAATCATCCCCAAACCAATGATAAAGAATATTATTTAAATTTTAACAAATCAAATGAAAACAAGACATGGACACAAAATTAGATTTTAAATGCAGTACATATGATATCTCCACTATCTAATTTGAAATCAGCGTGAAATTTAACTCATATTGATTAAACGTGACAACTATCTTCTCTTTCCTTAAAGAATTACTGTTACAAAATCATCCCAAAACCAATGATAAAGAATGTTATTAAATTTTTTTAAATCTGACAAAGATGAAACATGGACACAAAATTAGGATATTTAAAATGGGGTATGTGTAACATTTCCGCTATCTAATTTGAAATCAGTGTGAAGTTTTACTCATGTCGATTAAACATGAAAAGTATCTTGTCTTTTCCTTAAAGAATTGCTGTTATAAAATCATCCCCAAACCAATATATAAAAGAATGCTATGGGCATTTAAAAATCTAACAAATACGTAACAATGGACATGAACATCCAGCATCAATAGTGGCTGGAAAAAAAATTAATTTCTTGAAAATCATTAGAAAATCTCAAGTCTATTCCAAACAAATTTCAGGCACAATGCTAATTAATTTAAATCCTTCACCAATGTATGAGTAAAAATGCTAATTTCCATCTGTCTTGAGCAATATTTGATACAGAAACAGTTATTTAGAGAGATGTAACAGTGGTAAAAAAATACACCTACATCCCATTCATGGGCGTTTTTCCAAACCATGTGCTTTGTACATGTACATGATGTGAAGATATCGTAAATGAGTCGTATATACATGTCATAAAATAAACAAGACTTGATTAAGATAAAGCCATCCTTTTTTCTAGCTGCTATCATTATTTTATAATAATTGAAGACTTAATGTGCTGACAACAAACCAACTGAGGTTAAGAAAAATCGATTGGTGATTTCTTTTGGCAACTTTTATCATGAATGACAACACACATTCATCATTTCCGCTGAAGATGAAATGTGATCTGCAGCCGAAAAATTTGGCATAACTTTCTGATTTTGGAATGTAACAGTTATGATGCCCTGTTACATATGAGACATGGTGACAAATAATTTTTAAATTTATGAATGCTTTCATTCTGGGTGTGTTTTTATGAGTTTGGATGTGTATTTTTATGATTTCTAAGTAACTTAAATGTCAATGACCAGTCACTTTTTGAGAAGCTTGGCATTGTGATGGCAATTAATTATGACACCCTCACCACGGACTTGAGATGTCCTTAACATTTCACTTGAAAATTTCAGGTGTTTAATTCATTTTACTTGTAATCAATTAAAGATATATCTCTGTTATCTCTCTATTGCTGACTTCAAATGGCATAAGCACTAGCTTTAAGTTTTGTTGACTATTTTAGGAAATAACTGCCATTTTTTTAGAGATATAATTATTTTATGACATCAAATTCTGTACCATATGCATCAGCTATAGCTTCATTGGACTTGCACTTAAAAAAGGTAGTCGTGCTATAAAAATGTTGTTTCATAATAAGTGTTAGTTATGAACTGACTTGAATTTATATCTATCTATGTATCTCTATATATTTTTTTCTTAGAGTAGACCATGTTGCAATACCCATTTCTAATACATGCTAAGAGTTTAACTGTATGCTTTAGGCTGACCAGCTTGCTGGTAGTGAAAATATTTTATACAGCACCCACCATGTTGTTGTGACTTGATCAATATTTTGCAAATGTTTTCATACTAATCATTCCTGGGATGCTGTAGCCAATCTGCAATCAATAATCACGTGTCCATTCATATTTTACTTGTAGTCAATCTATGCTGGTTTGTTACTGTGTTAGAGGACCTGTACTGTACTGGCAGAGTGCTTCCAACTTGAGGCACTATATTTTATACTAGAGAGATATAATCAATAAATATATGATTTGTAAAATCAATCAATCAATCAATCAATCAATCAATCAATCAATCAATCAATCAATCAAAGATTTAAAATAATCCAGGCCACCAACAGGCAGCATCACCTGAACTCAAGTTTACTTCTCCATAATACAGCTTTCCTTTTCATCATAACGCCCTTATAGATACATGTACTGCTATTGGCCCCATGACCAATATTATAAATAAGAGTCCCTAGATGGGACTGACAGATTAACCGAAAAGAATTTCCAGGAAATCAAGACAAGACCATTTCTTTTTTTTAACAACTGAGTGCTGAAACCATCACTGATAATTTTAAGCAAAAACAAGATTTTCAAATTAGTCACTGTGGCGGTCATATTGGATGTCTTAGTGGCACCATTTTCATTTAGGACTAACTTGACCATGGGACGAATATGTGTCTACAGTTTCATGGCAATCCTCTAAGTAGCTGAGGAGGAGCAGCGATAACAAACTTGTGCTAACAGACAGTCCAATCAAATCAGGGGGCATAAAAAACCCCCATGAAACTCAACTAAAATCACACAAAAATTTGTTTAACATATTATTGTCTATATCATGCCACAGAAATGGGAGCTAAGTGCCTTTCCCAAGAACACACAGTGGCAGCCAATCTGGGCTGACCTGAGTGGATATTGAACCCATGACCCTTGGATTATGAGTTTGATGTGTTACCAACTGAGCTACCGCAGCTCCCCGATAGCAGCATTAACTTGCAGCACTATAGTTCATTTCAATTGTTCTTTTAATACATAATAGGCTATTTTGTACCAAGGACGTGGGAACAAAGTGCCTTTACCAAGGACATACCATAGTAGCTGGCCCGAGTGGGTATCCAACCTGCAACCTTTGGATTACAAGTCTGATGTTCTACCAAATGAGCTACCAGTACAGCTTCTGGCTTCAAATAGATATGAACAACAGTGCATCCTGTTGGCAAATGTGGCATAACTAGCACTATTATTGATGGATGCATTGCAAAGGGCACCACTCGCTACAATTAGCTCCTTTAGGCATTAAACAGAGGAAATGCACTGGGTAAGCACAGCTGGGTGTATGATGGGCATTTAGGGGCCATGACACCTCTCAATGATGACAGAGAATGCATGAAACCCAATTCCTCCAAGGTCTCATCAATAAAAGCAATATCCCATGTAAAGATAAATATATGAAGTTGATTGAAAAGGGACATACATGTAACTCTATCCAAAATGGAATAGATGAGACACACAGGTTTATAAAACAATGTTCATATCCAACTGCACTAGAATATGTTGAATGCTTCGTTAACTATCCTAATTACAAGCAACCTCTCATGTAAAGATATGAAACTGACATACAAAGACCATAACTCTGTCCAGGATAGCAAAGATGATACAAAACCCATAAAACATGCCTCTAGGTCCAAGAGACAATATGCTAAAAAGATTCCATCTGAACATGTTGAATTGTTCTTGAGCTGTGTTGATTGCAAGCAACATTGCAAGTCTCCGTGAGAAGACAAGAATATGTTCAACAAGGGGCATAACTCTGTCCAAAATGGAGTAAATGAGACTGAACTCATACAAGTTATAAGACAATGTTAATACCAAACTGCATCAGAATATCAGCTAAGCTTGTTACAAGCAACTTCCCATGTGAAGATATCAAGTTAATTGTCAAGCGCCCTAACTCTATATAACAACAGGCCCAAGTCGGCCTGATATCACTCACCTGGGTAGTTAACATGTCAACATGTGAATGCAAATTCATATTTATTGACACTGTGGAGGTGAAAGAAAAGCTTGTACCACAGAGTTGCTATATTGCCTGTTAATTCTGGCATCATTATTCTTGTTTCCTTTACCATATATACATAGGATCACTTTCTTGGCATTCCAATAATTATCTGCAACAGAGATGCACACATCAGATTTTAATCTAATGAAGCATTCACCTATTTCATTTAAAAGATAAAATGGTGTATATAAACATCTTAACTTTACAAAATCCAGATAAACATTTATGTTTTTGCAAAAGATCACCAAATAACTGTAGTAAAAAGTAAAGTTTGTGTTACTAAATACACAGAACCATCATATAATCTCTTAAATATCTGTAACTATTAACATACAAAGACCACCACCAGCATTCTTTAAGAATATAATGATTGGTCTCGTCTAGTTTGGTGTTTTACAGCACAGCTACACAAGTAGGTTATTTAGGGGCAAAGGCTATTTGAGTAAAGTGCCTTGCCCAGAGACACACCATGGTAGCCGACCCAGGCTGATCCAATGGTAGGATTTGAACCCACACCCATTCAGTTGCGAGTCCAGCATGCTAACCACTGAGCTACCATTGCTCCAAGAATCTACTGAAGCTACATGTACCATACTGTTATGAGGGTCTTTAAACAATATTGTATTTAAATTTTTCAATCATGTACTGGTACAAGTTAGCTTTTCTAAAAAACAAAGCTTCTAAAACGCTTGCCATCTTTTAGCTGAACCAATGGAGCGCCAGATCAAAAGCCACTGATGTATAGGGTAATGCATGGGGTATTACTGAAAATGATTTGTGGATAATCTGTATACATGGTCTCCTGCCTTTGGCTTGATGCAGGGTACCCTTTTTACCAGAAATGAATATTTGAGGATGCATCCATATTTCAATATAACGCAGTAACACACTGAATACATTTGAATAATTTCATAGAACAGATAATCACTGAGATTATATGCACAAACAATGAAAAACACACTGAAACCAACTTCTGCCTACAGCAGGCACGTGCAACTTCCTCCAGGGAGCTGGCTGGATACAGATTTTTAAATGTACCCATATGATGCAAATGTAACCAGATAAAACCAGGTTGCGGACCATAGGTTGCACATACCTGACCTACAGCTACAATAGATGATCTTTAAAACAGAGAAGCTGGTTTATTAACATGAGGTGACATTTGACTGGTCAGTCACTAGCCATGCACAGCAGAAACAGACCTCCTCTGCATAATCTGCCCACATCACCCATATATTAATATATCGCTTTTAAATCCGAGACACAAGTTTATGCTTGTTAGTTATGTGCCTCTTTGACAGTAAAGTCAACAGATGCAAAGATCAAACTGAATTTCATAACAATGAAATATTTGATTTAAATATAAAATTAATGAAATGCATACCGGTACTTTGTACACGTGCAATTAATTTCTATGGCTGCAATGTTTACATGTGTAAATGAATATGTATGTGGCTGCCACTGATGCAGGAACTACCTGTTCCAACTGAACTATAAATTTACACATCTCAGCTTAAGTTGACTGTTTAGTAGGATTTTTCTGTTCATTCTTTTTTAAATATGTATGCATTTCACATCAAATGTGGTATTGTTAGGAAAAAGAAGTTGTACAGCACATTGCACAACATTACACATCAGGTAGATTTACTGATAATGCTGATTTCTTTAAACAACACTATTAACCTTTGAAACACAAACTTTGGATTGCGAACATTTTATTTTTAAGGAAAAACTCTTTCAAGTTTGTAAGCCACTTGTTTCTTAAATAATGTAAAAACATGTTTATCATAGTATTCTGCCATACAGACGCACCTGGTGCATGAAAATAAATGAGGATGCCTCATTTTAAGAACCCAAGCAGCTAATGTATCTTGTTCTCTCTCACTCCACTTTTTGGTACATGTACTTTACAGTCATCAGTTATTGATATGGTCCACTCAAGACACAAACAAAAACAGCACTTGAGGTCATTATATCAAATACAACTTGTACATATGTACTGATGTCATATTTCCACTCAAATATACATGTGTATTGAGTAGTATTGCAAAGGCCAAGTTGGTATGACACCTGAAAGGTAATGTTTTGTGTTGAATTTGTTTGTCCTAGATCTTGTGCATACAATTTGACAGCTCAATGATTTAGATTGTGCTTTCTTCACAGAATTCCTATACTGTATATACATGTATCTACATGTAAGTCAATGCATACTAATACAAAAAGTACTTAGGTAGAAGAAACATTTAACAGAACTGATCAGAATTTACACAGTGTAATTTCTTACAAATTGGTTCAAGTTTTAATAACTGCTATCTTGTGATAAACTAAAGTTATTTTAAGTTACTGAGTGTGTAGCAATTAATTAGGTAGATATAGTGGATAGCAAGAACAGTTTGTATAACTTGTCGTTAATCCCTTCAAGGAATTTTGCTCGGGGTTATTTTTGATTGGATTTGTATTTTTTACCCTTTAACTCTGGGTTATTTGTTATTGGATTTGTATTGTTTACCCTCATTGAAATCCATTTGTTGCTTTTGAAGAAAGCATTTGGGAGGATTCCGTGCATTTGACCAAGTTAACATCTGAACAAATTTCAACATTGGTACGAAAGTCCACATCAGAAAAGTTCTTGTTGGACAATACTTTTTTATTACACATTCTTTCAGTTTTTAATGTTGTTCTTATTTTCTTAGCAGCTAAATCTCAAACTTAAACCACTCTTAATGGAAATCTATTAGTACCACTGACATTTTGAACAAAGGCCAAGACTGGTTGTGTCATCATATAAAACTCTATACAGACTTTATAACACTGCTATAATAATGAGACCTGTCAAACAAAATGCTGAAAACAAAAACAATTTCCTTCCAACAGAATTGTATTTCCATTTACATTTCAAGTATAACTTTAATCACAATCAGAATGTTAAAAACAACCTCTTGTATAATGATGCAAATCAGCAGAACATAACACACTATATCCATTTTTACATGATCATGAGACCATTCTTTGCCTCTGCTCAAAATGTCAGCAGTGCATGTAGATTTTTATAAGTGCTGTTTCAGTTTGGGATTTAGCTGCTAGAGAAGAACAAGGTTGAAAACTATGTTGAAAACTGAAAGAAGTTGTGAAAAAATCTATTATCCAACAAATAAGTATTGGATTTCTGATGTAGACCTTCATAACAATGTTGAATGAAGTTAAAATGTTAACCAGGTCAAACACACACAATTCTAATGAACACCTTTTTCAGAACCTGCAGAGGGATTTCAACAAAACAACATAAAATGCTAACAAAAACAACAAGAAAAATCTGAGCAGAAATCCCTAATAAGATTCATTTGCTATAAGGGGCCATGTTTACTTTCTTTCAAGGGAAAAAGACAACAAGAAAATGTTTACTTGTGGACAGTTTATATCATTTAGTTTATGTTTCATTCTGCTGTATAATGATATACAATTGCCAGTGTCAATACTGCAATTCATCAATGCGTCAATGATATTGAAACAGCTTGAGCCAAAACTCTAAATGATCATATGGAATGCTGGAAATCCAATTCATTCAGGGTCTCATCAATATAATGCTGTATGATAAATCTGGCTGAAATCCAACATACCTTAGTGAAGTTACATGTATGCTGTGGAAAGCAAAGTTAGGAGGTAGTGTACCTCCCAGAAGTGGAAAAACTGGGGACCAACAGCCCCTACCAGGTCCAAAAGTGGGATCATTTAGAAAACACTGGTTGCAAAATCCTTACCTGTTTTTTTTTATTCAAGAAATTTAAAGACATATCATTATCACAGGCACTCATGTAATGGATTTATTACTTTCTGCAATAAATATTCACTTTTCCGGCATTATATGCTTTGAATCAGCCATTGTAGTCAGACTACAGCACAATTTGATACAATTTTGTCCACTGTTCAGGACACGGTTATTTTAGTGGACAAGAAAATTGTACAGTGTAGCAAACCATGCCAGTCTGACTCAACAACGACTAATTCAAAGTATATAATGCTGAAAAATATAGTATTTATTGAAGCAAATAATAAATCCACAACCCAAGTGACTGTGATCATGATCAGCCTCACCTGTTACAAGCCTTCTGTACTGGGATTTGAATTCCTCATGCTTAAGTAGCTTAAGTAACCATTTCCCTCTAGAATTTATTTTGGACATTCAAGTCTACATTTTGTCCTCCCTGTATGCTACTTTGGAAATAACTGTAGCAGTGTTTTTGCTGAAGATTTAATCTTTTCTTCTTAACATTTTTTATCAATAATTATCAACCGTTTGTTCTCAATTGGTGCCCAAGCTAACCAAAATCAGTAAGACATTACTCTCCGCCAATGACTTTGATTGTCTGATGCTTCTCTGGCAATGAGAGCACTATATTTATTAAGCCTGAAACGCACTCGATTCAGTCAGTTAAAAATGTACGGTAACGATCTTTTATCTTTATCTTCTTGGGTCTTTTTTATGCATGCCATTGAGAGGACTTTCTTGAAAAAGATGAAAAATAAGAGTTATTGGCACAAGGGTGCAGCCTAAAATGAACTCTGAGGAGGATGTGTAATAATAGCCATAACTCGTGTTAATGATGTTGAATACTGAAAATCAAACTCATTCAAGTTCTCATCAAGATAAAGCTTTAACTGCATGGCAAATATGGTTGAAATCCAACCATCCTTAGTAAATAAAAGTTGTAGAAACCAAAGTCAGGAGGATGGAAAATCAAGGGGCATAACTCCTTTATATGATAACATGGATCAATAGAAATTGAACACATTTAAGGTCTCATCTATATAAAGCTGCATGCCAAATTTGGTTTAAGTCCAACACACTTTGGAAAAGTTATGCTGCAGGAACGAATGTCAGGAGGACAGGCAATCTAGGGAAATAACTCCTGTAAACAATGTCATGGAATTCTGGAAATCAAACTCATTCAAGGCCTCATCAATATAAAGCTGGATGCCAAATTTTATTGAAATCTAGCAATCCTTGGTTAAGTAATGCTGCAGAAACCAAAGTCATAAGGTTGGACAATCCTGTACTCCTGTAAATGATGTTATGGAATGCTGGAATTCTAACTTGTTATTAATATGAAGCTGCATGCCAAATTTGGCTGAAATAAGAAAAAACAAATGGCAAAGTTATGATGTAAAAACTGAAGTCAGGAGGACAGGCAATCAGGGGGCAAAACTCCTTTAAATGATGTCACAGAACTCTGGAAATCGAACTTATTCAAGGGCATCATTAATATAAAGATCCATGCCGAATTTGTTTGAAAAATCAAACCATTCATAATAAAGAAATGCTGCAGAAACAAAAGTCAGGAGGACAGATCATTAGTAGATATAACCCCTCTAAATAATATTGTGAAATGCTGGAAACAGAACTCATTCATGATCTCAACAATATAAAAGCAGTATGCTGCATTTGGTTGAAATTTAACGATCCTTATTAAAGTTCAGCTGTGAAAATAATAGGAGGTCAGGTAGTCAGGGATTGTAACTCCTCTAAAATAAATATGATGACATACAACTGTAGAAGCCTAAAAATCGAACTCATTTGAACTCTCATCAACATACAGCTGCATACCAGATTTTGTTCAAATCCAATAATTCCCTGTAAAGTTGTCTTGTGGAAATCAAATTGTTGATAGCTGAACAGAACTAGAGAGCTCCGCAGACTTTGTTGTGTTGGACCCTAATACAGTAATTATTATAAATAGAAAAAATTTCTGAATGAATGTAAGCTATATCACAATGTTGTAAATACTTATAGAAATAGTAGATACACTCACATTTTCCTTGGCAGCAAATTTGTTTATACAATAGTGATTTTTTTTTATGCAGGTGGGAAAATATCACTGGGTGGCAATTTTTTACTGCTTGCTACTGCTTAAAGCTAATTCTGAAACCTGTTTTTAACAAGGCCTTAATAAACAACAAAGAAACTTCCAAACTTAAACATATTTTACAATTAACTGCAGCAAGCACTGAGCCAGCCATTTAAAAGTGAACATAATATTTACATACATAATTTGGTGCATACATTTATGAAATAGTGCTTGAATACTGACAGATTAATGCTTCTAGAACTGTGGAAGAAAAATGCAATACAAAAAGGCCATAGCCTGCATGTCAAGGCCACTTAAATAAAAACCCAAAATCTTAGCAGAAGTGATGATGATGATGATGATGTAGGAAAAGCAAATGCTGATCTGTCTTGCTTTTCAACTTATGTTTGCTTGACAATTATATATTTAACATATACTGATAATTACATCTTTAGCCAAAACATAATTCTGAATATCTAGTGTAATTAGCAAATTCTGTTATGCACTGATTAGGTAAACCTTAACCAGCACCCGTGATTCCTGTTGTTTATATTTGCCTTAATATGTAGCACTGTCTTAACAACCACATGTCAAGTGATTTAAAATGCTGTCTAATCTTGTTAATAGTATGCAAACTGCTCACATTACAATCATTGGATTAACCTGCTGAGTAAATTGATGAGATTTTAAAGATTTTTGACAACTTGCAACCAAAGTGACTGTGACGGCTCGCCATCACAAATACCCAAGGTTTCTACTGCGTATTTCACCCCCCAAACCACCCCACCGTACTCAACACCACCCCCAGACAGTGACCCAAGGGTAATAATGCAAAATCTGCCACATAATATGATGCAGTTTACTGCTTTGACTGCATATAAGTTTGGTCAGAAAATATTTGAAAATGTCATTGTAACTGAATATTTTGTGCCTCTGATCTTGAACACCATCCCAAGGACCCTGGCACCAAGGCTGACACCCCTCATGGCTACCTCAAGGGAAACATAATAAACTGTTGTGAATTTACACCCTGCAGTTTATTAGGAGATGTGGTAGCAGAGAGACAAAGAGATAAATAGAGGGTATCCCAATATTCCCAACTAAAGCATGGGGATAATAATAATTACTGAATCCTCTACAGTAAAGTCCCATTAATACAGACTTTGTTCATCGGAATGTTTTGATATCTGAATGACAATTTCTGGCAATAGATATCCTATTATTCTGGGACATAGTGAATTAAATCAAGATAATAGGGTTGCACTGTAAGTAGTGTTTAAAAACAATATTAAAGGCAAATATACATAATGAGAAAAAGGACACAGTTAAAATAACAGAACCCAAAGCACACACACACACACACACACACACATATATAGATATTGCATTTCTTGCTTTGCTCCCACTTGGTCCCTATTCTGTCCAGAAGGAGAAGTCACTTCTCCCTAAAAATCAAGCCGGGCTTGACCCCTCTGATAAATGAAAGGGAGATTAACAAGCCTAGACTGTAGAAATTGTTCTGGATGTGAAAATACAGAATTCTGAATATGATAATAATCAGCTACTGATTAGCATTACTGGTCTGTGACTGGTTATTAAGGTCAATGTAGGTTCTTGGCATAAATTACTGGTACCTGGACTTCAGATTCTTCAGAAGTATCAAATGGAACATTACATCCAGATTTAGCAATTTATTTCTGTAATTGGTATTTGTCTCTATCAATACAACCAATGTCAAAGAAAAATTTCTTGTCTAAAAAAATGTGTTCAAATGACTAATGTATCATTCCTTCATAATCAGGATCCAAAGTCACAAAACCATCTGGGGGAAAAAAATGAAATTAAGCTAAAATTGTAAAAAATTAATTTTTATAACAGTGCTCCAAGTGAGGTTAGAATCACCCACATTTTGGCATTGTCCTATTTTATGTACCTCAGAACACATGCTAAATTTCAATGATATTGTGACATTAAGTAGAATTTTTAACTGTAAAGTCTTGTCGGCAGACCATTTATAACAGTATGACACAAACAACTAATATTTTAAGAGCTGGTTTCAAAAATACTGGATTTTCACATGCCACTGAACAGTTTTTTTTTTGTAAGTAAACTCATCTTTAGTAATACTTCATAAATCAGTTATTTCATGACAGATTCTTCAAAAAAATTACTCTAAATCACAAAATATTAGCAAACATAACATTTTGTTTTTAATTTAGTGAGGACAAAAATTTTCAGTAAAAAATTGGTCACACTAAAATTCTATGATAAATGTCAAACTAACTAGTGAGAAGATGGACCCATGGATGCAGTTTAAAATGAATACCTCCAATTACTATTATGTTTATAAATTCGTCTTTAGTATCTCACCATCTGCCATGATTTCTAGTTATTTTTGCAGTATGATATACCTCTTGTGCCAGATGAAAGGGACCAGATTTCATAGTTTTTAGATGCATTAATACCTAATATTTATATTTTTTCCCTTTAGTAATTTTCCAACATCTTATATTGTTAACATAAAAGCCGCACTTCAAAAGTTGCCTGAATCTAATGATGCCCAAATTTTGTGAATTGCAGTAATTAGCATATTTGACGTAAATAATGCTTGCATAGTGTGCTTAAAAATTTAAATTTTAAATTTTAAAAAGGGCATGGTCTATTATACGTTGTATGATTGCATGAATCACACTTATTTACATCTATAAAAAATCATGCTGAAAAATTAATATAATGAGTGAAAATCATGCATCATATTTTCAAGCCCTACCTTTATTTCTTCATTAAATTCCTCATATATTCCGAAAAATACCCCCCTCTTCTTTTCATAAAATGGGGGAGGGGAGGGGGGTAGCCCACCCCACCCCTTAAATTTTCAGTACTAGAATAGAACCCAAGATAGGTATGAGCTGATTAAGGCATGTGTAGGGATTATGGTGAATACAGAATGTTTTTTGTGTTCACATGTTGAACAGAATACTTGAAAAAGAATTTTAAATGAAGAGCGCTTCACCTTTGAGTTTGACAAATTTTCTCATGTTCCAACCGTGTACGTGTGCTACAATTCTTAAGGTAAATTTAAACATCAGGTTATGATACAAAATGTTAGATATTAGAAATCAATTTAAAATGCAGGGGTGAAAAAATCTCTCATCTAGCAGCCCAAGTTGAAGATTTTCTGTGCAAGTGAAACTCAGTCATTTGCCCAGAATTAAAGATAAAATATGAAGAAAGACATGAGTTCCATTGAACATAGTCTTGCCTGTGTATGGAGATGATGCTGATATTCATAGGAAACCTATGTATATCAGGTTAATAATTTTTGACACAAAGTAATAGTATGATGTTGAAGATATATGACTTTGACACGAAATGATAATGGCTGAACCTTCATCCAGATGACAATGATGTAATTAATCAATCACTGCCTCTAAATACCTTTGTCTCATCATTCACAGGCAAGACAAAATAGCATTTTGCAGTTATTCTTCAAGAATCTCCAATCAAGGCCAGAAGAAACATTTTTCCAGCTCTGAAGAACAACTTACTTCTCTTCGGCTCTCAGGTCCTTGCTGAAAATTCAAGCATTGGCACTCTAGTAAATGTAGTGATGTTATCTTCACTTATCAATTTACATAAAATTCATTTGCACATAATAAATTTTTCCACTATTAAATCAGACTCTTTTTCAGTGTATTCTCCAGGATTCACACAATTATGTTAATCCCCCTAAATGTAATGAATCCAACCTTACAAAATGAATGACAGCATTAAAATCGTGCACAGTAAATTTGCTCCGAGTATAAAAAAAACCTGAAACATTCATTAATAGTAACAAAGCTCAATATATCAAGTAAGCTCTTGACTTATAGATCAACATCATAATCAAGCGCTTACCAAGTGACTTTTTGAAAATGAGCAATCATACACTTTCATTGATTCTTTACATGTGGTTATTAAATGCATTTTATCAACTGTACTTGGCAAGATTGTACAATGGTGGACATGCAGTTTTTGGTATTCTGTGGTAATGTCTGCTGTTATATGCCGTTCTAATGCATACAATGTAGTGTCCTTGTCTTAACACATGACTGCTGCCACAGTGGCAATACCGTATTTAGCTGTGTATAACGTGCACTTTTTTCACCTAATTTTCTTATTTTGAGTCGGGGGTGCACGTTTTATAGAAGAACAAAAAAAAAAAAGTTTTTTCCAGCTCGATCTGACAAAAGGATGAAGGCACCATAACTGCCTACATGTGTCACATTCACTCCTTGTGAAATATTAAATCCATTGCACGTTGCATTGTAATTATATTGTTTACCGGTACTAGCCTTATTAATGAAATAAATAATGCTTACAAACCTTGATAGTCATGTTCTTTGATTGCTTATGTTAATAAACTCGTTTCATTTCACATCACTGTGTAGCGTTTTTGTTCTGTGCCTCGACCAGAAATACATGTACATAATGACTGGTAACTTGTTCTAAAGCTGTGCAAGGCATCGTATTGCAGCGGAACAAATATGATTACCGTGCCTGTACCGTTAATGTTCAGTATTCCATAACTGTGGATCTAATACATTTTGTCTTCATTTGTTCTTGGTTGAACTGAAATATAATATTTATAATTCAAGCAGTGTTAGTGTTCTCATCAGAGGCACCTTTGGGGGACATTTTTTGCGACTAGGGTTTGTCTGTTATGGTAACACTGACATATTGTGAAATAAAATAATCAATTAATGTATGAAGTTGGAAAATATTCTTTTTTTTCATTTGGAAAATAAATTTAGTTCTTAGTTTTATTTCTCATTTTAAATGATAGTATTTATATTTCTTTGTGACTATACAGTGATCAATGCTTCACTGACTTGATGTGGTCTTTTCAAGGTTATCAGCGGAGCTAATATATGATTACCATACCAGTAAATGTTCAATATTCGATAAATAAAGATCGAATTATTGTTTTCATCATTTATTCTTGTTTGAATTTAAAATAATATTTAGAATTAAAGTAGTGTTAATTTTCTCATCAGAGGCACATTTAGGGTACATCTTTTTCCTGACTATGGTTAGTCTGTTACGGTAACACTGACACATTGTGAACAAAATAATCAATTAATGTATGAAGTCGGAAATTATTCTTTTTTTTTCCTATGGAAAATAAGCTTGGTTCTTAGTTTTATTTCTCATCCTAAATCATATTATTTTATATATTTTTGTAACTATGCAGTGATCAATGCTTCATTGACTCAGTGTGATATTTTCACAGTAATCAGTGCCGGCTAAGCATTGATGTGCTGAACATAGTTACAATGCTTTGTCTAGGTAAACTTCCAATTTATTTACTTTTCTTTGGAAAATAACCTTGGTTCTTTGTTTTATTTCTCATCTTAAATCATAGTATTTGATATATCTTTGCGACTATACAGTGATCAATGCTTCATTGACTCAGTGTGATCTTTTCAAGGTAATCAGCGCTGGCTTAGCTTTGATGTGCTGAACATAGTTACATTGCTTTGTCTAGGTAAACTTGCAATTTAATTCCTTTTCTTCGGAAAATAAGCTTTGTTCTTTGTTTTATTTCTAATCTTAAACCACAGCATTTGATCCTTCTTTGTTACAATTGAGTGAGTAATATTTAATTGACTCAGCATGGTGTTTTTAACGGTAATCAGCGCCGGCTAAAGTTTTGATGTGCCAAACATAATTACGAAGTATTGTCTTGGTAAATTCTATCTAGGGCACTGAGATATATTTTAGAAGTGTCATGATAGTCCAAATAAGTGTAAATACTGGACCTGAACTTTCACATAGCATCTTGTATTCGATCGAACGCCAGGAATGAGGACACAAGGCGACTTTTCGAGAGTGATGACGATGAAGAGGCATTTGACTGAACTCCATCAACAAAGCGAACCTTAAAACAGCCCTTTTAAGGGCCAACCATAAAATCAGAAAGATATAATTTATAGTTTGCCACTTTTTCATTCTTTCTTTTACGATATCTGTAAAAAAAAGTATTGGTTATAGTTTGGTGTCGCGTACCAACAGAAAAGACCAGAGAAACAGTCAGGCGGTAGTTTATTGTAAAGAATTCAAACATCATGTAACAAATGATGATCTGTGTATTATCCAAAATGGCCGACTGTTGTTGCTGTGAAACGGAGCGAAATTATTAAGATTTTGAAATATATATCACATGCGCGTTATATGGCAGAACTACGTTTTTCCTTCTCATTCTGGGTCGAAATTCGCGGTGCATGTTATACACCAGTGCGCATTATACACACAAAATACGGTAATAAAGATAAACAACACTTTTATGCTAATTCATTACAAGTTATATATTACACACTTTTGTTGAAACATACAATAAGGAATCTTTTCACAGATACTGCTTTCATATAAAAACTGTCACAATTAAAAGTTGGAAATCACCCCTTATGAAAATGCCAAATTGGGAATTACCCCTCGGGCAAAAATCATCGAGAAATCACTGCATGAGAATAAATTGGTGAAGAATTAAATTGTTCAAGTTTGCATAATAGACTATCCTTCTATGCATAACTTTACAAAATGGCCTAAGATCTGAAAGATTTCCATGTCAAAATATGAGATCTGAATTTAAGTTGTCATAAAGAAACCTTTTCTTGTACTGATAAAGCCATAACTACATTGTTCTAGATATCCTGCCCCTACCCCAATCAATTTTAGTTACAATTCAAGGTACATACAGTGCATTGTAAGTTTTCTTACTGAATCAAATGTTATCACAGAGTCAAACAGTTTAACTTTGTTTGAACCTTAAATGCAAGCCAGTTGCAAAGTCTGATGGGCCGTACACCTCTCATAATATTGCATGAAAACTTGAATTCTTATTTATTCTTAGGTGTTGATGTTGGATGGTTACTTTCAGCACAAGTTCCAAATGATACAATGCTGGACCAATAGCTTGGCAATAAATAAATGATTTTCTTTCATTTATGACAATACTTATCTAGTCTCAAAATAAAACTAAAAAAAAAGAGGCAAAATGTGTCAGCGTGATATGGACTCTAAAATGTCTTGCTGATACCCGTGTTGACTACTTAACAACAAATTAAAAAGAAAAAAGAAAAATCAGCTAGCATTTTTTTCTTTGCATTTAGATACCAGCAACCATCTGTCACATGTACAAGGTAGTAGTAAACACCCTCCTCACAACCAAGGGGTGAAACAATACACCTCTGCCACATACTGATACGATTCTCAATACACAGCCTACAATACAATACATTATCAATACACATATCAGCTTGATGGTCTTTTCATCTTTAGACGGTCTGTCAATGGTAGGGTGGTGCCATTTTGTGTGTTGAAAAATTGGGTGTATTGCCAGTATGCTGATTACAGACAGACATAGACTTATCATCTGTTCCTATGCCATTCTAATCTTTGACAAGATAAGAAAAAAATACTTCAAATAGACTACCTGTTAGTTGTCTGATTTTTATTCAACCTTTTAGGCCATTTCAGGCTGCTCCATTTGATCAGATGCATGACTCATCCTGGTCTCCATGCCCGTTGTTTTGCATTGCATGAAGGTTTTTAAAACATCTGATTACCAATTTTATGTCTTCACTTAAAGCTGGAAGGCATTATGATGTTATATTCAAAACAGAAGAAACACTGCAATTTCTTTGTGCAATGAAAATCTTATCTAGAACAAGTCCGAATTTGGGAGCGGAGATGACTAATAACCAAATCCTTCACATTGTACTTCCTGCAGATGCATAACAACTGCCGCAGCCACAAACACTTGTTTCTGTCAGTGAAAAAGGATATCATTGACAACTCCCACTCCCATTCCACAAATCAACAAGGTGGCTATAACTGGTGTGGTTTGGAATCTGCCGTCTTGCCGATTCTGTACTAATTTTTTTAAAATCCTGTCGGCACGTTCAGTCGCTGATTATATATCATCATAAAAGGAGACATTCCAAAACTTGTTTCCCATGTAAGATTTAAGTGCTTTACAAATCATTTAATAGTTCCTCTGTTGCTTTGTATCTATTTGGATAGAGTCTGGATGCCAATATTTCCAGTATGTCACATAGTGAACATGCTAGTTAGTTCTGATTGGTGGTTACTGTTTTACCCTGGACTTGAACAAACAATAACCACTAATCAGAACTGCATGTTACATATTTCACTGTGTGACACGCCGGAAGTTTAGCCGTTAAATTCTATCCAAGTAGACAAGATGTGATGCAACAGATAAACTTCATGTAATAGTGGTTATTAAATGATCAGTAAAGTACTTAAATCATACATGGGGAACAAATCTGGAATGTCTTCTTTCCACTGATATATGTTATCAATGGCTAAACATGCAGTCGAGATAAAATAATTAGCATGGAATTGGGGCGGGGGAAGGGGGCAGATTTCAAACCATGCGAGTTAGTCATCTTGTGTTAATTTGTAGAAGCCGAGTGGATGTTGTCAATAGTTTTTATTTTTTACTGACACAATATGTGCACGTGCTTGCTACGGCTATCTCAGATGAATTCTCAATTTAAAGAATAAAATATATCTCTACACATTGTAAATTTTGTTGTTGAGAATTTTCCTACTAACACGTCTAGAGCAGCACTGTCATTTCTCAGTTTAGTTTCAATTGTCAACATTTTTTAAATATTTTCTTTAATGTTTTGACAGTTTTTGAGCTGTGAAGGATGTTCACATGCTTGGCCTTTGGGCCCTAGTCTATCTGTGACATGACTACCGCTAAGAAAATTGACAGAAAGGAACATGTCCTTTCCTTGTTTTACTCCAGTGATGGAAAATTCTTGGGTTTTGACTCCAGTGAAATTGCACCAAGCACAAAACCAAGACAAAAATCAAAGTTGCTGACTTGTTCATAGAAAAGTAAAGCAAAAAGCAATGATCGCCAAAACATTACAGTGCACCAGGAAATGCAGGAAAACGTTATTGATTTGAACAATTTGTTGCAGGACGATGCTAGGAAACTCTACATCATGTTATGTGTAACCTACATGCAGACAGATTCTATTGCTATTCCATTGGAAAATGAACAGAATGTTGGCACCAAGTTTAATGAGACTGATAACTTGGGCAATATTGAACCTGGTGTGGGTTTGTTTTCTGATGAATATGATCAGTACAAAGACCAGGTTAGCAGCTTTGATAGCAGGTTGGCTGGAGCTTTATTTGACTCGCAGTCTGCACACAATGAGCCTTGTAGTGACTCAGATATTATGTGGGAGTAGCCAAAATTAAACATGCCAAAAAGGGATAAAAATGTTAACCAAACACTAGCTGATCTAACACTGCTTGCACAAGCCAATGTATGACATAGTTGACAGATACAAGCTACAACAAAATTTTGAAAAAGTTTGTCCTGCCAGAGTAATCGAAGAAATCTGGAGTGAATTAGCTAGGTTCAAACATGTTCCGACAACAGACAAGAGTTGAAGAGATATTCAGTCTTTGGTGCAACGGTTCTGTTGCCCATTCTTGAGCTTGCTACTATCCTTAAGCCCTTTGACTCACAAACACCTGAAGCAGAAAGGTGCATTTTGGATGCAGTTACCCTTTAGGGGCAGGTCCAGTTCAATATTTCACTGAAACGACGATATATGCTCAGACCATTTCTAAAAACTAAAATATTTTAACATTTGCAATCTAACCATCCCAATCTTGAGTTTCTTGTTTGGAGATGACGTTTCAAACAAAATTAGAAAATGCAAAAAAAGGGTGAAGATGGGCTATAATGCTTACCAATCTGGTAGTTTTCCAATTTTTTCTGGTTACCAGAACAGAAGAGGTAGGGTGTCTGTTACTGGTTCCAGTAGACCAGGGCATGGACCAGTTCGAGGCAGGGGCTTCTCCTGAGGGAGTGTTAGGCAACACATGGGGGTGGGTGGCATCATGACCACACATGAGGGGGCATCATAATAAAATAAACATTGTGCTTTCCGAGTGGGGGCTTAAAATCATGCTAATAGTACAATAATCTATGTTGTGCTGACAGTCATTACCCACAACAGTGCTGATAATGGGGTTTCTGACATTTAGAATACACTGAAGTCATGGCAAGTAATCATTCTAGCCTTTTATAATGCAGCCTTTTCTCCATGTGCATGTCTGCATGAATAGCCACTAAATTTAATGCCCCCATCCCTTAAAATGATTTGCCATGTGTAACGAAAAAACCTGAAACATTAATATTAGCAAAGCTGTATCTGATCACATAAGCGCTTGACTTCAAGATCAACCACCATAATCAAGTGCTTACTAAATGACAATCTGCTATTAAGCAATGAGATATATTCATTGATTATCTAGTTATTAACAGCACCTTGAGCAAGCCAAGGGGACATTCTCCCACCCCAAACTCCCAGTGTCCCCCAAAATGTAATAAATCCCCATATCCTGATCATTATAAGGGGAAAAAGGTACATAAAATGTCCCCCTGACAGCTCCTGCATGGTGTAACAGTGTATTTTACCAACAGCACTTGACAAGGTTGAACGATGAAAAATATGCCGTTTTCATTATTTGATTTAATGTCTCTGCTGTTACATGCAGTTCTAATGCATCTGATGTAGTGCCATTGTCATAACACATCATCACTGCCGCTGTGCCAATAACGAAGATAAACAACTATAAGTTTTATTTGTATTCATTAAAAGTTATTTAACACATGTTTGTTAAAACATACTGTAAGGGGGTCCATTCATAGATACTGTTGCTCTCATATAAAACTGACTCCTTACAAATTAAAATGCTCTTTTTAAAAAAACAATGCTTGAGGGAGAATTCCCCCTTAGTGTGAAAATGCTCTATAAATCACTAATAATTAAGTACTATGTCAAGTCATTTGGATTCTGGATAATAGAGACAAACAAAACAAACTGGTACTGAGGCAACATTCTGGGACAAATTTATCAAATACATTATATATTAATTATTTCAAACTTTTAATTCTAAAAATATATACTGATTCAAATCTGAAATAGATAAATCTTTGTAAAGAGTTTCAATACATCACAATCTTATTAATCTGCTATGGAACTGCCATCCATTCTGTTAGCTTGACTGAGTTGTTTACTACATTCAGTCACCACATACAGGCAATCTGCAATAAACATGTACACAGAAAACATTCCATGCTGGCAGCTTTCAGCAGGCAACTAAAGCTGGAGTGATGTAAGCCTCAACTCCTCAACCAATCTGAATTCACCTTTCTGGAGTGCTGCCAGGTGATATGAAACTAGAATTTAAACTTCCAAAATGTGCACACAGTAATTCTGAATAACAAATTATCATAGACGGTTGCTTATAATGGTAGACAATATCACGGGATATAACAAAATAAAAACACAACATTCAATGACATTATAAGACCAAAACAAACATGAATTATGATAACGAGGTGTGCGTCATCACTGATATGATAATTAAACAACTAAAATTATAAAGCTTGCTCAAATCAATGAATAATACCGACGCAATAGTAAAAGTAAAGTATGTCTGAAATGAATGTCTTACCCCAATTCCGATGGAGTCGTCTGTTGGAAACTTGAGGATAAACTTGCTCCCAGCTTTTTCCTCTGCGTCATTCAGGGGTCGGACTCGGCAGATGACTTTAATACTACACTCCCCACCCGAAGGAGGTTCAACTGCCAAGTTGGTTGATGACATGGTGAAATTTATAAAGAGGTTCTAAAATCTAGTGAAGCCAAGGCTATACGCAAAGGATCACGCAATAAGACTGACTTGCACAGATGTGCAAGACGGCTGCACTTTCACTCAGCTCAAGGAGTCATCATTGATCGATCCAACGCAAACACTTCACCGGCGTAGCGAAGAACTAAAATCCCTGACACAATAAACTCTCGCCTATTTTGCAAGTTTAATTTATCCTTATTGATATCTGATTCCGTCCAGTACTGACTAGAACTCCTGTTTACTGAAAATATCACCTGAATCTCATCATTTCTGCTCTTCTGAGCTGTGAATACCACCTTCCCTCTGCCATTAGTAGCCACGAATTGTGGGTAAAATGACGTCACCACTAGATTCAGATGAACTGACATTCCTTCATGCTTTTTATAATCTTCATCTTGTTGATTAATAAATTTTCGAGATTATTACATCTGCAGTATTTATCACTGATGATGCAATTTTTTTTTTTATATAAATTTTTTTTTCTTCTTTTTTTTTTTTTTTAAGTTTCGGAATTGTATAGAGATAAATTCTACGGCCGCAGACTAGACAAGACTCACATATTTATCGCCCTTTATAAAACCTACAGTACCAGCTCAAAAGTGAGTAGATCTTACGTTGACGTCATAAGAGGTAAGCAACGACGTTGCTATTTCTAAAGAGTCTTCTGACAAAATATGAGAGAAAATAGTACTTACACATCTAATAGTTGGTAACTGATCTATTGCCTCTTATCATAGCTTGTAATCGCTTAGGTATAGAGCCAGAGTCCTTTGGTGAAAATTCATTGAGAGAGTCCCAAATGTTAAGAACAATACAAATGTAATCAGACCTACATTTTGATTGCGTGTAGTCTTCGCCATGATAAAGATTCATTTTTCATCATTTTCCACTGTTTTGTCCTCTTATGAATAGGGACCAGACACTGGAACGTCCATTCTCCGTTTGGAAACTCTTTAACAATATCTGTCCAAACTTGTTCATTAAAGAATTCTTATACACTTGTCAGAGTCAATTTTTCTCTCCACTGTGGGCATATTTCCAACACCGTTGCACCCCACCACCACCAAAAAAAAAAATTAAAAAAAAAAAAAATGGCTGAATGTTCTTCGATGGCAAGCGTGCACTGTGCGGACCTAAACACTGTTTTTCCGTTCTTCTTAGGGTTTTCTCCAAACGACCGCTATCGATCCTTACGCGCCCCACCACCACCACCACACATTTTTTTTTAGCTTTCATCACTAAAAGTTACTCTTGACTACTAGTTTTCAATGGTCCAGTTATGTCTCTCCTTAAACCATCAAATACGAGATGCACGATTCTGCTGAGAAATCGTAGTTTGCTTCGTTACAGTGCATCTTCAGAACCTAAACACTTTAATCTTCTGTTGACAGAAACATTAACACTGACAGACTTATTACAACCTACGGTCAGGTTCTGCAAAGATAATCTACGATTGTCAAAAATTTGCGATTGACAAGACGAGAAAATACACGATCACTCTATTTGATTTATGAGCCCGCTTATTTCTGATTTCTATGGATCCCCTTTTGTGAAACCTTTTCAAATGTTTATGAACCGTAGAATGTGATATTCCAGGTATCTAAGATATTTTTTCTAACACTAAAATCTTATTTGACTAACTGAAGTATTGTCTGCCTTTGCCTCTGCTTCTGACAGTCTGTCAGTACCTTACCGTGAGGCGCCATGTTTTGCTTGCATCACCAGGGAAGTCTCAAAATAACACTCGCTGTAAATATACAATTTCAGACTACAGTCAGGATGCTCATTGGTGCACACATATAAAATCAAGCTTGCAAAATAAGTCTTATTCATGCAGTGTGCATTTTCAACCATATTTCGCTTAAAGACGTAGACTTTCTCAATGAGGTGGCTATTCACTTATTACCTGACACTGTACATTCTAGCAGACGATTTATCATTTCCCATAGGCCTTGTACAGAGATTCTGTTAATTTTGTTAAAACTCTTCTTTTTCTTCTGATTTTGTTGGGGGGGGGGTGTATCTTTAAGGGATAAGTTATTTCATAGATCCATCCACACAAAATTGAATATGTTATGTTTATTTCCAATTTTTAAAAAATTAATAATAATAACGAACAAATTATTAATAGGCTAGCAAGGGTCAAACTTGACAATAAAGGCAACAAACACGACAATGACTGATAGAACAAAGTAATGATGGACAAGCGTTATACAACATGCAGCGTGGAGAGGAATTACACACACAAACACAAATGTAAATGATTAAATGTATTTTAACTTAAATTACGAATTATTATTATATCAGAACGATTGGTTTAAAATACTATACGTAAGTGTGAGAAAAAAAAAAAAAAAAAAAAAAAAAAAAAAAAAGAAGCAGCGGAAAATCGGACAATATTTTAAGGTAATCATAAAAGAGAATGTATAGGTAACCAAAACCTTTTTATGTCCAAATAAGCCTCTTTATTGAAATTACATTTAAAGTTTGAAGTAAGTTTCTAACTTACTACAGTGCTGTTCTACTACTTTTGAAAGGACAAACAAAATTCTGAAATTTTAACTGAAGCTTATTATACATTAATCTTGTCAATTTAGCTAGTTGTATGCTTCCAAAGTATTTTTCAATAATATCAAAAAATTTTCCAACATATATTTTATGGATCAGTACTATGTAGGTGTGCCAGAGTAATATTTTGTTGCAAGTAAATAAAGCCTCTGACAAGAGATTATTTTTAGATGTGAAGAGTTTGAGGAAGTATATAATTATTGACATGACCATGCGAAAATAAAAAGGGAATCTCCTGTTTCAGATAAAGAGCAGCATTGTTAGAAAATGTTAGAATACACAAAGCATCAAGGAATTAAAAAAAAAAAAAAAAATTGGGAAGTAGAGATAAAGCTGAAAGAAAATTGGAAGAATGATAAAAATTGAAAGATAATGAGATTTTGGATAAGCCGGCAGTAAACAGAAAGTCTATAATCATTACAACAAAAGGAGGCAAAAGCTGCTCTCTGAGCAAGAATACAACATGAACAGAAAAAACTTTAAATCTTGGCTATTTAAATTTCTTGTATACAAATGGTGAGCTATAGTATACCTAACCACAACCTGATAGCGCAGCACAGACAAAATCTGACATTTTGGTTACTACAATACTTCGGCTGAACTCAAAACAATATCTTTTACCACATGAACGACAAGAATAAAACAAGAACTGTTTTAATCTGATGGTTTTACGAGCTTGACATGTACACTAATAATGTCAAAGAGGGAACGACTGCTAAAAATGACCAGGAAGAAAGTACAGATGCTGAATGTTTAAAACACAACTCAAAAGTTAAAGTCACTCTAAGTAACAATCCAACAACAATGCTAAAGTTGTATGATTCAATAGCCGGAGAATAATAAGGGCATACACTGAGTCTGATACATTGTGTTTGTTTCTAAAACATAATAACATATAGATTTGACTAAATCAATTACACTGAGAAAAAAAAAAAACTTTTTTCTAGGGGACTTTGTTTCTTACCCTGTTGATGGGCGTTGTAAGCAATTAAAGAGGGATCAAATTAACAGACTGAATATCAGCATAACAGATGAATATGGAAAAGTGATAGATCTTCATAACATGACTGGAACATATGTGAGATAATTAACATGATGGGAGATATATGATCTCTAAGAGATCCTTGTGAGTTCGGTTTACTTTTACACATTGAGACAAAATCAGAAACAGTAACGTCAAAGACCTAATAAAGTCCAACTACATCAATAGTTGCTGTGACCAGAGTTCTCACACTCTGTGATACAATTAACACTAACTTATACCTCAAATTTAGGTGCTCCTGTTAATTCAACAGATGCAGCTATTATACAGTTTGTCCAGAGATCCTCATGTAGATGCTCATATATGGATGACCTTAAATAACAATAATTTAACAGATATTAAGACACAGGGAGAAAAAGTATACAGTAAATTAACAGCTATTGAGCAGAGTGGTAACTGAAAGAGATAACAAAATATCAGAGTTAGAAAAACAGATGGATGAGAAAAGAAAAAGACTTTGGATGCACAGGACTTGTGTAGACATCGATTCAACGCATTGTCTAATGTTATTTAAACATTGCAATTGAACTAGATGAATGTAAAACAAATTTAAAAAGACTCTTGCTTTAAGTTGTAGCACTGGTACAGTTTAAACTGAAATAAACGAAAATATAGAAATATTCAAAACTTAATTAAACATAGAAATGGGCATAAAGAGTCATGTATTTGATGCTAGAATGGATGAATTAAAACAATAAAAATCTATAAATACAAAAAGGACTTTGAAGAGAAATCAAAATAATGCCTGAATATATATTGCTTTATGATTTTCACATTGTACCAAGTCAGGAATGTCCAGATGTTATTAATATAGTTATAACTAAGTTTTAGAGATGTGGTTTCAATTGTTAAAGAGATACCAATACACGAATTAGGAGCTTCCATTGATTTGAAAAACATTTGTATTAAATGATTGTTGAATATCTTTAAGTCTAAAACTACACCAGAGACATTAGTTAACAGTTTTGGATTTAATTATGCTCTGCTACGTTTTGCTGAATACAAGTTATACGCAATAGATGCTTCACAACAGTATGTCATTCAAATACAAAAATCAGGCTTATACATAATTTTTTTATAACTATTTGCGCTAGCACAAGGATATTTAAGGTGAGGTGTGAAAAGGTCTCGTTGGGCACCATAAACAAAGCAATGCAGGTCCTGTAGGGCTAACCTGACCCCAGAATGGGGTCATGTGACTCTTTCAGCTAATGAGATATAGCTTTTATGTGTCGGACTCTATTGGTTACCAGTCTTAGCATCACATGCAAAAGAATTCTTGGAAATATGGGTTGTATATTTAGTGCTCATATCTTTAAAATTTGAATCCCCCCAAAATGGTCCTGCCTTAATCCCCACAAAGAGTTGACCTGTTGGAAGCTCATCCCTTTGTGAAATGCAAGATGCCGGTTAATCAACCGTTCAAATTATTCCCTGAATATGCTCCAAAACAGCTGAGACCTGGCAACATGCAGCCATTTTGTGGAGGTTACAAACCCACTCAGTCCCAGGGACCTGCTTTAAACTCTCAAGAACGCAATCTGCAAGGAAATTTGGTCCAGCATAAGCAATGAGCTCCCATACTCCTGTTAAAGCTGGAATGTTCAAACACTGGTTGAGCGGGTATGACTCTTGCGAACTACAACTCTTAATTGAGGGATTTACATTTGGATTTCATGTGGGGCACGAGGGTTCTCTGTCTCCCATTCAAACCCACAATTTCAAATCAGTCATACAAAATGCTGAGGTTATTGAAGAAAAAATCCACAAAGAACTTTATGGTGGCAGATTTGCAGGTCCTTTCAAGAGTCCCTCTTTCTCGCTCTTTCAAACATCCCCTCTGGGCTTAGGTGGCGCTCTCCAGTTTTGTACTTTGCATAGGGTTAGATTTTTAAAGAAAAAGAATTACCCAGGTTTTCCTCACTGGCTGTCCTGGCTATTTAAAAAAGACCTTGTATATCTTAGATATTGTTAAAAGAACTTTGAATTCCCTTTATTTTAGTGTATGATTGATGGGTGAAATTTGGGTTATAGAGTATACAGCTTGGTTTTACTTAAGATGTGCACCTCTCAAAAAACTGCTAGCTCCGCTTGGTCATTTTCACTTCCTGTACTTCAAAGGTAAATTTAAAAAAAAAGAGCCGATAACTTTTTTTACTTTTTGGATATTTTATAATTCATTCATAGTACTTTCAGAGGCTGGTATTGTCTGCTCTGGCAAAATTCATTTCCCTATTTTAATAACTGCTGAAAATAGTGCACTTCTGACTAATTCAGGCTGATTTTTCGAGTACTTTGGAGCGGTCATTTTGTCCGCTGTGTGCTTAGATCATGTCCAGTTTCCACAAGTACAATATGTAAAGAAATTTCAGCCACAGTACATGAAAGTAACATAAAGGTATGTCAACATTCTCTCCATTGTGCATGTTGCAAATGCAAAATACTTCATCTTACACCTGTCACTCACTCAGAAGCATGTATTATCTGTAGAGCGCCCCCATAAAGACAACATATGCATTATTATTATATGATTTAATTTTGGTTGTATAGCTGAAACATTTAAGCCGCAAGCATCTAAACAGTCCTTTTGAATAATTCTCATGTATTTTCCCACAGAACAGTATTCATTTGTAGCAAAGTCCCACACAAGCCCAGCTCCCCCCCCCCCCCCCCATGATGAAAAGTGGGCTATTTTAAAACTACAGCTTGCATTTTCTCAACAATAGCAACCAATGTTTTGGTAAAAGACAGGAACATGAAACTTGCCACAATTATTCATGAGATGTCACTAATAAAATTTACAGACTGAAGAGGGATGGAAGAGTTCAGGTTCACAGAGGTCAAAGGGTACAAAGTTTGCTAATTCTTCTAACACTAGTATATGGAAGAAAGCGAATCTGCTTTATCATCATTATTTTCCAGAATTTTATTACAAGCGAATGAAAAGAAACATTTGTGCTATATTTTTCTTTGACTTAATACAACAGTTTTAAATTCAAGTTGACTTTACTGCTATCTTCTAAGACTTCTAATTTCCCCATAATTGAGGTCATTACACACAAACTACTGCCACAAGGCATATTGTGTAAGCAAGAGCAAAATAGGCATAATTAGCTTATTTTCATGCATAACATCAATGTTAATATACCATTTTGTTGAGAAATGCATACATAATTATATGAGAATGAGGAAAGCAATTGCACAAATTTTCATATTTGTTTTAAGGTGGCGCTCTCCAGTTTTGTACTTTGCATAGGGTTAGATTTTTAAAGAAAAAGAATTACCCAGGTTTTCCTCACTGGCTGTCCTGGCTATTTAAAAAAGACCTTGTATATCTTAGGTATTGTTAAAAGAACTTAGAATTCCCTTTATTTTGGTGTATGATTGATGGGTGAAATTTGGGTTATAGAGTATACAGCTTGGTCTTACTTAAGATGTGCACCTCTCAAAAAACTGCTAGCTCCGGTTGGTCATTTTCACTTCTTGGACTTCAACGGTAATAAATTTAAAAAAAGAGCCGATAACTTTTTTTACTTTTTAGATATTTTTTAATTCATTCATAGTACTTTCAGAGGCTGGTATTGTCTGCTCTGGCAAAATTTGTTTCCCTTTTTTAATAACTGCTGAAAATAGTGCACTTTTGACTAATTCAGACTGATTTTTCGAGTACTTTGGAGAAGCCATTTTGTCTGCTGTGTGCTTAGATCATGTCCAGTTTCCACAAGTACAATATGTACAGAAATTTCAGCCACAGTACATGAAAGTAACATAGAGGTATGCCAACATTCTCTCCATTGTGCATGTTGCAAATGCAAAATACTTCATCTTACACCTGTCACTCTCTCAGAAGCATGTATTATCTGTAGAGCGCCCCCATAAGTAGCAATAACAAGATTTTCAAAATGACCACTAAACAGCCATACTGGATGTCCAAGTGGAACCATTTTCATTTAATGCCAACTAGTCATCATAAGTAATCTTCAGGAAAACACTCCATCTCAATATGATTTTCCACTCAGAAGGTGTAGATAACAAGATTTTTAAGATGGCTGCTAGAGTGGCCATGTCAGATAGCTGATCGGCACCATTTTCTTTTATGACCAATTAAGCATCATAAGAAGTCTTTTAATGAAAACCCTAAGATTTTCGGGAATGGCCACTGTGATGGCCATACTGGATGTGTAAGCGGCACCATTTTCATTTAGGATCAAATAGACATTGTAAGAAGTCTTCTGGTGAAAATCCAATGTCTACATGACCATCGATTCAGAAGGGATATCAATAAAAATATTTTCTAGATGACCACTGTGATGGCCATATTTGAGGTCCAAGTGGTACCATTTGCACTTAGTACATGACATCATACAAAGTCTTCTGGTGAAAAACTCGATGTCGATATAACTTTCTGTTCAGAATGAGTAGTGATAATAAGATTTTCAAGATGGCTGCTGTGGTGGCCATACTGGATGCCCAAGTGACAACAAACTTGTGTTAACAGACAGATTGATGATGGATGACAGGCCATCCCATAAGCTCTTCTGGTCTATGACAAGTAGAACAAAAAACAAAAACAAAGACAAAATCAATAAAACAAATACAATTAATTTAACTTTTGACATAATTATTTGTATCACACATACCCTACCTAACCTCAACATTCATAAATACATCCATTCACATACTGACATACTCATTCACAATGATGCATACTTGCACATGTAACACTATCTCAGAAGGAACTATGTAGTTCACATACTTGAGTGACAAATCATTAAGTTTATAAACCCTGTCTTACACAGTATAAGACTTATTACTAACTTGTTATTACGTAGACACGATTTAATATGGATATAAATATTAATGTCCACAATGGTTAACACACACACAAACATATACTATACAACTATGACCCTTCTCCATTCATTTTCTTAACATGTCCTAAAAACTTGAATTCAATAGTTACACACAGGAAAAGGATTTTAACAACACAGTATATAAAGTTTATGATATTGACAAAGTATATGAAGTTGATGGTATTGACACAGTATATGAAGTTGATGGTATTGACACAGTATATGAAGCTGATGGTATTGACAGTATATGAAGTTGATGGTATCAACACAGTATATGAAGTTGATGGCATTGACACAGAAAATGAAGTTGGTGGTATTGACACAGTATATGAAGTTGATGGTATCGACACAGTATACAAAAGTTGATTAATATAAATGTCATGAAATGGTGTCTTTATATTGACCTTGTTATAAGTTCTTTGTCAGCAATAGTGGCCCACATCTCGTTGTATAGGCCCTATGTGCTACCTCAGGCCATGGGCCAATATGACTGACCTTTGACCTATAACAAGGTCAATACGAAAACACCCATTTATTAACATATTATCAAACAGACACTGTTCATTTGTCACACTAACTTTGGCCCATTTGCAGCCTAACTTCAATAACTTACTATAGCAGACTAACATCACTGATTTTGTCTGTGACAGCTATAAGCAAGGAAATAACAAAATTACATAAAGGGATTACGAGATTATGATTATCATGTGACATCTCGTAGCATGATAATAGTATCTGGTGAGGAAGAGGCAGAGAAGGATATTCCTGTGTAATTCTAGTCCAAGATTTTGGTCTTTCACAAAGAGGTTCTTCTGTATTAAAGTCCTCTGAAGATAAAAAATGCCATGGATAGTCTGTCCCATTTTCTACAAGCTAATCGGAAAAAACATATTTGGCAAGTTTTCGTCCAATTGCCACTGATAATAATGACACATTTGATTTTATCTATTTCAATCAGGAGTACTTTGTGGGTAAAGTGATCCTTATATATATTAAGGCTGAGGGCTTATAAAAAGTAATCTAATTTGAGTGTCCTTTCATTGAAAATACTTCAGATGAATGGACACAAACTGAGAACAAGAGTCCCTACTTGGGACTGACACTCTACTAAACCAAAAAGAACTTGTAGGAATCCATGAGAAGTCTGTTTCCTCCTACTTTTATTCAATTTAATTGTGAAGTACTGAAATCATCTGAGATCCTGATACATTCAAACATATCAAATTTGGTTTTAAAAAATATTTTCTACATACATGTATCTGAATTAATATGTTCACAAATAAGTGCAATTCGAAATTCTATGTTATGACCTGTGAACTTGAACCTCATGTAATGAATAGAAGATAGTTCAAACTGTCAAGATACACCAACATGCAAAGTTTTATCAAAGTCCATAATTACAACTTTTTTAAATTCTTTCATTTACAATCTGGTATAGTTCAAAACCCCAAGTTGTGACCATTGAACTTGCATTCATTCCAGGTATTTTTTTTATAGATATATACAAGTATATACACATAGTAGGTTAAGAAATATCCATGCATACTTATCTGTTTTATCAAGCTTGAAAGTCACTACAAATCAAACCTGAATCACAATGTTTGACCTTGAAATCAATGTCAGAATGCTACATATTAACTTGTTTGTTGAAATGGAACTAAATCACAGTCCATTAAAAATTCTGTTGTATATGTACCAGTATATGTCACTGCATTCATAAGAAATCTAAGTGACCTCAGACCTTGAACCCAAAATCAAGTAGGGGTTTTATCAAATTCATTCACAATAGTGTTGAAATATACAAATACACCAAGTCTGATCATAATATTTTTCCTATTTGTTAAATTCATGGTGTTAACAAGCCATTACAGATTGACTAGAACCAACTAAATGCCATAAAGAATCCTTCAGTGAAAACTATATTCCGATATGACCACCCATTCAGAAGGGATCCGTGTAAAGAGAGTGTATGTACTTATTGGTTTTAATGGCATGTCAACACGATATTGGGGTAGTTATGCTGGATGTTAGATTGGCACAGTTTTCATTTAGGACCAACTACATTTTGCATAAGTGTTTTATAGTGAAAATCTCATGTCAATACAACCATCTATTCAGGAGTAGGGATAACAAAAGTTTCAAGATGGCTACAGTGACAACCATTTTCATTTAGGACCATCAATATCTTATGATAAAACTGTTTACAAAGTTTCAACTTTCATGACTTTCCTAAAAGTAATTAACAAAGGTGTAGCAGTAACAAATAACTTCTAAAGGATGCCAGGCACTTGATGCAGGACCATTGCATAAGCTCCTTTTTCACCAGTAGATCTAAAAACTATCATTCAAACACCATATTCCTCAAATATGCAGTATACTAGTATATGGCCGAGGTTCAGAAATGCTAAGCAGCCTGACATTTTATGCTCCCATTGATTGATTTGGTCCTGTCCATCCATCCATCCTGACAAGCTTGCTAGCAAGATTACACAAAAAACCAGTCTACACAGAGACATTAAATCTGACTAGCATATCTGTATGCATATGCAGATGACCTGGCAAGATTTTTAGGCCATTACAGCCATTTTTCAAATTTTTACACATTTGTAAAACATTTTTTACCTTTTTTTTCTACAACACAATTAAGCCAAAACCACTAAAGTTAGACATAAAATTTGTTATACATATTTCATTGCCTATAAAGATTACTCATTCAGATTTTACAGACTGTTAAAAAAAAATTCAGTTTTTTTTTAAATAGACATTTGGTAACTTGTTGGACTTTTGTGATGAACACCTCATTAGCATGGTTAAGCAAAAACCAATTCAGGTACACAAATGAAATTTAGTATGCATGTTTGTATGCAAATGTAGATGACCTGATTATCTTATCTTGCAGTTATAGCAATATTTCAAATTTTTCTTAATTTTTTCAAGAGTTTGGTCTTAAGACATTTTAGTTTGCATGGCTGCAGTGAAAGCATGTATTTTACAAATACAAATCTAGTTTTTTTAGAATTATTTCTTATTTTTATTTAAAGAAAAGCAGTTTGCAGATGAATTAAAATGATTCTAAAGAAGATGACAGTCATCTCCATTTCCTATTCTGTCTAAATGCATTGTACTTGTTTGGTGATGGAAAAACTCCGCATTTCTTTACTGTACATACCAATTCTGTATTGCGACAAAGAGTTTTAAAAAAAACAGCCAGTACACAAAGTATACAGGAAAGTGTGAAGAATGTCAATCAAGTAAAAAGACTTGACAATACTTGAGCGTGATAAATACCCTTATTATAGCATGATGTGAAGTTGGTCAAAAAAAGCCTGATCACAAACCTCAGTTTTGGCCAAAAGGGCAGAACTAAAAGCTAAACTGGAGCTGTCAACCTATGGTGATACTAAACCTTAAACTAGAACTTCCCTGAAATCGCCAGAACAAATCTGGTTTCAATATATTGGTGTTTACATATTTATTGATCTGAAACCTTATTCCAATTTAAATGCAATCTTTTTCACGGCATCATCTACATTATTAACATTGGAAAATTCAGTATAGCAAAAGGCACTTTCATAATGATACGTCAAATTCTAAAACAATCAACTTGTAACATGTTTTCATAGCAATGCCAAAACCATAAGAATTTTAAACTTCTGTACAGCAAAAGACACCAGCAGGCAACCAGCTTGTTATGCATATAACAATTCATAAATAGATATAAAATGGTTTTCAAGTTACAGTCTGAAAATAACATAATTTGGCCAGTTTGCAACCAATTTCCAAGGCAAATGCAAAAAGTACTGAAAGTGAAAAAATTATGATAGCAAAAGGCATCTCTAGGCTAGTGCCTTGATATACATTTACCAACTGTAGGAATGATATGTCAATGGGTATTGATTTACACTGCAGACATAATCAAATTTGGTTTATTTGCAATTTACCTCACTTCATTTGTATACCCAAAGGCACCTCTAGGCTATTAATTTGATAGTGTGCCATTGTTTTCTCACACATGAATCAATGCAAAACTTTTACGTTCTTGTGTAAAACAAATTTTGTTTTTGGATGATAAAATAACATTCAAATGAATTGAAGTTGCATGAACATATCTCAAAAATGATCAAATCTGGCAAATTTGCAACTTGTTTCAATGACAACATCAGAAAGATCAATTAAAAAAAAAGTTACTATCAAAAGGAACATCTATGCTACTTATTTGATAAGTATAAACAAATTTGAAACAGTTTTTGAGTTACACCCCAGAAACGATTAAATTTCGTTAATTTGCACTTGTTTCCATGGCAACTTTTATAAACATGATTCAAACAGATTTTAAGTTATCCTCCAAAAACAATCAAATTTTGAGAATTTGTAACTTGTTTCTATGATATCAAAATATTAACACTGAAAAATTCTTTATGACAAACCACTACACTAGCTGGATATGTGTAACAATTACATCCAACTAAAAACCACATTTCATAATAATATCTCAAACCTTTAATTAGTTACATTCTGGAATAAAAGTTTGATGGGGGTGGGAGCAAGAGAAACAAGGTAATCGTTTTGTAAATATTATGTCCAATTTTAGTTGATAGTTGAGAATACAGGCCTTGATAACATCTCATATTCTTGACAATTTTGTTTTCTTTCTATCAAATGTAATACATCTGTTAGGAATATAAAGACTAGATTTATACTGGTAACGCAACATATGTTCCTAATGCAGCCCAGAAAAGTTCATGTCTTTTAATATTCATTAAAATGGCCCAAATACCTAATCAGGTCATTTGCATATGCATCTAAACATGCCTACAAAATTTAATTTTCCTAGCTAAAGTGGTTTATGTATACATGCTGACTATATCTTCACCACAAAAACCCAAGTCCAAAAGGTAAAAGACCAATAAAATCAAAGTACCGAGAATACTGATGGCTTGGAGGGTTCAAGTGATACTAATTTACACAAGATCATATGGAAGAATGTAAATCCAGAGATATTACTCTTCATGGTCCTTTTTAGTGCTATAATTATCTTTATAATATGTTTTCTAGTTTTCTTTTCTTTATATCTCACCAGATGATTTATATTACCATTTAAAACATTTGAGAAATTAATGTGATTTTCTTTTAAAAGCATTTCCTACTATTGTTTCAAGTTTTACCATCAGTGAAACAGTTTCCAGGCAAGATAACTATTATCAAGGTTAAACATGTACCGAAATTTGAGTTGCCTCCATCGACATAAAACTGACATGAAAGGACAGTGGATGTATACGTTGTTACTAATTTAGAAAGACTATACAAGTTTGTTACTGTTATTAGTACCACTAACTATATTTAGTAGAAGAGAATGAACACTGTGCTACAAGCTTGGAGGGATTTTGCCAAAAATGCAAAATGGCAAGAATTGCAGAAAATTTAATCACGTTATCTACATATAATGCAAAGATACACACATATTTTGTATGTCCAGTTCAAGTGGCTTCTGGATAGTCATAATTTAAGGGATTGTATATTTTTAGTAACAGTAGCCATATCTGATGATGGATCGGCATCATTTGAACAAAGTTGAAAGATCTTCATGTCAGGTTCTATGAAATTTTTTGTGTGGTTCTTGACAAGTCATTTATTTTCAGTAATGGCAACCATATTTGATGGCAGATCAGCATCTTCTAAACACATCTGAATTTCATGGTTAAATTTTGTTGAATGATTCTTAGAAGTCGTCTAAATTTTTATATAATTTTTAATAACAGTAGCTATATATGATGGCTGATCAGCATCATTTGAACAAATTTGAAAAAGCTTCATTCTAGGATGCTTACTGTGAAATTTGGTCAAAATCTGCTGAGTAGCTTTTGAGAAGATGTAAACAGCAATTGTGAACAGACAATGGCCGATGCATAATGACAATTGTGAACAGACAATGGCCGATGCATAATGGATTATGCAGGACCATACCATAAGTTCACTTGGCCTTACAGCCAGATGAGCTAAAACCTATGAATCTACTGTAAGTTTTCCATGGTATAAACATCTTCATTTTGTACATTAATTCATAACAAACAATTTTTTTTGTCTTAACATGTACTCTGTATTCACAGAGCATACTTTTAGAATCTATTTCCAAACGGCATCAATTGTATAGACTTAATGCCGTCCAAAACTTAATTTTACCAATATTTTAATCAAATCCATTTTATGCTGGTTAAGATTTTAAAATTTTCAAACAAAAAGAAAACAGAAGTCCCTCAAAGGGACTGATGCTCTACTGGCTGAAAAGATTATTAAGGAATTCAAGACAATACCACTTCTTCCTTTTAACTGCAGAGTGTTGAAACCATCTTTGATATTCTTAAGGGATAACAAGATTTTAAAATTAGCTGCTCTGGTGACATGTTGGATGTAAACTGGGCACCATTTTCATTCAGGGCCAACAAGGCATCATAAGAAGTCTTTTGGTAAAGCACAATGTCAATATGACCAGCCATCTAGGAGAAGCACTGATAAGATTTTCAAGATGGCCATTGTGGCTATTAGAAGTCGGATTGGCACCATTTTCATTTACAACCCACTCAACATCATAAGAAGTCTTTCAGTGAAAACCCCATGCTGATATGACCATTCATTCAGGAGAAATAGTGATAACAAGATTTTCAAGATGGCCACTGTGGCAGGGATATTGAATATCTGAATGCACCATTAGGACCAACTAGACATCATAAGAAATTGCTTAGTAAAAAACCCATGTTGATATGACCATCCATTGAGAAGGAGTAGTGATAATAATATTTTCAAGATGGCCACTGTGTTGGCCATATTAGAGATGAAATCGACACCATTTTTATTTAGGACCAACTATACATCGCAAGATGTCTTCTGGTGAAAACCCCATGGCAATATTAATTTGTATTCAGAAGGATAAGCAATAACAAAATTTTCAAGATGGCCACTTAGGTGGTCAAATTGGACATCAGATTGGCAACATTTTCTTTTAGGACTAACTAGACATCATAAGAAGTCTTCTGGTGAAAACCCCATGCCAATATTACTTTTTATTCGGAGGAGTAGCGATAACAAGAATTTCAAGATGGCTGCTGTGGGGGCTATTTTGGGCATCAGATCGGCACCATTTTCATTTAGGACCAACTAGACATCATAAGAAGTATTTTAGTGAAAACCCCATGTTGTCATGACCATCCAATCAGGAGTAGCGATAATGAGATTTTCAAGCTGGATGCTGTAGTGGCCATATTGGCCATCAGATCATCACAATTTTCATTTAGGAACAACTAGACTTCACAAGAATTCTGGTGCAAACCATATCAATATGAGTTTCCGTTCCTCCGGAGCAGCATCAAAAATATTTTTTATATGGCCACTGTGGCGGTCATATTGGATATCAGATCTGCACCATTTTCATTTAGGACCAACTAGACATCATAAGAAGTGTTTTAGTGAAAACCACATGCTGATATGACCATCCATTCAGGAGGAGATAACAAGATTTTCAAGATGGCCAATGTGGTGGCCATATTGGACATTAGATTGCCACCATTTTAATTTCTAGACAGCATAAGAAGTCTAATGGTGAAAACTTCATGTGAATATGACTTTCTGTTCAGGAGGAATAGTGATAAGAGGATTTTCAAGACGCCCACTGTGGCGGCCATATGGACTTCAAATCGGCCCCCCTTTCATTTAGGACCAACTAGACATCATAGGAAGTCTTTTAGTGAAAACCCAGTGTTGATGTGACTATCCATTCAGGAGGAGTAGTGAAAACAAGATTTTCAAGATGGCCACTGTGGTGGCCATATTGAATGTCCGAGCAGCACCATTTATATTTAGGACCAACTAGACTATATGTGTGTAAAGTTTCATGGCATTCCACCAAGAAGTTTAGCAGAAGTAGCAATAACAAACTTGTGCTAACAGACTGACAGACGACAGACAACAGACCTTCCCATAAGCTCTTCTGGTCTATGACCAGTAGAGCTAAAAGTTGAGAATTGCTAAGAGATAATGCTACTGTAGTTCACGAACGAAAACAGAAAAAGTATGCCACTATTTTACTGACTGTAAGATATCACTAGCTTATGCCCTCTGCCTTTTCTGTCTCATATTAAAAAAGACCTCAGATGTAAACAGTGTGGCTGTTTTTAACTGACCTCTTGCCTGTGGTTGTTATTGCATCATAATACTGTAAAATCAGACATATTCGTGGAGGATTTAATTTCGTCACTAATGTGGGTAATGAATATACAAAATTAAATTGACCATGAAAAATAGTATTATTGAACAATGGAATGGTACAAGATGTACCCTCACAAAATTGTAAAACCCACAAAAAATCATCCACTTATGCTCAAACCTTGACATTTTACACACACGAACATCTGATTTAACAGTAACTTCACTAACTTTACAGCAACTCGATGATGTGTCATCACTAAAAGCACCGTAAGCAATAGTCTGAGGCTACTCAAACTGAATAATTTCTTTCTTTTGTTTCATTCAAAAGTTACAGGAATAACTTTAAAGACTGAAAGGACAGGTATTCCTTGATGGTTAAAAACACTGATGAATTCTTTAAAATTTTATTTTTTTATTTATTTATCAAGGGCCTATCTTCCATATGGCCCTCATAAGAAAAAAAAGTCAACACACATATATGTAAGAATGTACAGTAAAGTAAAATATACTGAACTACTAAAACACAATGGACAATTTCCACTCACAAATACATTTTAAACACATACTTACACTTATATTCACTCTCTTTAAGGGATTATACTAGATTGCAAAAGGGCACCATTTTGGACTGCTATTTCAATGCCTATTATTAAATAAGACTCTATTCTTTGCGTATCTAGTTAGATATTTATTTGCCAAAACCTCTAATTTGGGATATATTAATACAATTATATCAGTCTCTTTCAAAAGTCAATGTGATATCAGTCTCTTTCAAAAGTCAATGTGATATCAGTCTCTTTCAAAGGTCAAAGTGATATCAGTTTCTTACAAAAGTCAATGTGAGATCAGTCTCTTTCAAAAGTCAATGTGATATCAGTCTCTCAAAAGTCAATGTGATATCAGTCTCTTTCAAAAGTCAATGTGATATCAGTCTTTTTCAAAAGTCAATGTGATATCAGTCTCTTTCAAAAGTCAATGTGATATCAGTCTCTTTCAAAAGTCAATGTGATATCAGTCTCTTTCAAAAGTCAATGTGATATCAGTCTCTTTCAAAGGTCAATGTGATATCAGTCTCTTTCAAAAGTCAATGTGATATCAGTCTCTTTCAAAAGTCAATGTGATATCAGTCTCTTTCAAAGGTCAAAGTTATATCAGTCTCTTTCAAAAGTCAATGTGATATCAGTCTCTTTCAAAAGTCAATGTGATATCAGTCTCTTTCAAAAGTCAATGTGATATCAGTCTCTTTCAAAAGTCAATGTGATATCAGTCTCTTTCAAAGGTCAAAGTTATATCAGTCTCTTTCAAAAGTCAATGTTATTGGACTTGCTTCAGAAAGAGATGAGTATGTTCTGACTGTACATACATAAGAAACGGTCTGGTAAAAACTTGATGAAAAGAAATAAAAACTTTATCTGTAAAAGATTTTAAAATGGCTAGTAATGTTTAAAGAAAATGGGACTTAATTTTTCATTTTCAGTGTACAAAATTCAATTTCTAATCATCAAGTTGTTCTGAAATTATTAAGCTAAAAATGAAAATATGTCTTATATCATTAGATGAGAATGGTCAGTAACTGTTTCAAATACTGATGAAAGCAGCTGAAGTGAAACTCAACCTGTCTATACAATATTAAGAATGATAACCCAGATATTAGATATCATTAAAGTGCTCTCCCCTCTACACCTAATGCACTCCCCTCGACCCTCAGTACCTCCACCCCCACCCTAGCAGGCCATCTCTCCTCTCCTTTCGAAATTACTAAATAATTTTTTTTTAAAAAATATGCTTTTTTTTTTTATTATTCATCAATTTTTATGTTGATTTAATGTTGAATATACATATAAATGTGCTTTTTATGTCTCCAAACAGATGACACCCTGGAATTTCATCATTGGCAGTGAATCAGTAGGTTGCCCAAAAATGCCCATTTGTTTGAAGAAGCACCCATGCAGTCCAAAAGTGCCCTCTTGCCAACCCCTCTGTAGGAAATTCCTAGCTAACGCATTATTTTCTGTAGCTGTTTGGACTCAAATCAATTAAGTATTTGATATTTTTATTGAGGAGTAATAGGCTGGCTGGTTGGTTTTAACAGCTCTTTTACCAAATTACTGGCTACATCATGCTGAGAAAATGGGATCTATGTGTCTTTACGAAAGCAACCAACCCGGTCTTGCCTGGAGAGGTATCAAACCTGTGACCCTTGGATTACAAGTCCAATGCTCTACCAACTAAGCTACTGTGGATCCCAAGCAAAAATAAAAATCAAGGTATACTTATGATTGATGTGTATGCAATTGCACTGAGTAATATTTATGTACAGATTTACTGCTAAGGATAACACTATATGACCCCTCTGTATAATTTGGTGGGAGCATATTTAAAAATGTATTGTATAAAAAGACTAGCATGCTCAAATGCAGACATAGATTGTTATGTACAATTCTGCATACCAAACTTAATCTTAGGATCATTCAATACATATTATTGCAACAAATTAAACATAGTTACAAATTAGTTACAATAATATCTTTAAAAAAAATTAAAGATAAGAAAAGGCAAGAAATTAGCATCTAGAGATAAGATAAGATTTGAAAAAGCTAAGATGATCAGGATATCATAGAATCAAAGTAAAAAGAATACTGATGGCTTGGAGGATTAGGGAAATACCATTTTAAACAGAATCAAAGGGATGAACATAAACTGTGAAATACTGATAATTAAGCTCATTTTCATAGTCATAAGCAAATATCAGTATCCTTCTAACAACAAGTGGTCAATTTTAAATTTTTAAATTATATTCTTCTTTGATATGAGTAGTCATTAAAAAATTCAGTAAAACAGTTGATTGGACATATTTACTTTTTAAGCATTTTGTATTTAAATGTTTCTACGTAGTCGTGGTAAAATAATATAAAGGGAGGTAACTGAGTATAATTTCCTCTGAGGATTAAAATGAGTTATGTCCCTTTACAAAGCTAGATTTACTTTTTCAAGACCAAAAGTGCCAAATATAGACAGTGCCTATTATTAAACACATAAACTACTCTTAGTGACTGAGAACATGCCATAGACTTGACAGGAATAAATCCCTCCAAGCCAAAACTCATGTAGAGAAGAGAGATAAGATTGAATGACACTACAATGACGATGATATCATGTAAAAATCAAAGATCTAGAGAGAATAAAATTGTGATAATCCTGCTGTTTTGTGAAGTTAAGCAAATGAGTCTCAAATAGTTGTCTACATCTTTTTGCTTACAAAACTTTCTGTGGTAAAAGTAATTATTCTTTAAAAAAAATGCTTCAACTAGAAAGTGAATGGTGATAAGTGCTTTATAAAGTCTTTACATTTTTGTTGGTTCTATTATCACTTCAATTCACAGACATATGAAAAATTATGTCTCTCCATCAGAATTATGAATATAAATTCAGAAACAAAGGTAATATCATTGTTGTCAAACTTAATATCTGTGTTGTACTTAAATGAGAAATAAACCTTAAAAAGAAGGGTCTTCAAACTTTGTTTTACTACATGCATTTCAAATTTGCTTATCCAATAAAAGCATTCAAAGTATTGAGAATACTCGTGGCTTGGAGGGTTCAATTTATACTAATTTACATAAGATCAGATGGAAATATGTAACTTCAGAGATATTGCTATTGGTGGTGTTTATTACTATCATATCTTTATAATACTTTTCTATATAAAAAAAGCTCTTTACATGTCATTGGGGAATTTATATTAACATTTAAAGCATTATTGAAGGAATTATTAGTGTGATTTCCTTTTAAAAGAATTAGCCACTATTATTTCATACATTACCATCAGTGGAACAATATCCATGGGCAATAACTACTATCAGGTCGATTTATTTACTTAAATTTGAGTTGCTTCCCTTGACAGACCAAACTGATCTGACAGGCTAGAGGAGTTCTATTTTGTTATGAATTTTATTAAGACCATAAAGTTTGTCACTATTATTAGTAATACACACTATATCTAGCAAAAAAGAATGGACATTATGTCATAAAGCATGGTGGGATTAAAACTCCTCCAAGCCAAATATATTTTCTTCCTTTGAGGATATAGTGAATGTACCAATACGATTGAGAAAAATAGTCATGGAAAAATAGAAAAATTTGATTTAATTTAAAGATCCACATTTGTGGTTAACACGTTATGGTAAATATTACAAAAAGAAAAGTAATTATTTACAAAATATTTACAAAATACCCGCATCTATTTGTTGCATTTCAAAACAAAATGTTAAGTATAAAAACTAATACACAATTGCAGTACCTGACTGCAGTTTAGAACTGAGATCAAAACATTTTGGAGCCTAAGCTGCATGTGAAAAATGAAGACCATGTTACATGTTACATACAATCATACAAACTTGCATATAAATATCACATGTGATGCTGTGGATTAAAATTTGGCAATGATTAGCACCATATATACAGGGTTCATACTGATGAATCCCCAAATCAGAGACAACCACACCTATTAATTAGCATACAATTTTCTAGACAATCAAAAAATTTTCCTCCAAAGAGTTTACTCTTCATTAAAAATCAGATTTTGGTTTATACTGAAAATTTTCTAAAAACTGGGGGAAAGATACTGAAGTTACAATGGTTTGAATCAGTATATTGCATAGTAAAACTGGTGAATGTATCATACCATCAGTGAACCAGACTGCTTTACTGTCAGACAAGCTTAGCATTCCAGGGCCATTATGTAATAAATCAGCCTGGCCTGAGAGTGAGTAGTAGACCATTGGAATTTTAAAATAAACACTTGATTGACAGCTGGGGTTAAGTAGCTTGAGGTGCCAGATTCATCAATTGGTAAATCTGATGTACAAATGTAATTGCAATTCTTCCGTTCAGTTGCAAGACATATTATAAAAAAATCTGATAAAATGACATATTGTATCATAAAAAAGCAGTGTTAAGGATAAACAAAAATGTCTGCATGCATCTTCAGTTAATGCCATAACATTATACTGCAAAATAAAAATGAATGTATACTGTAAAATTGAAATGTAAAATTTAAAGAAAGTATAAATATGTGAAGTGCAGTGTGTAGAGACCAAGAAAATGATTTTGAAAATTTTCACTTATGCATAATTGCTTTTGTGATTTCTGATTTTCTCTATACTCTTTGGAATTCAAGAATAAGTACATGATGTATGTTGATAAGAAATGCATGCAAAAATACATGCTATGAATTAATATCAAATTTAAATGATTCCATGATAATAAATAACGTGATTGAAAGACAATGTAGCCCTCCTGATTGTACATACACATGCAATAAAATTTTATTTGGAACTGTTATTGTAATGTTAAAATGTGCAATAATATTAAATTATGAAAATATATTAAAAATGCAAATACCGTCTATACTCGCTTATAAGCGCGACATTAAAAAAATAAAAAAATCTTGGGGTAATGTTGGAAACTCTAGATGTTTGCAGTACATAAAAATACTGTCAATTCATATATTTTTACGTTTTAATGCCACTATTCCTATGCAGTAATGCATATATGGTATGCACTGTGTTTATCCGTTTCATGACGGTATTCATTACACAATACATGTATCTACAGTTATTTAGATTTTATTAATTTGAAAATATTACCGGTAAATTAAATACTACCTACCGCAAAATGAAGTGTCCATCAATGTTTACCGTGGGTTTTTACTAGTAAGTATATTGCCTCCATTTTCATGCAAGTCCGAACAACCTGTATTTGTATTAATATTTGTGTTTTGCTGTAAAAAGACTGTGCTTGATGCAATAATAGTTTTGATTTAATTTGTATTTTCCTTTTCCACAAGTCAGATTTAATTCCCAAGTGATATTTCCCAAGTTATCTGCCAGTGCACGTGGGCCAATAAGCCTTTGGCTTGTAAAGGGACTCACTTTGTTTTCAAGTTGACAATCCTTTTGATCGAGAAGCCAATCTATACTTGTTCATTGCCAAGTAGAGTTCTACAACTTCCTGTGCATATACTTTGACCTTAATCCCTTTGCTTGTAAACACACCACACTCTTTGTTTTCCCACGTGACAACCCTTTGATCAAGCCGCGAGTTCAGTGCCAAGTAACAGAGGGAGGTTATCTGAACTCCCTGTGATCTTGCCGCACAATTGACATGTGTTCAGTTGCAGCCTCTAATAGATTTCTGACTTTATGATCAAAGTGTTACTCAGAGAGCCCAAGCTCAGTCTTTGCATAAGCACCCGCATATGACAGTAAAGCCGAAAATCGGAGTCGGGCGAGATTTACGATGACTAGACGATGACGATTTACAATGACTAGATGACGACGATTTACAATGACTAGACGATGATGTAGGATTTCAGAACTTTATCAGACAATAAGGATTAATTCTTGGACTTTGTACCAGATGACATTGGATAGTGACATTTATAGGATACCGTGAATTACAAAAAAAGTAGACTTAACTTTCATTGTTTATTTGCACGACGTGTGGAATTAATATATTACGGGATATTGTGAATCGGATCATTCTGAACTTCTATTTTTATACTGGTATGTGACCTATAATTGAATTCGTGGATTTATCATATAAATAGATTCTAAGTCGGACGATGTTTACGATGACGGGATGACATTGGAGGAATTTATTACTTTATTTGGTAACTCTGATGATGAGGATGAATTCTTGGGCTTTGAACCAGAGGACATTAAACAGTGACATTTATAGGATACCAATTTTATACCTGTATGTGACCTATAATCCAATTCATGGATTTATCATATAAATGGATTAAAAATGTTAAGCTATATGGATTTCATTACACAAAGATGGACAAAATGTAAGTTGTAAATTTATTTGTACATATTCAGCTCAATAATACAATTGTATTTATTCTACATTGGTTTTTGTTTTTATTTGTCCTATCTATCTATATGTCTATCTATCTATCCAGTTTGGCTCGTTTATTTTTCCCAAGTGCAGCTCTGACTCAGTGATGACATGTCACCCCTTGTAGACGGATTTAATTTGCAAAAAACACCTCGACTTATAGGAGGGTCATAGCTGAATTGGCATTTTGCAGCCATGAAAGGGGGGGGGGGTCGACTTATAGTCGAGTCGACTTATAATCAAGTATATACAGTAAATGAAACTGGCCACAAAAAAAAAAAATTATAAAAAAAATGATGACCCCCCCCCCCCCAAAAAATCGCTACATTGAAAGTATCTCAATTCTTTTCTGCCTTGAAGGTGACATAAAGTAGAAATTGGTACATTGGTGGTAAGAGGGTGAGCAAGGTTTGGCATTAAGAAATTTTATGATAAAATCTTGATAAATCTAGCAAGGTTTGATGAATAACATTACTGATAGTTGGTAAAAATGAACTGCATATACATCACCAGAACATCATAGTTAGATGTGTATTTTTTCTGTGTTCTGTGCAGAATACACAAAGAAAAAAAAAACCCAAACAGTCCATATGTATATGAATAAATGGTCCACATCATGACTAGCAGATGTACATAAGACAAACCAGTACCATGTATACTATGCTAATGTACATAAAAACATGTACATTAAAAAACCATTGCACTGTACACTGTTACTGAATATTTAGCTCTTCTTCCTATTATTAGTAACAGTAGCCATTTCTGAGGCAGAGCCACATTTTTTGTAGATATCTGAAAACCATCTATGCTAAGATGCTTTCTGTCAAATTTGGTCAAATTCTATTGAGGTTTTTAATAATTAGTAGTTTAAAGGTTTCCTATTTTTAGTAACAGTGGCCATATTTGATGGTAGATCAGTATCATTTGTACAAATCTGAAAGACCTTCATATCAGGATGCTTTCTATCATATATGGTCAAATTCTGCTTAGCAGTTTTTTAAAAAGTTTTTAAAGCCTTTTTGTATTTTTTTAAGAGTAGCCATATTGGATGACAAAACGGCATCCACTGAAAAAATATGAAAGGCCTTGATGCAAGAATGCTCCCTGTAAAATCATGTGCAGATTGGTCAAGCAGATTTTGAAAAGAAGTTGTAAATAACAATTGTGAATGATGATGGATAACTAATGAAGGAACTTAAGGAGGTGAGCTAAAAAAGGGAGTTGACCCATGAACCAGGATGACAAAAGATAAAGATAAGTACATACTGAAGCTATATTCCAAATCTGAAAGTGAGATAAAATGGTACTGAAATAAAAGAAAAGTAAAAAAAAAAACTTCAACACTTAAGTTAATCTAGGGTGTGGGCAGACATATGGACAGACATGCACATGGATGCCAAAGTGATATTTAAGTCAAACTTCTAGCAAGGCAGATTTGATAATAAACACATTAAACTTCACAACTCTTTCCAAATAAACTCCATATGATCCAACTTTGTCAGCTTCTATTGATAGGAGGCAAGGAGATCGTGGTTCTAATTCCGAACAGATCACCAGGGCCAGTTCTTGTAACGACGTGACAGGGACTTGGATCTCCGCAGTTTTGTTAGGACGATGGGTGAGGGAGTATCATCAGAATTAGGAAAGCTGGTGTTCTTCTGAAAATTGTAGAAATAACTTATTTACTCTTGATTGATCAAATTCTACTTTAATCTATTCTACATGATTATCTACTGAAAGCCTCCTTGGGAAAATAAAATGGAATTTTTCCAAGAGAGAAATTGAGATGATATGAACATGTTTTTATTTTTTTTGGGGGGGGGGGGGGGGGTAAAAATGTACATCTTTAATACTTAATTTAACAGATACATATTTACATATACTGTTATGTTAGGTCTTATTTGCATGCAGTGATTTCTTTTGACAACAATCAATTACCTACTATATATAGGCTGGAACTCTGTATTAGTATCACTAATTATTTAAACATTACAAAAGTGAAATCAAAGATGTTAATAGTCTAAAGACAAACAGGAAGATAGATAAATAGATAGACAGACAGACAGACATAAAGACAGAAATATATAGAAAGACAGATATATAGGTAATGCTCAAGCTATTGATATAATGTATTCTACAGGTAAATTATTATCTTCTCTCCTCTGCCTTTAATTTTATTGGATCATTAGAAAAATATTTATATGAAAACCTTTATGAAAAATGTGGATTACAGTTCTCTTCCTAAAGGCTGAGGATAGCTGTATTGACATTATTTCTATCCTTACATAACAGCTAATAATAATAATAATAATAATAATAATAATAATAATAATAATAATAATAATAATAATAATAATAATATTAATAATAATAAATGTTAAAACAAAAATTTAATTCCAGGAACTATTAATGTAAATCTCAAGAAGCATTCTCCAGTTAGGAGTTGGAAAGAAGGGTTAGGGCAATGTTTTCAAAGTTTGTTACAAAGGGCTATTCTATTCAAGTTTACCAGGAAGGTGTGGAACCCAAATGCATGATTTTTCTATCTAACATAGGGGTAAATCAAGCTCTACCCTTGCTTTAATTTTCTTGTTATTGATCCCCATGTTTTTTTGTAAACATGAGGCCCGACTGAGCCTGATATCGCTCAACTGGCTAACACAACAGCAGGCTTATTTAGTATTGTAAGAACACAACCTATGTAAACTATCTCCTAATTCTGTATCATGTTGATTTTACCTATATTACTACATCCTGATACAAATTCTTCCAAAGATAAAGGCATAATTAATATGCACAGTCTCTTGTTCATAATCAAAGTCATCCATGATCTTGATGATATAAACCCACTTACCAGGATTTATAGAAACTGGATGAGAAATACAGACTCCAGATCTAGACAGGTATTAAGCTCAGCCAACCAGATGCAAGGTATCTCATTAATATGTGCTGATCTCACTTCTTATAGAACATGTCTACAACAATGATAATAAAAACTCAAGGTGGAGCAAAATCTGGTATTTGGTATCCATAGTGATAACAGGCTCAGCTAATCAGATACAAGATTACTTCATTAACATGAATATATCTTGCTCATAATCAAACTCATCCAACATCTTGATAATATAAGATTATTTATCAAGTTTGATCAAAATCTGATCAGAAATTGAGTTGCTAGGTTGCTGACAATCACAGCCAATCAGATGCAAGGTCACATCATTAATATGCATAAATTTCAATCATAATCATACTCAACCAAGACATAGGCCTACTTACTCTGTTTGATCAAATCCTAGTCTTTAGAGCAGTAAAAAACATATCTGTTATCAGATACAAGATTACCTCATAAATATGCATAGGTCTCACTTGTAATAAAAATCATGCAACATCTTGATGATATTAGCTTATTTACCAAGTCTGATAAAAATCGGATCATAATTACAGTCTCTCAAGTGGTAAGAAGCTCAGCCAATCATATGCAAGATCACCTCATTAATATGCACAGATCTTGCTCATAATAAAACACATTAAATATATCTTGACAATATAAGCCCATTTACCAAGTTTGATAAAAATATGATCAAAAACAGTTCACTATAGTGCTGAAAAGCTCAAAAAATCAGATGCAAAATCACCTCATTAATATGCATGGCTCTTGTTCATAACTGAAATCATCTTAAGATCTTAATGATTCAAAATAGGATCAGGAATACAGTTTCTAGAATGGTAACAAGCTCAGCCAATCACATATGAGATCACCACATTAATATGTGTGGATTCAGTGCATTATAAAATGAATGCAAGATCTTAATCATATAACCCTGTATTTGGAGTTGCATCAAAATCAGATAAAAAATATGGCTTTAAGAGTGGTAATAATCTCAGCCAATGCTCACTTTCAAAATTGTCCAAAATCTTGAAAATATAAGCCAATATTCCAATTTCTATTTTTTAAAAAATGGATCAGAATTATGGCCTACAGAGTGGTAACAAACTCAGCCAATCAGATGCAAGATTACATTGTTACTATGTGTGTATCTTACTCATTATTGAACCCATACAAGATACTGATGGTATAAACCCATATTTCAAGTTTTATCAAAATCAGAGCAGAAATATGGCTCCCAGAGTGGCTACAAGCTCAGCCAATCAGATGCAAGATCACCACATTAATATGTGTACATCTCACTCATCACTGAACTCATCTGCAATCTTGATGATATCAGCACTGATTCCAAGTTTTATGAATACTGGATAAGAAATCTGGCCTACAGAGTGATAACAAGGGCAGCCAATCAGATGAAAGAGAACCTCATTAATATGCATGGATCTCTAACTCTTTATTGAACCCATCCAAGATCTTGATGATATAAGCCCATGTTTCAAGTCTGATCAAAATCGAATCAGAAATATGGCTTCCAGAGGTGTAACAAGCTCATCCAATAAGATGCAAGATCACTTCATTAATATGCATGGCTCCTGCTCACTAACAAACACTTCCAAAATCCTAATGATATAATCATTTATTCCAAGTTTAAAAAGAACTGGATCAGATATATGGCTTCCAGAGTTGTAACGAGGTTAGCCAATCACATGTATGATCATCTCCTTAATTTATATGGATCTCACTCATTATTGAACTCATCAGAGATCATGATGATATAAACTCATATTCCAAGTTTGATTGAAATTGGATCAGAAACAAGGACTCCAGAATCATTACAAGTAATTGTTGATGCTCGACACTTGAATGGCCATAACATAAGTTCACTGTAACTTACAGCCAGGTGAGCTAAAAAAGCATCGGGGATATGGTGAAACTACATCTGTTCATCTGTATGTCTGTCCATGCATTATCACATCTCTTAAAAAAATGGGTGGAATTTCATGAAATTTGCAGTTATGCTGCCCATGTGGTAACCATCTGCAAGAGGGATGTCAACCTTAGCTCCTGTCCCTGGGGTTCCCAAGGGGAGGTCACTGGTTGGTTGGTTGTTTTTAAATCGCACTTTCAACACATTACTGACTATATCGTGCAGAGGAAATGGGACCTAAGTGCCACACCAAGGTAGCTGAGCTAGGAGCAGGTTAAAGGTCAAATATACAAATACTAGAATTACAATCATTAAATATGCAATAATAACAGAATGATGCATTAATACCCAGGGTCACTGTTAGAGGGGTAGGCGTCTTAGAATATGCAGTGGAAAGTGTGGGGATTTGCAATGGAGAGTTTTATTATGTTGTGAGGAGGTAAAGACATAAAATGTTAAGTTCAATCTCCACCAGGAATAGGTAAATGAAATAGTCCTAATTGTAAATTTGTAAATCATTTTTATTCAATTGGTAGACTTAACTGATGAAGAACAGCTTCCATCAGCAAAACCCTGTAAACAGAAGCATGTCAAAACTCCACTTCAAACAGCCTTAAAGCAAGGAATAAAATAAAGAAAACCAGAAAAAATAAGACACTAAACCCCCCCCCCACAATAATTGATGACTTACAACTTGTGTAAATACTAACCTGGCTTAGGATTGGTTTTGTTTTAAGTGGTGTTTGCCGAGGTGTGTGATGATGATAATCCCACTCCACCAGCTTCTCATTCCAGCTGATTCGGCTGGGATCCTTAGGAGCTGAGGAAAAAAAGGCACATTCATGACTATTTTTGCATACTTATATTTTTTTCCTATGTTGAATTAGTTTTGTGGATAACAAAATTTCGCAACTTCTTTTGGTGTTGATAACTCCGAGCTAAATACAAAATCTTAACATGGTTGAAAATCAGGTTGACAACAATAATTCTCAAGCATCATTCATGGGCAGGACAAAATCATAGTAGGTTGTTTTCTTATATATACATGTTAAAAAAGTTTCATTTTAACATACTGACTTTTACCCAAAAAAAATCTAAAACGATTAACCCCTCACCATTTTTTTTAATCAAATAATACAAATATTGAAACATTATGTAAGTTTTAAAATTCATTATGTATTTGATTTATTGACAAATATGTTTAAGTCCAGAAACTCCAAAACTTGATAAAGGTTGCAAAAAATCACTTAAGTGGCACGAACATATAATCAGGTAATCTACACATGCACATAAATACGCATTTGAAACCTCATATGCCAAGCTATGGGATTGCCAAAATTACCAATGATGATTAAAATTCCTGGTGATACATTAAAAAAAGGCAATATTTAGAGCTGTGGTTTCCAAACCCCTAGTCACGACCCTATACTGGTACTGCATTTTGGGTCACAAAAGATGGTATTTAAGGTCACGATCAAAACAGTTTGGAAACCACTGATTTAGAGTATGGTACTTTATAGAGTATGGCAGCATTCTGACTTCAAGTCACTGACATCCACTAGTGTAATGAATTTCTGAGGTTGTATACATGAAGTAATGGATTACATTTCTTAACAACGGATTCTGCCAAAAATGTATAATTCAGTTATAAATCAAACTTTTGTTATTTGAAGACAAAAAAACTTCAGAGAAAAAGGTGAATTATGAAAGAAAATACTAGTTAATAATAGGTAAGAATTAAAGTGCCCATATCAACTGTAGTCATGACCCATTATCAGCTAGTATTTTCATTTTCAGTTCATCTCTTTCTCTGAAGGTTTTCTTTTCAACTAACAAAACAGCAGTATGAGCATGACTTCTCTTGGAGATAGTGCTCTAGTCAATGAGGTTATTCCCCAACTCCTGCACAAATGTTGGTACTGATTTACAGACAATTACAACTGGGTCAAATAAAATACGTAGTTGGGTTAAGTACCTTGCTCGAGGGTACAACATCAATGGTTGAGAAAATATTCAAAACCAGGGCTTTCTGATCCCAAGTCTACAATGTCTACCATAATAACATGCTGTCTCTCAAACTTTATTAGAGGGATTTGCATGAACAGTCTGAAATACACTGATGCAGGGATTGGCCTGTAGATGGCCAATTTCACATTTTGAGAAAAAAATATCGATCTAGCAAGAAAACCAAGTGTTTATTGATTTGCTCTGGAGAAAAAAAATTGCAAAGGATCAAGTAATAAAGAGAATATATGCATGAATAGTGAAATGGACAGTGGGAAATATTTTATCAGTTTTGTGAAATCAGTGACATTTTTTTTCCATACTAGGCCTACCCATGCATACATGTAAATCATACATACGGGGGAAATGTGTGATCATGCTTTGCGCCTCCTCCAAGGTAAGATATCTGACCATTCTACGTCCATTTCGCAATGTGTGGAACTTAGTCAGCTTGTCGAACTGTTCTTCAAACTGAAAGAAAAAACATGTTACATATAAATGATAAGGTTCATTACAAGTGTATATTTATAAAAATAGGATAGTGACCCTGCAGTCAAAATTTGCCACATGTCTTCCTATGACTGCAAATATGAAGTGTGGTAAAAAAACAAGGAAACATGAGGAGTGGTGAGCAATTTGCTCATGTAAATACCCCCCCCCCATTCTGCATCCCACCTCTACCCGATGACAGAAATGAATCTAAAGTATATAAAAAAAGCGCATAACTTTTCTGAAATGGTACAAGTACAATGATTTGTCAGATTGCATATCTGATGATGATGACTATAATATGTACTAAGTTTCACAGCAATCCACCAAAAACTGCAAGAGTAGTTGCATTCACAATATCTATATTACACTGCATCCAGCTAAAAGTAAAACAGGGCAATAACTCTTACAAAAATCATGGAAGCACACAAAGATTTGTCAATATGTGCATCTATAGATGATGACCACAATATGTACTGAGTTTCACAGCAATCCATAAAAAAACTGCAAGACGAACTGTATGACTAGTTGCACCAACGGAAATGTGTCAGACACTGCATTAAGCTACAAAACAAAAAAGGCAATTACTCTTACAAAAATTGTGGGAGCAAAGTGATTTGTCAATATGCACATCTTCAGGTGATAAACATAATATTTACCAGGTTTCTTGGCAATCTATCAAAACCTGCAGATTTAGTTGTGGTAACAAAATTGTGTCATACACTGCATTCAGCTACAAGACAAAAAGGTCAATAACTCTAACAAAAATTGTGGAAGCAGTGATTTATCAACATGCACAGCTTCAGGTGATGACCAAAATATTTACTAAGTTTCATGGCAATCCATCAAAAACTGCAATACTAGTTGCGCTGACATGATTGTATCATACACTGCTACAAGACAAATAAGGCAATAACTCTAACAACACGAGTCCCTTGAAGAGACTGACGCTCTACTGGCTGAAAACAATACCCGTAATCTAAGACCGTTTCTTCTTTTTAACTGCTGTGTTGAAACCTTCGCCAATATTCTTTAGTGATCACAAGATTTTCAAATTAGCCACTGTGGTGGCCATATTGGATGTAAGATCAGCACCATTTTCATTTAGGACCAACCAGACATCATCAGAAGTCTTTTAGTAAAAACTCAATGTCGATATGGTCATTCATTTGAAAGTGTAGTGATAATAAGATTTTCAAGATGGCTGCTATGGTGGCCAAATCTGATATCAGACTGGCATCATTTTCAGCTAATACCGACAAGACATGATAAGAGGTCTTCTGGTGAAAACCTCATGTCGATATGACTTTCTTTTACAAGGACTAGCAACAACAAGATTTTCAAGACAGATGCCATGGTGGCCATATTGGCACCATGTCAATATGACCATCCATCTATGATGAGTAGCAATAAAAAGATGTTAAAAATGGCCACGATGGAGGCCATATTGGCTGTCAGATTGGCACCATTTTCATTTAGGGCCAGCTAAACATCATAAGAAATCTACTGGTGAAAACCCCACTCTGGAGTAGTGACAACAAGATTTTCAAGATGGCTCATATGGTGGCCATATTGGATGTCAAACTTGCACCATTTTAATTTAGGACCAACTCTCCAAGTATTTTAGATTTTAGGAGGAGAAGTGATCACAAACTTGTGCTAATGGATAGACAGACAATGGACAACATGCCATTCTATAAGCTCTTCTGGTCTATGACCACTACAGCTAAAAATTGCAAAAGCAACGTGATTTGCCGATAAGAGCATCCTCAGGTGATGACCATCAGGGCTCTCAGTGACCCCGAGCTTCTGGGTCAAATACATGTGAATTTCTCAAAGAATGTACCCTTTCTCCCTGTAATACGTCCCCATGATGCGCCTCATTTTCCCCAGGGACATTCCCCCATTTTTATATTTTGGTCAGCTGTGGATGAGCTGCGGCATAGCTAAAGACTAGACTTAAGTAAACAGTAATGTAGCCAGTGTGACTAATTAACAGTTAATCCATATCACTGTAATTATCTTGTGAAAAGGACTGCCCCTATGAAGGCTATTTACACATTACTTCAATTGCAATTGTTCGGCAAATAAACGATGTCCTTTTTTTGTTGTTACAGTGTTTAAATTAAATTGGTGATAACGCGTATGTAAATCATAAAAGTAATCGAAGCTTTCTCAGAGTTTGATTTGGAGAACATTGTCAAATCATCGATATTCCATAATAATAATAACTGCTACTTAAGTATGTGCGATTTAGTCTTGGGCACTACAGTACCAGTAGACACTTTTAAAAAGAGTGCAATAAAGTATGTAGAATCATAAAAATGAGTCAGCAAAATCTGCTTTCATTTTTCAGGAAATGGACTTGTGATAAAAATGACACTAATGGTAATAAAAGGCAAAACAACAAGACGAAAGTGAGAGCACACGTGAAGACAACAAAGAGAACTCGAACTCAGAATGTATAATTAATGCTGATTCCTTCTCGACTATGGTGAAGGACACTGATAAAAAATGGTGGCAGAACTACGAACGTGAAAAATTAGAGACCTGAGTGGGAGAAGCAGTTCCCATGGTTGAAAAAGGTGGAATCAGATGGTACATTAAATTCAATTTGTGAGTGGTAAAGACAGCTGGAAAGCAAAATCCTTTCACTCAAAACGGAAACATGAACTTGCAGCTATCAGCCTTTAAACATCACATATTTAACCCAGATCATATAATTGTTGTTGAGGGTTGCTGTGCAACGCAACAAGACAGACAATCCTGTATGATGTTAAGAAAACTCCAAATTGGTGTGAAAAATGATGACTGCAAAGCAGCATGGTTCTGTACAATGAAACAGTGAAAAAATTAATCAAAATAATGGAAGAGCATCCTGTACTTGAAGACTTAGATAACCAGAATCCCATATATACATTTGTTAAGTCAAAGGACAGGAAAAAGTAAAGAAACTGATTTAAAAAACTAGTTTGCAGATGGTACAGTGCAGTATGATGTAAAGTAATTTGAACAATTATTGACAAATAGTTTCTCTCTAATGTGATCTTATGAGGCTGAGAATTTATTCAAGATATGTAATAAAATAATCATTTTCCTTTCTATCCTTTTGAAAGTGAGGGACTCTCAGAAACAGGCTGGGGACTCCTGAGTTGCATGAGTAAAGAGTCCAGGAATCCTGAAACTTGAAAGCCCTGGACAATAACATTTACCAAATTTCATGGCAATCCAACAAAAACAGATGGACACAAGGATTACAATACACCCCGACTCTACTGAGGCAAGGGTATAAAATGTCACAGTACAGACTAGAGGCTCTGCACTAGTTGCTGCATGGAACCAGTTACCACATGAGGATTACTATATGCCCCCAACTCTAGAGGCAGGGGTATAAAATGTTGCAGCCCAGACTACAGGCTCTGCACCAGTTGCTGAACAGAGCTAGTTACCACATGTTCCTTATTTATTCTTGGCTTTGTGCAGTATATTTTGAACAAGTAGATGGAAATATTAATACATAATGCAGAGTATATGTTTAGTCTGCAACTAACAAAAATACTACATAGAATTTAGAACAATTAATAATCATGCTGTAACTGGTTCCATGTGGCAACTGATACACTACTTTATATGATCTCAATTTAATGAACTAATGCATTAATACAACAAAATATCATGAAAAGGTTCTTTTATTACCTAAAACTACAAGTTTAACAGACAGTATTGTATTCCAAGTCTGACATCTTAATTGTCACCAAGTGCTTGAAATACTATGATGCTTCCCTAGCAGAATGGTTAGTTTGCTGAAAAAGGAGGCTGGATTACAGAGGGATGGTTTGCAAATGGAAAAGGCCATGCTACAGATGAGCCAGTTTGCAGAAAGAGGAGGCTGGATCACAGAGGGATGGTTTGCCAACGGAAAAGACCATTTTATAAATGAGCCAGTTTGCAGAAAGAGAAGGCTGGATTACAGAGTGATGGTTTGCCAATGGAAAAAGCCATGTAACGGATGAGCCAGTTTGCAGAAGGAGGCTGGATTACAGAGGGATGGTTTGCCAATGGAAAAGGCCATGTTATGGATGAGTCAGTTTGCAAAAGGAGGAGGCTAGATTACAGAGGGATAGTTTGAAAATGGAAAGGGCAGTGTTACAGATGAGCCAGTTTGTAGGAGGAGGAGGAGGAGGCCAAGTTACAGAGGTACCAGTTTGTGGGAGGAAGCCAAATCACAAAGTGTCAGGCTTGGGGAAGTTTCACTGTACATGTATTAAGTGTTATTATTGCTAGAAAAAAAAGGGACAGGGCACCAATACTCGAAAAAAGGCACAAAGCACCTGAAATTCTTGTAAAAGAGCACTTAATCTTGTGTCATTATAAAGGGGACAAGTCATAGCCAGCAAAAGAAATTTACAAAATAAAAAATATATCATACAGCTGCTTTTAATTAACTTTATACAATGTAACAGTCTAAAATATTAGTATTAACTTATTTATATCTGCTGCCACTGGATGTAAGAAAATCTATTTCATATTTTGCATAGGCAACACTTTACACTGACTAACCTAAAACTCTAAAAGTGCTCTATCTGGGTATTTTTTATATGATGACACTTTCCAAAAATCTAGTCCAAATCTGACGTTCCTCAAACTGCCATGAGATTTTTTTTAGGATCAGGTCTCCTGCTACTCTGAGATCTGCACCAAACCAGTTTATTGCTGAATTTATTTACAACTCCCTGCTTTAGAAAAGGTTCTGATCACAAACATATATCACTTATTACTGGATGACTATCTAACCTTAAATAGCACATTTTCTTTATTCCATACTTGATAAGTAAAGCAATTTATCATCTGCAATCATTTCTGTTCATTGATATTTGGGAAGTCTCTGGTTTTTAGCATGCCACATTGGCAAATATTAAAAGTCGAATCTGGACTGCACACAGTGATTAAACACAGAACAGAGGCAAGATGCCAATCCAGAAGAGGCACAGCACTATAAAAAAGACAGGGAGGCATTCTAACAAGTAAAATAGATGGGGCACAAATTGATGGGCAGAAATAAAGGAGGGACTTGCAGAGTTGGAGGACAGGGCACCATGCCCTTCTCAACTTGCCTAGCTGGTGCACTATTATCCATTCATTAATCCAATGCTATTTTCTTTTGCCAGGCTGATTAAGCAACCTGAAGTGAGTTGTTAGGTTGTTAAGCATGTTACTCTAGTGTACTTGTACCATATATTTTAAGGATTTTACCTATTTTATCTTAAATCTTTATATGATTACAGCCTTACTTTTTACTCAGTGCTATATAGCCAGGATTATGCTGATGTGCCATTAAACATATATACATACTCTGCAGTGGACCAGTGGTTAGCATACTGGACTCATGACTGAAAGGATGCAGCTTCAAATCCTTCCATCGGATCAGCCAGGGTCCTCTACCATGAAATGTTTGCATATCCATTCAGATGATATTTCTTTATCTAAACAATGCCTTCCTCATGAAGCAAAGACCGAGTGGTCTATAGATACACGGCAGTGACAGCTTATGGCAGGGAGAAACCATTGTTTGGTTAGGAAACACCTGGTCGCTGACCGAGGAAGGCAGGTGACCGTTAGATACAGGACATTTATATAGGAAATTTGCCAGGGGAAATTAGAATGGCCATTGTGAACAGGTGACTGTTAGGACAGGTTTGACTGTACATACTCTAATGTACTTGAAACACATGCATATTAATGTACCTTAAAAGGTGTCTAAGTAATATTTATCTGATAATCTGGTTAATCTGACAAATCATAATGCAATAGACTTTGAGAGATGAGAGCATACTGTAACTAAATTTTTGTATATTTTGAACTTGACCCCCACCTCCAGTGGGTTCGACAAGAATCTGACCCCACCTCATGTGGGACTTATGGGAATCAGTCTCCTCCTGGGGGCCCAACAGGAAGAAACTAAAAATAATACCCATCTTGCACGTGGTTATCATATAGTCAAGATAACTAACAAGTTTCATTCATTTCCACCCAGTGGTTGATGACATATGCTAACGGATGGATAGATGTTATGCAATATTCCCTGTGCAACAGTGTGATGTTAGCTACAAGTTATGATAGATGGAAAGACAGATGGTCATCATGACAGTCAGGTTTCACTTTGACAATATTTTCAGGAGACATTTAAATCAGAACAACATACAAAGTTTTCCTTTCCATCCAGTTTCAGATGATCATGACCTTTAGTGCTTATCTTCTCATGTGGTACAGAAGAGAATCGCTGCCTGTTCATCATATCTTGAATTATATCTTCCACAGACCCAGCTGGAGTAGACAGAGATCTGGGCTTAGCTGAATATATATCATCCACTGACCCTGCCGGAGTTGACATAGGCCTAGACTTAGCTATAATCATATCTTCCAATAGCCCACCTGGAGTGGACAGAGGCCTGGGCTTAGCTGGAATTTTATCCTTCACTGGCCCAGCTGGAGTAGACACAGGCCTGGGTTTAGCTGGGATCGTAGCTGGAGTAGACACAGGCTTGGGCTTAGTGTCACCTTGTTTGATACCATCTGTGAAATGCGTAAATAAAAAATAATAACATAATTGTCACAAATGTGCATGTAATTGTACAGCACTCCCACATTATAATGGTATCCATGGAAACCATAAAGTATGCTGCCGTATAGAGAGACTACCTTATAATGAAGTACATTATACATATAATAATACCACTACCTAATGAAAATGACCATCACCGCCTTATAGTGAGACAGTGCTGTATGAAGTGATCCTTCCACTTAAATCACAAATGAGAATGGGTAATGAATTTGTTTAGTGCTGCTGCACATCGTGTATATCAAAGTGCATTTACAGTCCATAAACTTTTTCCAATTTACATCACATACATGCACTCTTAACACACTATAGCTCTGACACTGGCAAAAGTTAATCTCTATGATTAAGGAGAATGAAGAACCCACCAGCAATAGATTTACAATATGTTGATATGACATCTCACATGTAATGCAGAGATCGCGCTGTGCATCGCCAATGTCGCAAATTGCGATTTTTTTTCCTGATTGGTGACAAAATATGCCATCTGGCGATTTTTTGGCGACAATGTTTTTTGGTTGTTAAAACTTGTATATACAATCTTGGGTTTGGAGTGGAGGAATTCAAAGGCACCACGAATGGAAGCCGCAAACTTGGGTATACAATGCACTGGAATCTCTCTATTGTTACATAAACAAATCATTTGTTCATATCGACCGCTTATGCCGACATCTGGCCTGAGTACTGTATGCGGTGATACACTCCAATAGTCATGCTACCGGACTTTAGTATGGGCCCGTTCCATTCTGAATCATACACCACCTTCAGTCTTCGAAAGTATTTACCTGGGCCAGTTACTATCTAGCTGAGGATTATTTAATCTCTTTATACCTTACAAAATTTCAAACCAAACCTTGTTCCATCTACGCACTCTTTTTTAATTTGCAAAAATAAAGTTGTTAACGGCGAGTGCAATGTTAAAGAAAATGCTATTTATAGTACAAGCACTGCCTAAAACACGTCGTACGGTGCATGGTTGCGACGCAGATCCTCGGGCAGATAAAACTAAAAGTCGGTACATTTATACTGTACATTTAAAATAGCAAGAACTTTATACATTATTATTATTATTATTATAGAAGACCAAAACAAACAAAAAAAACAACATATACACATGCATGCAGAATAAGTAATAATTCAAATAATAATTAAAATATTCAGATAACAATACTTTTTTCCCAGATCAAAAATGAATACAAGTACAAATAGAAATAATATTGTATAATAATGCTGATATTTTGTATCACAATTTTAAAATTAAGAAATTGAATCAGATTGTAAAATAAATAATTTTAATAATAATGATTTATATGTTTATCAGACATTTATAATAATATATTTAGGGATTATTTGTATTTTCAACAAGATCAATAATAATAATAATATTTATAATGTCTACATTACAAGCTCTTTTTAAATGTTAATCAAACTGCTGGCATACTAAATGCCATGTAAATATGAATTAAATATATTTAGATGGTGAAGACACTTATGTTCATACTGCATTTTTTGTGGAATGTTTAACATATGATATAAAAATGATAAAAATCTATAATCTAATTATCTGACATATTTATGAGTTAGAGAATGACATATGATTTAGAGAATTTTGTTAATGTCCATTTATTATAGTAATAGTCATTAAAGTAGTAGGCATCTTGTATGGTAATACAGTATAGATCCACATCACAACCGTGCACCTTACAATAAAAGTATTAACTATTTGATTTTACATTTCTATCTTTATTTGTATTCATCACTGATTTGGTATTAAAAAAAAAGGTGTAAAAAATATGTAATTCATATTTACATGGCATTTAGCATGTGCACGTTTTATACAGTGGTGTACTATTCAGAATGGAACGGGCCCATACTATAGCTACAATCGACCGCTAATCCTTTTCTTTGGGGGGGGGGGGGGGGGGGGGGGATTTTGGGCGTCCGTGGCTGAGATATGATAGAAAATTAAAACTGATGTTCTGTGATATGTGTTTCATACTTTTCAGTCAATCTTCAAGAATTTTACATTCAAACAATTAGGTCCTTCCCGATTGAATATTTCCAAGGTTACCCTTTATTCTCATACATAAATTGATTTTACGCAAATGTATTCATGTATAAGGCTTTCTTGCCCTATAAGAGGTAAACTATTTTCAATAAATCATATACACATAGGAGGCATTCTCTCGAGTCTCAGTGCGCTGATTATCCGTGTGTCAGTGCGTGCAAAAAAAAGAAGAAAATATATAAAGAAAACTAGTCTTGAACTGTAGTCTTTAGAAACTTTAGAAAACTATATTGAAACATGTACATAATAAGGCTTTGATGCACACGACAGGATGTATCAATCACACCCTTGTGACCCCATGACACTGAAATATACACGGTTCTCGTCTAGCTGAGACAGGCAGCTTAACATTCTACTGTTCAGCCGACACAAGAAATTTACAAATACTGAGTATGTAATAAACTGAATACAGTGTATCATTTAATATGAAAAAAAGTCGGTCAGTTTATACAACTGTTTAAAGACAATTAAAAGGTAAGGCGGTCAGCGATAAACAGACACCTTTCAGAGATTTATTGAATTGACTCACAATAGCTAGGGTGATGTGTCGTGTCAAATCTTTTGAGCACTGCTGAGAGAGAGCCCATTAGGTTAATTTGCATAGGTAAAGTACACTAAGTGGAACAACCCAATTTGTCTTAAGTACATCAAAGAGAGAGAACCTAATGAGAATCTGCATGTACGAATGTGAAGGAGACTTCGACTTTGAAACTGCATTCAGCAAGTGGGCACGATGCATACTCATGTGACATTCGATTTTATTATTTTTATGAAACAACATTTTAATAGTGCAAAACAATAAGCATACAAAACAGTCATCCAATGATTTATTCTGTAATATTGTGGTACTGTATTGTTTGCTGTCAATAAAGTAATAAATACTCCATCTTTTTCAATTTTCATTGCCTACCACATTAATAGACATGGAAAAATACTTACTCCTTGCTTGGCGACACTTTTTGAAAATTGGCGACAAAATATTGAGATTTGCGATTTTTGTGGCGACAACTTTTTTAAAGCCAGCACCATCCCTGTAATGATGCTTAAGGAGTGTCTGTATGTACCAGTTGGAGATGTGTTGAAACTTTATTTGTGCAAGTAAAAGATTGTTTAACAAGCCCTAAATCTAATACGACTCTGAAATAAATTTTTTGCTATTCCTGTAATTCACAGAAATGTCAATTCTAGGCAAGTAGGAAATATGTGGATTACTCAAGTCCTGTTTAATGTGAACAAATTGAAATTACTCACGCTGTAGACACCTCTTGACTGCTTCTGCAGAGTAAAATTCATAGTTAGGATCAATGATGTTGCCCTCTTGTTGTACCCTTGGGGCCACATAGGTTCCATACTGGAGAAGTGAATCATCTAGGTTCTCCAGCTGTTGCCTTGACCTGGAATGGACCACTGGTAAAAGTTCCTCATAGATATGATTGAGAGCTGATGGATGTGAAACTGGATCCTGACCAGACAGATCTGATACTGAATCTGATGGACAGTCGTCCATAACATACAGATCCAAAATCTGCTGACACAGGTCCTTCTCGCTCATGTTTTTGTTTTTGTGTAACACACGTTTGGCTGGAGAAAATTCCATTCCAACTCTTTTCTCAATCCAAAATGCTGGACGGTTCTGATAATGCTTACTTTGGGAATGGGATGAAATGTGAAATAACTCATCATAATGGTGAACACTAGTGTCAGACTGGTTCAAATCTGTTTTACCTTTCATAGGGTTAGCCCTGATGGAAGTTGACAACTGAAATTGGTCAAGACATGGATTATTCTGTTCACCTGGAAATGTCTCATAATGATTTTGCTCACCTGGAAATGACTCATAATGATTTTGTACAGTTTTAGTACTTTTAGAATGTCCTCTTTCATCAGAAGACACATTATGCATGTCTGAAACTTTTTTCTTATGATCTCTACCTTTAAAATATGAAAAGCTTGAATGCAGACTTGAATATAATCTAGAATTTCTTTTCCATCTATCAAACTTCATGTCCTTCTCAAGAAATGCATCATCAACAGAAGTTTGTTGTTTATGGCAGATTGGTACACTGTGTTTCTGACTTGAATGACAGTTTCTCCTTGAAATCACATCATCAGCAGAAGTTTCTTTCTTACCTAAAGTGTAACATGTATCAGTTCTTTCTGCATGTTTGGAAGAGCAGACATTTTCAATGTGATGTGCAGACTTGAGTTGTGACTTCTTACAAATCTTCTTCATATCAGCAGCACTTGTGGCAATGGATGATGACATTTTTAATGATTCACTCTGCAGATTAGAAACATTATGTGACTTTTTCAAAGATTTACCCCTGCAAACATTCTCTGACTGTAACGATAAATTTCCAGTTTTGTCCTTCCGTTTACTTACAGATTTTTGTGACTTTGATGTCATATACTGATGACGACTTAAGCCAAATGGTTCATCAAATTCCTGAATACTACCAGAGTAAGAACTATCATCAGAGCTGTCTTCCTGTTTTTCAAACATGAATCTGTTTCTGTCTTCTTGACCATGACTGTACTGCCTATTTTCAATCTCATTCACTCTCCCTACATGGAGGCTATCTTCTGAGCTATACTCACAGACAATATTTTCAAGACTTGACAAGGAACTACCACTGTCATCAAGACTTGATGAAGAAACATCAACATCATAATGTGGCTTGTTGACTGTCTGAGTATTTTTTAAGCTCACATTGTCTTTCTTGCTTGGCACAGTGTTTGTTCCATGACAATAAATGTTATCATTTAGCCTGGTTATCTCTAATGGATTATGCATTCTCTTATTACAGTCTGAATTAATACATTTTTTGCTAATACTTAAATTTTGGTGATCAGATAATTCATGACTTCTATCTTTAATCTCATATTGAACGGTCCTTGAGTGCTTAAAATCCTTCTCTTTGTGTTGAAATTTTTCAGAAACTTCTTTTAGTGTGTCCCTAACACTCCTATAAGCAGGTTTAGTTCTTTCAAAAGCACTGTTTTCATTCACCTGCAATTCCCAGGGTGCAGGACTGGTTCTGGCACTTTCCAGATCAATAGTTGATCTATATTTCCTTAATCTTGGTACAGGACTAACAAGTAGATGTGGACTATGCAACAAAATGGAGTCTTTAACAGGGCGGTAAGTTAGTGGAGTTTCTGAAGGGGAATTTTCTGATTTTGAACTATTATCAATTAACTCATCTACCATAGTTATTTCATCATAAGTATTGTCATGCACATTGGTAGTTTCATCACTTTCCAGCATTTCCCTAGCTTTACACGAAGATACAAATTCTGAAGCAGCATGATAATTCAATTCTCTGTTGCTCGATTTAGATCCTATTATTTCAGAATCTGGATCACCTGCTAGTGGCACTTTATGGTTATGTTTAAAAGATTTTGGCACTTTGCAGTGCTGTTTATTTGGTACTGACACCTCATGGTCTTGAACAGAATCCTCTTGTGACAACGGACTACAAGTTCCGACTTTATCACATTTTTGTGATTTGGGTACTTTTAAGTCGTGTTTATCTAGAAGGGTAGTCGCACTTGCCAAAATTTCTGTGTGTCTCTTATCCCTTGTTTCTTGTGAAGATGAAGCTTTTGTGGTTTCATTGCTGAGAGTGGGGGACAATACACAGTCAATACCACTATCAATACTACCACTCTTGTTTCCCCCCAGTTCGTAACGTCTAGTAACTGGAGTCACAGGGGAAGGCAGCTCATTATCCTCATCTCCTCCACTCTTAGAGTTAAGTTCTCCTGATGATGCATGCCTACACTTGTCACCTCCAATTTCTGAATACTCGCCATCTGTATCATCAGCAAATTTCAATTTATGGTATTCCTGTACATTTGATGTTACTTCCCTTTTGGAATGCAATAATGGTTCTGAAGTAGTCTCCTCTTGAAATGGACAAACCGTTGATTGGGCACATGATCCATCCAGACTATGCTCTTCAGTAATCTTTGTGAGTTTTCGTACTTTCCTAAAACTTGGAAAGAGGCGAGCAGTTTTCTGCTTAAAAAATTTGAAGGTGTGTTTCTTTTTGTCTGACATGGCTGATCATCAGAATAAAAAGCTGCATATTCTGAAATGGAAAACAGTCTGTATGAAACATTTGACGATGATAACAGCTCAAAATAGCAAACAAAAAAGCAACTAGAATTGCTTTCTTGGTTGATAAGTCAACTTTTTGATGCATATGAGCTATTTCTACTATGCCCTATGATTTGGAGATAATCTCTAATGAAATATGGCTATGAGTCATACCTTCTTACTCCCTACCAGTTTCTCATTGATTCCAGGTTCCTGAAGCACCTTATCTAGGTTTTAAGTGAAAGTGAACATCCCCTAGAGTCCTATGCAGCTGTAACCATTATGGAACACAGAGACTGTCTTATCAGTCATCTGTATGATAAGTAATCCCATCTGAAGCTGTGCTGAAAAACAATTACAAGCTTTCACCTTTACACAATCATCCATCGCCATGCATGGATTGTATTACATGTATGTGGAAAGGTGACTTGACGAATACCGATTAATTTCAGTAAATTACCACTGACCAAATTTGTTTTATTTCAAACATTAAGGTGTTGAAATACTGGTGGGAACATAGCCAGACTTGTGAAAAGTTATCTATGGGGTAGTATCCAATATTTCTTGATGAATATTAACAGTTTAAACATTAACAAGTTCTGGAATAATGCACGCGAGAAACTACTGAGTGACAAGCAGACATGTGAATAGATAAAGAGAGAAATAAATACATTTTCATATTTCTGCATAGCTTTCATTAAAATGCTGCCTTTAAAAAGTTCTTCATAAGATATGTGTAGATAATTTCTCTCATTACATCAGTTTTTCGCTGGTATCAGGAACCAATTTTTGGAAAGATTAGCAATTTTTAAACAATAAATTTAAAACAAATGGGCAGCAATGAAATCTTTTATTTTAGAACACTGGTAGAGCTTTTTCTAAAGATAATTACTGCAAACATATATCTTTCTGATGAAAGTAAAGACTATGTTTAACTATATTTTAAATCAATAAATATATCTTTGCGAATGAAAATCATATTTACCCTATTTCTCTCCAACTCGCTCACTTCAACCCTATTGTTTTATCCGGAGAAAAATGTCACTTCTCCCATTTTTCTGTTCCATGTTTGAACCACAATGATGATGATAATAATGACAATTATAACATAGATCAATGTTATAGTAGCAGTAATATTAATATAGAAGTGGAAACCACCACCCTTGTATATATTCGCATATAATCTGGGTCCAAATGCAAACATAGACCCTGATCTGCTGTTGCATAATGTACCGACAGATCAGGGTCTAAGTTATTCGTTCTACTGATTAGTCCTTACAAACTGCATAGACCCAGATCTGCCAGCGCATTATGTGACGGCAGATCTGGGTCCATGCAGTTTGCAGTTGGTATCAGCTTATACACGAGTATATACCGCATGAACAAATACAGACATTACCCCCCTCCTCCACGGCCATGCAAATCCGTTTCTACTTCACTGCAATACAGAGCACTGATATTGAGTAACAACCAGTTATGTCCTCAGAATTAGTACATTTCAATTGATACATGTTTGTCAGATGTAAATAACAACATTATACAGGCAATGGTCAGTGGGAATAACAATGGAATTTTCTGCAAGTTGTAACCCTGGCCTAGCCACTTTACCAGGCACATATTTCCAGTGCACTTTGCAAAGAATGACTCATTGCTAGTATGGCACACAATAGTGACTTGTTAAACATTCGGATGAGAAATTCTTCGGTGGAAGCTGTAAGTTTCTTACAAATAATGTTTGTTTCTTTGTTTTAAAGTTTATCATAACTTTCATTAAGTTTTAATGATATTAGACACGTAAAAACAACACATGAAAGACATAATGATTGCCAAATTTCATCAATCTGAAATAGGATAAACAATGTGATATTATTGTGGTATCATAAAAAAATAGCAGTATTGCAATGTTCCATAAAGCTCATGGATAACACCACTAGTGGAAACAATGGTCATAATGGTTACAGGGTAAAATGAAAAATGAAGCACCTCAGACTTGAAAGTTCTGCATCTATGAAGGCTTCATTATAGTACAAGTGAGAGAGAAACTGAGCATTACTGTAAGTGTCATGATAAACAAAAACAACTTCAGAGGCATGCATTCTGGATCATGGGGAAAAAAAATAAACATTTAATTAATGTGTCGCTCTACAGTTTCGTATTATACATAGGGTTAGATTTTTAAAGAAAAAGAATTTCCCAGGTTTTCCTCACTGGTTATCCTGGTTGTTTAAAAAAGACATTGTATATCTTAGGTTTTGTTAAAAGAACTTTTAATTCTCTTTATTTTGGTGAATGATTGATGGGTGTAATTTGGGTTATAGATTATACAGCTTGGCCTTACTTAAGATGGGCACCTATCAACAAATGCTAGCTCACTTGGTCATTTTCACTTCCTGGAATTCAAAGGTATACTGTAAAAAAAAGCAAGTCAATAACTTTTTTACAATTTATATATTTATTTAATTCATTCATTGCACTTTCAGAAGCTGGAATTGCCTACTCTGGCAAAATTCGTTTTCCCTATTTTAACAACTGCTCAAGATAGTGTACTTTGGACTAATTCAGGCTGATTTTACCAGCACATGGGATCAGTCATTTTTGTCAGCTGTGTGCTTAGATCATGTACAGTTTCCACAAGTACAATATGTAAAGAAATTTCAGCCACAGTACGTGAAAGTAGCATAGAGGTATGCCAATATTCTCTCCAATGTGCATGTTGCAAAAGCAAAAAACTTTTATCTTACACCTGTCACTCTCTCAGAAGTATGTAATATCTGTAGAGTGCCACCTATTTGTGATAAACCTTTCCAATGAGTTACTACAGGAGTGAAATTAAAAGATCTCTGTTCTATGTCTTCTTTCCCCCTCAAAAAAGGGTAGCCTACATGTATCCAAAAACCCATTTTAAGTGTCTATTTCCTCCACTTGTTATACATATTTAAAAACAAGTCTGCAGTTAAGCAGCATTATTCAATATGCTTTTCTTAGTTATCAGTATCCCCAAAATTATGCATACATGCATGAATGTCCACATCAATATCCCCACAATTACACATACCTGCATAAATATCCATACCCACCAAGGTTGGAAGTTAAAGCAACATTATCCCCATGCTTTTCGTACTTATCAGCATCCCGACAATTACACATACATGCATGTGTCCCCACCAACCCAGACTCCACAATCACGAGATCGATCCAAATTCCAAACCCACTGTACACATCTGTCGACTACTTTCAACCCTATCCCAAAGTTTGAAGACCGTCTTAAATGGTGTATAAGGAGTTGCACAAGATTACTCATGCAAGCATGTCCAGCATGTTGGGATAAAAAGTAATGTTGGAAATGGGATGAAATTTACAAATCAATGATTGCACATCAGAATTGATCAAGCATTGATTTCAATCAGCTAAACATAATTTCTATATATTTCATGAAAAAGGTCAATTTTGCTGTGTCCCTTAATTCAAGGAATTATCACTGAATCCAGGTCATTTTACAAAAACTCCAACTGGCTTGTACTGGCATCGGACCAGAAAGAGTATTTGTCTGAATGGTCTATCACTGAACATGCTAAGTTGTAATGCAATGAAAACGTTAAAATTTTAGCTATAAAAACAATATTTCTGAAGAAGAAATTATAATTGATCACTGAAGATTATAATAGAATGTTTGGTCATTTGGTTTTTCCTACCAGCCTTAAATTACCCGGATTAATCATAACACCACGAATAATAACAGTTTTGCAGAATGTGGCATCTTGAATGCTTACCATTTTGTGATGTGCCCTACTGTACACAAGTGGCAACAACATTTATGCCACAAGAAAAGTGATATCCGTGTCTCCATTTTCCAACACAGGCTAGTCCAATAAATCAACCCCCCAAATCTGTGTTGATACTGATGGTCGATTTGTAGGTCTGATGTCACCTGTTCATTTACATGTGCAATTTTGCTGCATGCATCTGTCAACTAGAAATACCCATGACTTGAACAGTGGACAAAATTATTTTAGTGGGCAAGGAAACTGTAGACAATAACACTGTAGTCTGACTCTACACTGACTGATTCAAAGTATATAATGTTGAAAAAGTTAATATTTATTGCAGAAATGAATAAATCCATAACGCTATTGCCTGTGATATGTGCTTAAATTTACTGCATAAAAAAGATTCAGGTAAGGGTCTTGGCACGCCCTGTTTTTTTCTGAATTACCCCACTTTATGACCTTGTGAGGGCCATTGGGTCCAACTATTTATATTTCTGGAATGAACTCTGCTGTCAGTGATTAGGGTCATTCAAAGAAATATTTATTGTTGCAACTCTTATCTATTTATCTCAAGATTTAAAGATGCTGAACAAGTATTTTTTAAAAATATGTATCATAATGATGATTCAGGCCACTACATTATTAAATCCAGTATTCTCCCCAGGGTATTTTACCATAGTGGTCCTGCTACACTATCATTTCAGCCCGCAATGCTTTAGAACCTGCCACTATGCTATGCGCTACTACGCTTTATGGTTCCCACTATCATTATAAAATGAATCGGTTAAATAAACATCCTGTCAACTAATTCAAAGTCCAATTACTCAACTGACACCTGTTCTTACCTCTTCTTGGATATTTAATTAAGATAATCCAGGATAATTACTCACTTACTTAGCCATTATCTTTTGTACCTGGCTTGCCCAACTGCCAGTGCATGACCTTTGATGTGGGCTTTTGTCTTTGCACTCACATAGTCACATGATCGGCCAGCAATAATGGAGTCTGCTGGTAGTGTGTGTTACGTACATTTCAGTCATTTCCACTACCAGCTATAAAAGTTACACATATTACGTTTTAACTTATGCAAATTATTGTAAAAAAATGGATACACCACCTTCAAAAATATGTACAAATTACTCAGTGCCTGGCTAGGCCCATGTTGGCTTGGCTACGAAGATCAGAGATTGGTGTTACCAATGGTGATTCCGATTCAGATAGTGTGATTCCCCCAACCCCCCCCAAAAAAAGAGCTTAAGAAATGAAGGATGGGAGTTCAACACTGAATAGAAGACTTCATATTCTTGGGTGGAAATTGCTGGATCATATTGCAAGTTTTCCATATTGCTAAATTTTGATTTAGATCTACTTATCAATAGGGTGTGTGTGTGTGGGGGGGGGGGGGGGGCAATTCCTATGGCACTATTATAATAGTTTTGTTTTTATAGTAGTAACAGTAGTTGTAGTTGTGATTATTGTTGTTCTTATTATTTTCTGGAGAATGTGACAAGGAATTAAAGTTGCATTTTATCAACAAGTTTCTCTTATATTTACATAGTAAAACAGTTTGATCAGTAGACCTTAACTTAGATTGGTGCTGCCCTGTTAATATCTCATTTCTTTTTTCTCTCAATCCAAGTAAGAAAAAGAGAATTTGTATCTTCCAATTTTACCAGTTTTGAAAACATGTAAATAAAGTGCTGGATTATTCCTTGATTTATATTTGAAATATTTTTCCAACAATAAACAACTGGTTTGCAATTGGAATGTATTACATGATAAATTGAGTGGTGATATTTCTTTTTTTTTTTTAGCAGGGTTCAGATCTTGAGTGACCACTTTCAGGCGAGTACAAAGTTTGATGATGTCAAGGTAGAGTGGCATAATCTAAGGCAGCTCTTGGTGTATATCAAGGAGCACATGTCCTTTAGAGAGACACTGAAAAAAATTGCCTTTTTTGAACAATATTTTCGCACTTTGACATTGATTCAATGAATAAATTAAACACAGTTATATTGTTCTTAATGGAAAGGAATATGTATTATCTTAGTTATACTGTCATGATTATTTTTTGGTAATTAACTTAGATTCAGGTAGTTTTGTATCTTTTTGTACATCTAATGAATGCCGAAGTCGGTTTAAGTTGGAGTATGTTTCTTTAACAAAACAAAGAAAAATATACTAATGTTGACGAACGCAATTGGATAGCTTCGTTTTGTTAAAGAAACCTATGCCTCCTTTAACAGACTTCAGCATTCCTCTGCTCCCATCGCATTTCAACCAACTGAAATGTATGTTAACGGAAGTTGAAAATGTGTCCACTTGGTTGTGTCAGATTTGTATTCCATCAGGAAAAAGAAAGCAGAGTAAGTATAGTCGACTAAAGCAATCAGACTTTAATCTGTGCAACAGCGTCAATATGGGCTGCCAGGTGTGTGAGAGATTCTTGAAAATGTGGCCTTTAGTTCCCCAGTCAGATGACCGGGGAACACGCTATACAACACCATTTGTTTGGACGTAAAACGTTGCACTCAAACATCATAAATATCAGGGTGGACGTCTTACATTGTAGGACTATTCGACGGGGTGAATACTAACAAACAAGAGTTGAAATCCTTGAAGAGATCAGTGGGCTCCCTTCCGTTCTATAAAATCACAGTTTAGTCTGTAAAAATCAAACATGTAAATGAAACCCTGCCTTGAGTTGTCTTTTATAAACTGGAGCACACATCTACAGTAAAACATATCGATTGTTTTCCAGCAATCATTTCCTCTTGATCGCTTCATTGTTGAAATTAGGGACAAGCTTCTACATTCGTGCACATGCACACAATCGTATAATAACATAGGATCAAAAATAGATATCCATTAGTTTACATTTTACTTATACTTTAACTTATTTATCGGAAGAAAATACGTAAAGTCTAAATAAACGGAATATAAGCAATAATTTTCCCACAACAAAAGACGAACACTTTGTTAAACTTAATGCTTGTGTTCAAGATGCAACTTGCGTAAACCACAACATTCCCACGTAATGTATCGTATGCACATTTTTATACCTTAGTTCCCTGCTTCAGATTTGATTCTCGGTAAAAACAGATCTCATAAATTAATACCATAACATACATTAAATGATGGCAATCTTGTAAACAAACAGCTGCCTGAAGCCATTCGAATTTTCGCGTCAATCCCAAAAGCCTTTGCGAATAGTTCGACTGGTTGTCGTCATTCTTTTTGAGTAACACGCTAGTTCGGACCAGACTTATTCGGCCCAACTTACAGACTGATTCGGCCCAGATTACGGGCTGCTTCGGACCAAAATGCCAGGCTGATTCGGACCATGTGAAATATTATAAAGTTTCGTCTTGGATTTAAATGTGACATTTACATTTGTTTAAAATATGATATTTCTCATTATTCCCAGGTACGCTGAGGAGTTTAAATCTGCATTTAAGTAAACAAAACACCGATTTTACGCGAGATAGTGTCGTTGTTATATATAATGAAATTAAATAACAAAAGACTGTTTATCCTGCATCGGCAATTTAATAGCAGCATATTTTCAAAGCAAATAATTCACCTTTGTGCAAAATTGAAATAGTTCACTTTATTTTACTAACACTGAGAATAAAATCGTGAAAACAGGGCTCATACAGTAACACGGTTTTGTCTGTATATATTGGTTTGAGTATGTTAATGCTTCTGTTTTATTTATTTAGAATTTATCTTTATTCTGTACATTGTACTATATACTATTAGTGCTAAATAATACATATATACTAAAAAATTAAACTGGGGTCCTGTCAAATTTATGATGTAATTCAATACAATATCATAGGTCAATGTTATGCGTCTATATTCTGATAATCTTATGGATCTCGAAATAATAAAAATAAAGAAAATTATAACATAACGTAAATGATGGTGTTATCTTTGTTGAAAGATGAAATATATTTTACAAATCTTTCTTAAAGCATGTTATTTGTTTACTGTGAAGTCATAATGAATCATTTAATATTATGTAAATTACTAACTGCAAAAAATCGTGAAGATATGGCCCATGCAGTAACATTTGTTCGTATATATATATATATATATATATATATATATATATATATATATATATATATATATATATATATATATATATATATATATATATATATATATATATATTGGTCTGAGTATGTTTCTTGTGTTACCTTGTTTTCGTCCAGGCATACTGGTCTGGGTATGTTAATGCTTTTGTTAGATTTATGTAGAATATATTTGTATACTGTGTATTGTACTATGTACTAATATTACTAAATAAAACTTATGTACTAAAAAATAAAAGTGGGGTCCTGTAAAATTTATGATTTAGTTCCATAAAATAGTATACGTCAATATCATAGGTCTATATTCTCCTAATTTTGTGAACCTCGTAAAATGAAATATATTTTGATAATCATTGTTTATAGCACCGTATGTTATTTTTTTTCTCTGAATTCATAATGTATCATCTGCAAATTACTAACACTGAAAAAAATCGAGAAAACAGTGGCCATGAGTTGGTTTACTGGTTCGAGATTTTACTCAAAAATAAAAATTCAACGATAACAGTAAAGTACGTTATACTATTGTGTTACTCATCAATAACTCTTGACACTGATTTTTTTTTTTTTTGTAAATACAACGCAAATAAAGTACGATTTGCATGAGAAATCAATAAAAACCATGGGTAAATTTCTATGCGTTACTGTTCGATAGCGTTGAAAGTCGGCCATACTGGCCTGATTTTTTAAAGTTTGAAAATGTTTTTCAGATATATTAATTCAAATACTAATGTTTTTCAGATATATTAATTCAAATAATATTGTTTTTCAGATATATTAATTGTAAACATTGACAATTTATTTTGGTTACAAAAAATCTAAATGCTAAAGTTTCATATATTTATTTTGTTCTGATTTCGGCTAGAAATTGCTAATAACTATCTTATGTAAATTTAAGAGCTGAAAATCAACCTTTTGCATTCTCTCACTATGTTTGCGAAAACAGTAATACCTACTAAAATAAATCATGTATGTGTGTTTCGTTGTTTTTCTTATAATATTTCATATGGTCCGAATCAGCCTGGTACTTGGGCCGAATCAGCCCGTAATTTGGGCCGAATCAGCCAGGGTCCGAATCAGCCAGCAGTCGTCTTTTGGGTGGGTGGGGTTTACGAGGGTGGTTTGCCGGATGTAATTATAGTATAGGCAAGTAATGGCGGGAGAGATGAGATCGAGGTTGAAATTGAAAGTGAAGAACGAGTCGAAATGGACGGAAAACGACAAAGACGGCGACGCAAGATATGTTTCAAAGACTGTTGATCGGAGGACAACAAGAGATGATCAAAAGAGAGAAAAATGAAGCCAATTTTTCATCCGATGGGGAGGTTGATGATAATGGACTACCAATTATTAGAATGAGAAAACGCCGTGCAAAAAGTAGCATAATTCCAAAAGTCACACGAGAGAGTGACTTAGATAGTATGATGTCTGTACTAAGACAAAAGTTGTCAAATCATACCAAATACTATGATTCCGTTCGGTTTCGGAGATATTGTTGTTTCAAGCAAGAAAAACTTCTGTTGGTATGCAAGACGAAGAAGCTGACGTCATAACAAATATGGTGGTACACAGCGTATTGTCGTGAACTCGCTTATTCTGATGAAAAACGAGGGGAAAAAACGCACATGGGGGAAATGTTGCGGAGGATAAGGAAGAAGACGAGTGGGAGGATGCCGTCGAGGACTGTGTAATTGGTATTCAAAGTTGATTAACGATGAAAGTGGTGAGAACGGAGTTTCGACCGACTATAATATTATTGATGCTGATGATAAAGACGAGTATAATCCTTTATATATGAACATTGATGTAGACTTTTTGTCAGCAGACACAAAGGATGATGATGTCACTGCCGCTGATGGACATCCGTGATTCCTTAAAAAAACAAAAGAAAAGAAATAACAAACAATGAAAAAGATATATCATAAACTATACAGTAACGTGTATATGAATACTTAAACGTTTAGTAATAATAAATCAATTGTAATGTTAATGTTAGTAACTAGGGGTGAAACGATACACCAGTGCAGCGTATCGATACGATTCACGATACACGGCCTACGATACGATTTTTATTGTGATGATACAAATAAGAATTGTAAGAAACACCTACACACTAAAATGTATGATCGGGGGAGTGGGTAATGAATGAATATTTTTTTTTTTATGGCGGCTAAGCAGATTAAATTAGAAAATGTATTTAGTAACAAATGGAGGTGAGTTTGGGGGGGGGGGGGGGTAATCTCTCAGTCGAAATGGACCGGTATTCAAAAAATGAAACTACACACACACACACACACACACACACACACACACACACACACACACATATATATATATATATATATATATATATATATATATATATATATATATATATATATATATATATATATATATATATATATAAACGATATTGAGTGGTACAACACAAAAGAAAGAAAGGCGATATTAAAAACTATCTTAATAATGTGTGCTCGGATATTATATGTATGTATATATATATATATATATATATATATATATATATATATATATATATATATATATTAGACCATTTTTGTGAAGAAGAAAAAAGAAAGAAAGAATAAACGATATGACTACGATCTTCTTATTATAAAAATGAATTTAAGCACACACACACACACACACACACCCATATATATATATATATATATATATATATATATATATATATATATATATATATATATTAAGTGAGGCTATTTTTGTAAAAAACAGACTTTTTTCATCACTAAAATAAAAAAATATCAAAAATATCTTCAGGATATACATTCCCCTGGCTTCCTTGAACATTATTTATTATGTTTCTTTTTTTTAAAGATTTTTTTTTTTAATAAAAAAAAAAGCTTTGATAAAAAAGTAAAAATATATTCATTTTAAGAGGAAAATATTATATTAAAATGGCACAGAATTCTTACAGTCACAGTTCAGAAAGAAAGTCGTAGATATCGTAACGGCCAGAAAGTGAACTGCGCTCAAGCACTGCAAACATTTCTTTTCACGTGTGAAATTCATTGTATGTACATATGAAAAATACAGAGAAAGATTCAATTAGACTAGGCTTGTGTAACCTTTTTTTCTTTACCACGGACATTCCGTGCCATGGGAAAAGGTTAGTTTTTGAAAATTTTTGTTCAATTTTTCTGACTCTTTGTATCTTTCCCTTTGTCTTGTATACTATTTTACTGATTTTTTATTATTAAAAAAATCTTTTCGCATTTTCGCTCCACAACAACTTGGTAATATGGATGGTTAAAAAATCAACGCGTATTTTGACACCGAAATCAAAACAACAGGGGAAGACAAGGTGCTGATAACACATAGAAAAGTGGGAAGCCGGCTCATAAATTGCGAGCATATTGCACTGGAAGAGAGCCTCACACCAGCAGAGGTCCTCAGCGCACTTGTTGCGGGAGGTATTGAAACAGAAGATATTTTGGCTCTTCATAATGGATAAAGGGGTAGGTACATCTTGTACGCAAAGGGTAAGATACCCCTACTCCCAAATAGAGATATAGAGATCAAAGGGAAAAATAGAAGTGGAGGGAGCCACCCCACCCCCCAATAGAAAGAACTACCAAAAGTAAAGTGGTCGAGGTACACATAACGGGATTACCGTTAGAGGTGCCATCAGAAGAATTAGAAATTAAGTTGGTAAAGAAGAAGAAAAAAATGAAGAAAAAAAAAAAAGAAAACAAAAAAAACAAAAAAAAAAAAACCAACAACTAATGTTTAGGTAAGGAGAGAATAATGGCAACCTTTAAGGGATACCACTCAGTTCAAACAGTGGAAGGATAGTGACAATATTTAAGAAGCTAAAAAGCAACGAACCTTTTTTTTTTTTACCTCATGGGCTTCATATTGAAAACTTGGCGTATAGGATGCGTATACCAGAGACCGTGCACCGGATGTTGACAAACTGGGCACGTGACGAAGGATTGTCGAAATCCAAACATCCCTCAAAAAACTCCGAAAGTACATGCTCCAATTGCAGGAAGAAAAAAAAACTGCGTACAGCACGTGACATAGAATTGGACACAACTTTAACTGAAAATTCGATAGATGAAGATCTGAAAACACAGATGGGAGGGAAAAAAAGAGAAGGAACTGACTTAATTCCCCTCTCAATCGCTCAAATAAAAGGAGGGAAAAAAGAAGCAAAAAGACGATAAATAGTAACAAAAACAAACAAACAAGACACCGCCCAAAAGAAAGCATTGGGACTGAAACATACTATACACTAGAAGAACCAGTTTTCGAGGAGGGGGTGATCCCAACCTAACAAGAGGATAACTCTCAGACGGAGACAGAATTCGACGAGAAGAAACCAACTGCGAAATAGAGGAGAAGTCATGCAACATGACTCTAGGGGAGGAGTACATATCATAGGTGTTGGAAAAACACACACCAGTATCATCGACACCCAAACTCTCTTCCAAAAGGAAGCGAGGAAATACAATGTTGGTAGAGTCGGCGACAAAACAAGAAATAAACAGGATGGTCAGCCGTTAGTCCGATAAATCAGCCTCCCAAATCTGTGTTGATACTGATGGACTGTTTGTGAGTCTGAGTCGCCGGTTCATTAAAATGTGCAATTTCGCTGCATACAAATCTGTTTGGAATACACCAGCGTACAGTTGAGAAACGTACCGGTATTTAGTAACAGCCGTATGTAGCCACGAAATTCAAAATGGCCACAGGACATAGGGTTGTGTTATTCAAGGTGACCATTGATGGCTGACTAGTCCGATAAATCAGCACCCTAAATCTGTGTTGATACTGATGGACTATTTGTGAGTATGATATCACCTATTCATAAAATCGAGGAATTGATTGCAGACAGATATGTCCGCAATATATCGGTGTACATTTTAGACACCGGTATTTGTCGCTTTCCTTGAGCTATCGTCGGTTGAAGGGTCCTTTTGGTGATATGTACAGACTATTTCCGGATCTAATCCTATGTTTGACGACTTGTAAATCCACGATGACGTCAGACCCACAAATAGTCCATGAGTATCAACACGAGATTTAGGGGGCTGATTTATCGACTAGTCAGCCATCAATTGTCACCTTTCAGAGTAAAGAGCAAATCAAAAACTCTGACCCCATGAAAATCATCCAAAGCTTATATTATTGGAGTCTCAAAACAGAACAACAAAAATGACACCAGAATAATAAAGAACACCCCCCCCCCCCCAAAAAAAAAAAAAAGAAAAAGCAAGACAATAACCAATACAAGAATAAGAGCAAACAAAACAGCAAGGTAAAAAAAAATTTAAATTTTTTTTTAAAAAAATGGCACAAATCTAACTCAATAATAATAATAATAATAAACATATAGTCACTGAAAAACTAACAGTGATTTAAAGGTACCATAGAGGACACAAACCTCAATGATATATCATTAAACACAAATGGAATAACATTGAAAAATATTAAAAAATGATACGACATAACCCAAAACTATGATGGAGTACTCCTACAAGAAACACACTCGATAGAAAACCATGATAAAGTACTCCTACAAGAAACACAGTATGATAGAGTACTCATACAAGAAACACGCTATGATAAAGGACTCCTACAAGAAACACACTATGATAAAGTACTCTTACAAGAAACACACTATGATAAAGTACTCCTACAAGAAACACACTCGGTAGAAAGAAAAATAATTCATCAAATTGATAGTAATTAAACACGATAGTGATATATAACAACAGTATAAAGGAAACACCTGCAGGAGTAGCAATCATAATTTTAAAAAATGGTCTTTCTAACATGCCATGGCATAATATAGTAAAGAGGCATTTTTTTTAAAAAAGGGAGACTAAATGTATATGTACTGTCTAAATAAAAGAAGAGGAAATTATAATTCATAAAAAAATTAACTGAATACACCCACCAGTATTCAATGGAAAATTTAATAGTAGGAGGAGATTTCAGTTGGATAGAAATAAAATATAGATAGGGTTACAGGCCTTTCAGAGAGAGAGAGAGAGAGAGAGAGAGAAAGAGAGAGAGAGAGAGAGAGAGAGAGAGAGAGAGAGAGAGAGAGAGAGAGAGAGAGAAAGAGATGTTTTACTTAAAGAAAAAATCAAAAACTTTTTTAATTAAAATTTTACAAATTGTCGACTTGATTCTTTTTTTTATTAAAAATAATCCCAGCCATTTTTAAAACTTGTATGCATTTTTTGACCCAGATAAATCTTGTTTACACCGGTTTGAACTAACCATATATGATAAATTATGTCGTTCCCTTTCTGATTTAATTGCCGACATCTTGTTCTGATCATGTCATCATCTGCCATCTCGTTTGTTTACATTTTCTCCCTCATAGATTCCCTGTCCTCAAGTAAATGTTTATTGTCATTTTCCCCCCTTTTCCCCCAAGGTTTATGAAGATTTCCAATTGCTTGCATGACCTTTGAATATTGTTATATTTTATTTCTGTAACATTCTACCATTCCTTTATCATTATTTTTAAAAATATATTTATAGTTTTGAATATTTCCATTTATTTTGTAAGACTTATCTATGTCTTTATAAGAGTTATCTTTCTTTAATTATTAAGTTTTGTAAGAGTTATCCTTCTTTGATTAATAAGTGTTATCTCTGTTCCTCGATTGAAAGTAAAACGACACAAACGCTGTAATTTTATACAGAAAATATTTATTGATATTATTACCTCACAATAATACAGTGGGATAAACCCTCTGACTTAACGTCATTACATTTATTCAATTGTGTAATTAATACTTTGTGCTGCAAATGATTGTAATGGATTGTAATCCCTGTCAAAAACACAGAGTTGGGTAGTATGCATATCTTATCTTTTCATCAGCTTGTAAACATTTGCACATTAATCAGTTGCTATTTTCATTAATTCCAGCAGTATATCTTTCATCATTAACTTTTGTTTTTCAATCTTTTCACCATTTTCAATCTGATAATTTGTAATGATACAATTTAGTATATTATTGTTCCAACCTAGTAACGTTAAAAGAGGCTTTGATAAGTACAACAAGTCATTTAAATTTTCTTATTTTTTCAGTCTTAATTTGTATTTTCTTAGTTCTGATTCTTTTAACGTTGTAAACATTTGTCAATGCGTAATGTTATGTCCTTTTGAGTGCCATGCATCTGTTTCGTATTCTACTATCATACAATGATGTCCACCTTCAGTATGATACTGACATTCGTCATAATTCTTTTCATAATACCATATGATTGATATTGTTTCGTTTATAAATAAACAAAAGTAATCATACATTTCATCTTTTAACATGTAGTGTAATTCCAACGTTGTAAGATTAATATTTACCTTAAAGTTCAATTCTTATTCTTCTGTCAAAATCAGTTTATTTGATTTTATTTTTGTACCAGAAGGCTCTGCGCAAATAACTAAGCTATACAAATTTCCTAATTTAGGATTCTTTTTGTAAATAGCGTTTGTTAGATCCATCGTTAATTTCTGAAATAGAGTGATTTTTATTTGTTGACACCTCTCCGCCCCGTCCCAGCACATACAGCTGGTTTGAGCTTTAGAGGTGCCCGCTCGTTTATCTAATTGCGAAAGGTTTTTATATCTGTAGACCCTGCCCTCACTTTTTTGTATATTGGGTATTTCCCCTAAAAAACAAACAAGAATTTGGAAATAGAATTTTGAATTGAAGTTTCTCCTTGTTTTGTTGAATTATTTTAATTGTTCTTTCCCATATTTTTGTTCCTAAATGTGGGTTTCTGGATTGTACATTCTCTCCCTTCAGGCATAAAATCCCGTTGGGCTGGTTTCCTAGTCTCGTTTCCCCTTTTTAAATTCCAAGTTTTGAAACATCAGTGATTTTTGCCCTGAAGGTCTAGTGAGGTTTATATTCAATGATGTAATATTGTCCCATTGGGTGTAGGGTGCCTTTTGTGTCTGCATTTTGCTGATTCTGCTGTTTCTTTTTTTCATGTTTGGGGACTGGGCTTACATCAAACCTTGTTGGGTTGCATTCTATCTTTATATTTATGTGATGCGTGCACGCTTGGATATAGACCTTTTCTTAATTTTTTTTTTCTTTTCTTGTTTTTCTTTTCTTCTCTCTTCTTGTTTTTTTTAAATAAATAATCCACGATGATGCGTTTTTTATGAGTTATTTTTTAAATTTTTTTAAATAGAATTAAAGGGATTCGTTAGGCATCCAGTTAGACTGACTTTTACCATCTGAACAATATGAGTTCTCATTTACTTATGTAAGTGCCGGTTAACTAAACATAAACTTTTTTTCATTACTCAGCGGAATAGTAGTAGTAAGGTAAAAGGCGGATCTCGGCACAATTGTCTCATTTCCGTTCGTCGCTCTTCGGCCCTCCGGACCTCAGAGCTCCTCACTACAAAGAGACAATTGTGCCGAGATCACGCCTTTTACCTTACTACTTTAGAATGAAACCAAATTTGTAAACTGTTTGTTAAAGAACAAATTTCCTCCCCCCTTATAAATAATGTTTAGATAAAATTCAACCGAAGATTACATCGAGAACATCCTCATTTTCATTATAATCATGATTGTAGCCAAATGCATATGTGTTAATTCCATCATAACAAACTCTTTTATCATCAAGGTTACATAATCCAGCTTTGTTAATTACATTCGTTCTTAGATTATGGTGGTCAGAGTTGATGGTTGTCATGGAAACAAAATTATATTCTCCTTGAAGCGCATTAAGATAATCGTCAAATGAGATACACTTATTAACCACGGTTTTAACAATACCTTTTGCTTTCTTTTTTGTTTTATTATCATCTGTTTTAATACTGTACAGTTTACTTCTTAATCCAACAAATTCTATGATGGGTAGAAAAGTTCGTTTCATCTTTAAATTTACCAATTACTTTTTTATTTTTATCACACTTAAATGGGCTATCTTTAGGATAATCTGATAGATCAAATAGTGCCCTATCATTATAAATATCTTGATACAAGTCTTTTGTTTCGATATGATAGCAGAGTGAGTCAGTATCTGTAAACAATAATTGTGAGCCAGGATACTTTGGTTTAACATAATCGTAATGAAATTCGTATACTAATATTTTTGATACATCAAGTATTGCAGATCCGACATATATGGGTTTATTTAATTTTAGATCTGTTTTACGTTTATGAACCGCAACTAAGTTTTCTCTGAATATCTTCATTGATATAAATGTATCTTCGGAAAGGACTTTATCTCGCCTGATAGGATCATTAATCAGCTCTGTTTCTTCGCTTTCTAATATTTTCCATTGTCTTACCAAATTCAGAATTGACCATCAACTTGAAGAAGTCTTTTTCAGAGTCTGTGGTCGCCGCTGTTCTCTTACTTGTGTTAAAGTCGATGTATTCTTTGAGCCAGCAGCACTGACGAAATTTTAGTGCGCGATGGACATAAGTTATTATAATACCGTGTTCTACAGCTTGTTTTAACGCGCGATGATGAATTATGTATATAGTTTTGTTCATAAGATTTGGTACTAGTTTTTGCACGACATTTTTTCCAAGATTATATTTTAATTTTAGATCACGCTGTTCTTGAGAAAGCATATTATCCGTAATTAATAATGATTCTGCGCAGAAAGGGTAGTCGTTATGTAACTTATGAAGGTGGCTGGGATACATCAGATCGACTTCAACGAAGTATCCTATATCCTCTGGAACGGTTTTATTTGTTTCTGTTAAGTATTGTTCGCCTGTTATCCAACGAAAATCATCGACGGGCATCGGTTGTGACATAGCCCAGCCATAAAGATTATTGTTATCTAAATAGATTATGTAGCTTGATGGTTTGGAAGGATCGTATTTTTTAAAGTACTTATTATTAGCAAGAGCGTGCTTCTTAGTGATTACACTGATTCCATCTCTTATCGATCTTTCTATAAAATAAAACATGGTCGGATCAGTTAACAGTTTTAGATTAACTTTTGTTAGTTTTAGTGCGGCATCCCAAGATAATCCAGGAGATGAATAATACCAACAAGGATCGAGTTTGTAGTAGTTTAAACAAATCCATCTGAACTCCTCAAAGATATCTGCTAGAAGCAATAAATCAGTCTTAAGATAAATATCATGATAATCTCCTAATGTACGGCAGTAAAATGTGTTCCAAACTCTTTGAGCATGCGCATAATCTTTGTCGGACAGCTCCTCCATTTTAAGTTTTGAATTAAATTCTTTTTTGAGTGGGGAGGCATGTTTCGTTAAATTTATCCCAGCTGTCCATGTATTCATAAGGATAAATTCCTTTTTGTTTTAGTATGCTACTGTTTTCCTTAAAATGTTCTTCGAGATTAGTAAACTTACCACAACCAGCGGCTAGTACGTCTAATGGTGCTGGTTTAAACTGTAAGCTGTCGATAAATCTAAGAGGACCTTTTGTAACAGACATATATTTCTCGTCTGTATTTGCGATACAACTGATTTTTTTATCACTTAAAATAGGATTATCAAAAGCTTTTACGATTATATGCGCATCGTATCCTCTGAGATTATGAAATACTACTGGAATGAATTCTGGGCACTTAAAATGTAAATTACAGTTATCATGTGCTGGGCCGCGATATTTTCCTGTGATATGGCAATGATCTCTAACTTTATCTGAATTAAAAATCTGTTGCTGACAAATATGACATACGTTTGATAGATTAAATTCTTCTTGTTCTTGTTTTGTTAGTGGTATCATATTTTTTGGCCGCTTGTACAACGATTTTATCAAATATGCCTCATCCATTAAGTTTGATAGGAGCCACTCTGCTGGATTATCCCCGCGATATAATTTAATATCTTTTGATAATTTTTGATCTGTGCATAGTACCTTATATGCGACACTACAAGGAACATGATCCTGTATTTTTGTAGTCGATGATATATCGGGATTATTGTGCACTGTTGTGATGGGAATAAGCAACGATTCGAAATCTGCGTATATAACAAAAGGTATTTTGAGTTGATTGTTATAGTGCTTAAAGTTTAATGTTTCTTTTCCTTTTTCTGGTAATGTCACTTTTTGAGTTTCTGTACAATAGCCGAGATGTTTACTTAGAATCTCTTGTGTCTGACAGCCATGAAGATATCTATAACAAAAGTACATTTTAGATTTATGTTTGTTGTACTGAGATGCAACTAGTCCATCAAAGTTCTTAATAAAGCAATAGTGTTCATTGTAATACAGAAGATTTATTGTATTTTGTGACGCTGTCTTGCTTATTAACCGTGGATAATATTTTATTTTTCTACCAGTTTCCTCAAGACCAAATACGTTAATACTCAGATTATTTTGTTTCTCAAATTTTAGTATTTGCGATTCTGCAACAGGGAACTCAATACCAGTAAAATTCAACGAGTTCTCAAAATGCTTATATTGCGATACCCTATTAGGATTTTTGTCTGGTGTATATAGCGCTGATAGCACAGCCCATAAGAAACATTTGTTGTCACTGTTTCTAACGTTTATCACACATCTACTATAAACAGTTTTTTTCTGGTAATTCTACATACGATTTTCCTCTTAATGGTGAAAATTTATGCGTGTGAAATATGACGGACTGTGTTCGCTGCAGAACCCTTGCAGAACCTGATGAAATGTATTCCGCGATTTTATTTTCGAGTTCATTAAACATCATCCTAGTTATTATTTTATTTATATTTGAGCCGAGCAGAGCTGTTTTCGATTTTGATGAAATAAAGGCTTCTGTTTCTTGATTATCTTTACCGGGCTGCATTTTTGCAAATATTACCTTATACTGCACTAAAAATTTAATGCTTTGATGCTTGACTCGCTCGCTAATAATGGTTGGCGATATCATGTTGAAAAGTTTTACTGGAGAAAGCGTTATGGTATTGCCTGGTAAATCTACCTGCCATGAATTATCAAATCCAGCAAAAGATGATGCAATCTTTGAAACGTGTGTTGATTTCCGCATCATTATTATTATTTATTATTTATTATTTAATTGGGCAAGCGATTAATTAGACATTTAATTATACCATAAGAATAAACATGCAATTTTCAGAAATGATACCCGAGTATAATGAATTTAATACACCACATCCTCATCCTAAATTTGATGGATTTTATGGTACGATGGCAGGTTTAGTTTCTTGTGATGAAGACATAGATATGGAAATTATCAAAACACCAGCGGGCTATAAAATTTTATGTGATGGAGCGGAGATGTTTGTCAAAGATTTTATTTATACCTGCTTTGTTGAAGAGATTCCAGATGGGCAACGAGTTTATTACGCTAATGGTTCAGTTCTTGATGATAATTTATTTAACTTAAGCTTACAAGATGAGTATCAGAGATATCCTGTTTACACAAACTACGAAGCGAATGATAAAGGAATTATACGATACGTAAAAACAAAAAATACGGTTGGCTATATGATTAACACCGGTTATTTGCGTTTTAATACATTTCAAAATAAAACTGTGTTATCTCATAGATTTGTGCATGAAGTATTTTGCGGTATTATACCACCAGGCCTTGTAATAGATCACCTTGATAGTATCAAAACCGATAATAGACTCGAAAACCTGGATTTGGTTTCCCAAAAAGAAAATTTAAGGAGAGGTCGCGGCGGCGTAATTAATTTTAAGTCAGCTCGACCAGTAATATCGTTTGATGAGGAAACCGGTGAACAAATTTCTTTTGATTCTATAAGCGCCGCAAGCAGACATTTTAATATTCATAAAAGCTCTATACAGCAAGTTGCAGATGATACTACAAGATCCGCCTTTTCAAAGAAACTAGAGCGTAAAATAAAATTCAAATATATTTAACTCGCCCTAAGTATTTTTGTTAAATTTTCTTTTGAAATGCAGTTGTGCACGTATAACATAATAGCTTCGATATCCCAGTAAATAACGACGTTTCCGTGCTCGTTATAGTACTTTAGTTCTTCTTGTGTTAATAAAACATTTTTTTTTTACCTGGTTTTCTTCTCCGGATTTAACGATGCTTATTGCAACACTTCCTTGAGTATCTTTATTAGCAAAACAGTATCTTATTGCGCGTTCGAGATCAGGCATATTTTCAATGAAAACTTTTGCGTGATATCTTATTATAGTCATTACTATTTGTAAACTTTATATAAAAGTGAAAGATTTCGCACTTAAATATAAATACTAGAATATGTTAGCGAAATTAAAATTACTTTTTGACATGGTAGTAGATTTTAAAGATCCACCATTACGTTTGAGGCCAGTTAAAAATGATTATACCATACGATCAGATCTACTAGTAGCAGATCCTGACCTGGAACCTGGTGAGGTCGCCGATAAATACGATGCGGTGATGGTCGCTGATTCTCGTCCGTATAATAATTTTAAAAAACGGAGCTGTTATAATGCAAAGTATCATGTGGCTAAAAAGACAATCAAATTTAATTTTACTTTTGAAGAAAATGAACAGTTTCAGCGCCGATTAAATTTTTTTTTAAATATCAAAATTCCTGGTCGTAAAAAAATATCAAATTCGATTATATTTTTGTTAAGATATTTGAGCTGCTTAATACTACGTAAGAGCGGCGGCAAGAACTAATTGGTTTGTGTAGACCTGTCAGATGCAAATACATTTTAAATAATTATCAGCGGATCTATCATTTGATTTTGTCAGCGCCGATCAAAGACTTTGTAGGCACCCAGCTATTAAAAGCGTCACCATATCCTCTCCATTTTACTAATGATTTATTACCTCGTCGTGATATCACCTTTTCAATTACAAACACGTCTTGATCAGTACTCTGAAGTTCTTGTTCGTAGAAGCTTCCTGTGATCTCTTCTTTGTTTTGATCTCGCAGCTTATATGTGACAGGAATCGTTGTTAATACTTCATCAACAACAAATACTTCTTCAGACCAGTTTGGCGTAAAACCTTTTTCAAACGGCTTTTTAGATAGTGAAATTCTAACGCGTTCACCGGCATCAAATTTGTGTTTGCGGTATAGATTTTCGTTTGCGAGTATTGGATTAGTCATTGCTTCCGCAGGTGTCATTCCAATGGATTTATGTTTTGTGTTATTGTAGTCGGAAATGATTTGCTGCAATTGATCAATATACCTATTGGTATTATTTGATGTCATCCATTTATACAGTTTTTCTTTAATGGTTCTATTAAATCGTTCAACAATTACGCTTTTACCTTCATTACCAGTGACGTATTTTGAAATATTATGCTGTTTTAGCCAGTTTTCAAATTGTTTATTGTAGAACTCTGGGCCATGATCAGTCCAGATTTTGTTTGGTTGGCGCGCACTATCCGCGACAATACTATGAAATGCTCTTACGATTGTGCTGCCCATTTTATTTTTTATGGGTGTACTAAAAGCAAAACGACTTTGTATGTCGATTACGTTTAACAGAAACCTATTGCCTTCGTTATCGTCTGCTAGAGATGACATATCAGCGAGATCTACGGCCCAGGTGTCGTCTACTGCATTTGCTACAACACGCCTTCGTGGAAACTTTTTTTTTTTGGTTTGGGAAGTTCTGCGGCGAGCTTTACCATTCGGTGATTGCGTAAATTGCGGCCTTGTCCTAGTCGAGATTGTCCCAATCCAAGTTTATATTTTGCTCCGATAATACCTTGCACGAATCGTCGATCAACTCGCTCTCTGATAATTTTTGGTTGCATTTCTCTGAGTTCATTTAACATGTGATTATCACACATATGTTTGTCTGATGGATTATCACGATAGCAGATGTCGTGCCGCATAGCCGTTGAATCAACTTGATTAAAAGGTTCTTGTCCTGGTAGTGGTTGGTCATTGCTGTCTAGTTGAATATCTAATGGATTCCAAGGTCCAGTATATTTATGTCCTGGTAGCGTCCAACCTCTCTTAGGTCTTGGAAGCTTTCCTATGATACTGTGTATGTCTATTGCTACGCCTACAATTTTACTCTCTATACATTTTTTACAATACACGTGTACTGCAGCTCCTTCTACGCAAATACATTTTGGAGAATCACAATTGCAGTTCATTATTCTTTAGTCATTTTATTAAACTGTAATTTCATAGAAATTCAATCTGATAGTTCGTACAGATTATCAATATCATTATCAATCACAAATTTATTGTAGACGATTTTATCATTTAATTGAGGCCGACCGCTGATAAAAGTACTTTTTCTTTGTCCACATACTTCACATGTACCTTTTACCATTAATCAATTATTTTTTGTTCTTATGGTTTGCTCACCATCACTTTCCGTTTTGGTTTTACACTTGAGGCAATACGAGAGCATTATTTATTTGTTTTTAGATAAAAATGAAATTTGTGGTTAATCGTGAGCAAACGATTTTTTATTAAAAATGTTCAAGCAAATCAGGTCATTTTTTAAACTAGGTCTTGGTTCGAACCTCAGAATAAAATCTAGAAACGATTTATTCTTTCGTGAACTCATCCATCTTATAAAAGCGACGCAGTAGTAGCCACACGTATTTATTCCAGTTGGCTGAATCTGCTTTGATGAGTAATTTATCGGCGTGGTTTTGTATTTGGGAAAACTTTGTACATACCTTTTGATGGCGTCACTTGGTGGAAGGCCATAAGAATCAAAGTGATTATTTTTGTGTAATGCGACCCAGTGTGTTCCAGATCCATCGCCGAAATCTTGTATATTAATAGTACAGTTCATTGTTTTGGCCACGCGTCTATCAAGCTGATCTTTGCTGAAGACACCGCCGAAGTCTTTAATATTTTTTAAGTGGTCCATAATTTCGAAGTTGTTTAATGGTTGCAACGACTTCTTTACCTTCTTCGACGCCGACGTATTCCGTATCCTGCTCGTCTTGTTCCTGGAAGGGTTAATCCGTGACCTGTTCGTGGTCTTCCTACTCGCCTTTTTTTAATTCCTCGGCCGATACCTAACAGATTTGGTAAAAGCGAACCTGCTATTCCTGCTAACAATGGTCCAAGAAATCCACCTTGTCGTGATCTGATTCCACGTCTTCTGATCATTATCTAAAGATCTTAGATAAAATTGAAATTGAAATTGATTGCATTAATTGTTCAACCAATTCAAACGAATGTGGATTTTTTAATACCACATCCATTTACGTTTCTCTCCTTGGAACATCTTTAAAGGTATATTACGTAAATTAAGTAATCCACCTGATCGTCTTGTGGTCGATTGTTGCTGTAGGCGTCGTCGTCGCCGTCGATTTCCAATGCCTGATCCGCGAGTAGCTTTGTTTGTTGCTCCGGATACTGCTCCTGATGCTGCAGCTATGCCTAATGTTCCAAGTATCGGTAATATTTTTGGTAGTAAAGTTTTTGCTAGAACTGCTAATGCGGGACCAAATGATCCACCTGTTCGACGCAGTACTGAATGTCTTGGTCTAGGTCTTCCAATCATTATTTAAAGATCTTAGATAAAATTTCAATCGTTGTTTACAAATTCAATCGTTGTTTACAAATTTACTTAGATTAAATTTCAACTGAAATCCATTCACACTTTGATAGACATTCAGCCATTAACGGCATCAAGGACTACATACCTGTCAGATGTGATCAACGCCTAAATGTTATAAGCTGCTGGAGCCACTCCATACCCTCCAGTTGTTGAAACTTCTCCAAATACTCTACCACCGGCAGCGTTTGCAGCTGTTGCCGCATTGTCCAGATTCCACTGAATTTCAATATCTGCAGGTGTTCCCACTAATCGTTCAGAATGTGATGTAAGATCAAAATGGAATATGGGATATAATCGCGCGAATTCGTCAACAGATAATTGCGAGCCATCAGCTGTGTCCTGGTACTTTTGCATGGCTTCCATCAGCGTAGAGTAAGCACGAGAAACATTTTAAAATTGCATTCCAAAGCCCGTTCTGGATACTGTCTTGAGGCCATTCTAACCAGTATTCGGGAAACGAACATATGATCAAAAATCATATTATTTTGCGCTTGATTATTAAGTCGATCCGCCAACTGAAAAACAACAAATATGTGTCGCGGTAATCGTTCCAATGGCACTGTATCTATTCTCCATGTGCCGCTTTCACCGCCTGTAGGCATATTGTGCTCGTATGTTCTCCACTGTTCAAAGTACAATCTTCTGGTGTACGCGGTCAGCGATTGCTCCAATTACAGAGTCATTAGCGTGGCTGGAACAATCTTCGGCATTCAAAGTGACATATAACGAATAATAAATCTTCTATTGGCCACAGCTGCGTTTTTGAGTATTGTGTCGTTTGCACGGTTAACGGTAAGCTCGATTCGATGTCGCATACTTCTCATAACGGATGTTACATCCTTGCAAAAACCAAACACAGAACTAAGTGGAAGAAGAATAGTCACTAGTCTACTGCTGTCGTTGTAATGTGGTTGTCTAAGATTTGTTGCAGCGGTTCTAACAGTGTTACCTATGTCTGCTGCAGCCGCATTGGCTGGATTAGCGAGGAGGTCGTTGGTATCGTTAGCTGCTGCTGCTGCTCCTCCTGTTCTGAACTCAGTTGGCACCGCTCCCCCAGAACTTCCATCCTTTATCCAAAACATATTTGTTGATATAGACCTAGAATAATCCTCTGAGAAACCTACTAGATTTATAATAGTACTTGCCACAGGAAGATGTCTTATGTGCTCGATCTCCTGATCGTTAATAATGTATCGTGCCTCGGAGAACAGACTCCATCCGTTATTAACTAAAGATGTTACATCTCCCGCAGCAAAGGCCGCAGGTGCAGCACCTGCCACGTTCATAAGCTGTCCTCGAACCTCTATGTATCCCTTGTGAGGAAGTAAGTAAATGTCCTCATCACGGGTCCTTAAGATAAGATTACCTTGTTTATCAACTACGTTTGGTTGATCCTCCTGGTATTCTATGTACTCGAATTCTGTTGCTGAATTGTCCACGTCATAAACATCATTAATATTAAGATAAGATCTGATAGACATTTATTAATACGATTTATATAAAAATCAATTGATTTTCAAACTGATCTTCGAAACTCTAGAAATTTAAAGAAAGATTTACGAATTTTGGTGATTTGCTTACAAATTCAATTTAACGAATTTTGGTGATTTTACTTGTTGATTTGTTTACAAATTCAATTCAAACTAGTAAAATACTGGATTATTTATCACAGGAAACGCTTGAGTTCCATGATTCTGTAAATCACGATTTTTCATTAAATCCTTTGTTGTTTTCATCATTGCCCGCTCTATCTCAGGCGTAGGAGCAATATCTTTTATTACTTCATTAATCTGTTTTTGTGTGATTACTGGCGCGACAGGCGGACCTCTTATCTTATCGGCGATCTTTTGACCGACCGCAGTTCCAGCTGCAGATAATGCACCCGTGGCAAAAGATTTTGCAGCATCAAACGCAATTGGTGATGCTTTGACAGCTGCCTTGCCAAGGAAATTACCAACCCAATCAAAAAATCCCTTCCTCACTGTTTTTTTCGTCGTGTAAATAGCTACTGGAGTTATTATGCTCTCTATTCCAGGCTTTGTTCGAGCAATCTTTGAAAATATACCCCCAAGAAATCCTCTAACAATTTTCTTATTCATGATCTTGCGTCGGCGCATTTTTATACAATTACGCCTACACAATTTTCTATGAAATTCGAGGTCACTGCTGTAAATTTCATTGAAATTCAAACTCAAGAGTCGAGAGTTTACTGAGTTTTACGTAAATGCAAATAGTAAGTCACTTTCTCATTATTAAAATCTATTTGCCGGCCAGATTGATCCGTGATGGACATGGTGATATCAGCGATTCTGTCCTTTACATTCAGCGGATAATAAATAACTTTATTAGGGGCGACAACTCCATCAAAGAACCTGGCGGATGATCCGGACTAAACGAACAAATTGTTTGGCCACGACTTCCCTTGGACGTATGTGACCCATAAATGAGCGAGCAGTTAATCAAAATAGAACTTGTATCTGATATATTTACTGGAGATTCACCTTTAACCGTTATATCTGCATCTGTTAAGGAACCATAGATCTGACGTGAAAAACCGAACATTATGCCTATAGTATTCGGTGGTCTAAAATCTACTCGTAGATTATTTTTCAGTTGTAATGACGAGCGTAATGTATTGTAATTTGGAGCAAGAATAAAATCATCTCTGCTAAGTCCTAGTTCAGTTATCTCTGCCTTGATAAACTCGTTGACGTCCTCGAGATTATAAGCGCCAGGTGGAATAGTGATAGAACTCACGACACCGCCGGCGGACTTCGGTATAAAACTGAAATTGTCGTCGATATTATGTTTTATGTTATAAAACGAGTGCCACATTGTCGCTGATATTAATCCAAGTTCGTAATTTGTATCAGGTTCAAGTTCTATCGCGGGAGAGTATGTTACTCTGAAATTTGAGCTGTCCTGTGTGGTCGCAGATGAGTAAAGAAGTAAAGTTACTGCAGACATATATATTTGATTTTATTAAATTGAATCGCTGAAAGATCACCTGTAGAAATTTAACTGAATCGCTGAAAGATCACCTGTAGAAATTTAACTAAATCGCTGAAAGATCACCTGTAGAAATTTAACTGAACCCAATCCAATCTATGATATAAGTTTCCTTATTAACTTTCTATACGCATCGGTGGTTATGTGTCTATTACTTCTGAGATAATCCAGTATTTCCACTATTTCATTATCGAGTTGCACACCAGAATTACCAGCCTCTTTTGATGATATAAGCACCATTAACCGATTGAGGACGTCGTGCTTATTTTTAAAGATCTTTATACCCTTACCAGTTTTCTTTGATGATTTTGTCGGCGATGATTTTGATTTTGCAGACAGTGGTTTTGATTTTGGCGGTGATTTGAATTTCAGCACATCCTTATACACCTTTACTTTATTTTCTTGAAACTTATTATTGTCTGCCGCAGCTTTATCTGTTGGATTTTTTTCAAGATATTCTTTTTCATCTTTAATTTGTTGCTCTGTTGATTCTATGTTCTCTAGTAAATCATTATAGTCCATTTTAATCGCTGAATCCCTAAATATTTGATTTTGTTTTCTTGCTTCAGTCACTTTTTTTTTTCTATCCAGCAAAAATATTTTAGCTCTTTCTGCTGCATCATCTAAGCTCTCAACTGTTTTTTCATCCAATTTTTCTCGGGTAACACCTTTCTGGGCAGCTATTAAGTCTGAAGCCTTATCTTTTTCTTTTACCGCCACTTGTTCCATGGTTACTTTCTTTTTGTACACGTCCGAAAATATTTTTTTTTTAGCAAATTTTCCTCATGTTCTTTTAATAAAACAGGGTCTGAGCTACTGCGTAATTTTTGTCCATTTGATCTATTTATGGAAGTTATTTTTTTTATTTCCTCATCTAATTTATCAATAGGCATATCGTAAGCTAAGTTACTAAAGATGATTTCACTTGAACGTTTCAAAACAGAAGCAGAAAGATCTGCTTGTTGAGCCACTTGTAGCGGTGGAGGAAGAAGAAACTCTGCTTGTTGAGCCACTTCAAATTCTTCTTCGTCTCAGGAAACGACCGATGGAATCGTATACGATTTTGATTTAGCGCCTCGTTGAAAGAGTTTCGGTACTGCCGTGATAAAGTCATCTTCTTGCGAAGGTTCGTACTGTTGTGGCAGTTGCGGAGATCTTCTTAGTGCTGCGGTAAGATCTTCCCTGCCGATATTTATTTGCGGAGTTACATTTATACCTCGAATCTGTTCCTGTATCTCATCAAGCGTTTCCTCAGTTGGTTTAAATCCTTGAGAAATTGCTTCAGACATAGTCATCTCATGTGACTTACCGGCATCATCAGTAAACGTGCCAATAAAAAACTTGCGAATCGGTTTTAGAAATCGCAACAGCGATTCCTCTCTGTTTTGCTCATTCCATCTCGCCATCTGAAATACTCTCTGATTTTTATCCTTGATAGTGCTTAGTTTTTTTCAGCAAATTTATTCGTTCGTTATTACCATGGACCCGTTGCAAGTAATTTCGTTCCATTATTAGATTCAATTACACGTTTTTTTCCACGTGTCGGATTGTTTACATGTGAAATCATTGTTTACATGTGAATGTGAAATCGTTGTTTACAAATTCAATCATTGTTTACAATCTCAATCATTTACGTGACGATGGTAATTTTTCCATTTGGCCAACGATTCGATCAATTAATTTATTATATGATTTTAAAACGTTTCTTGTGTACTCAGACGAATCCGTTCGTATACGTAATATTAATTTTGTATGATCCTGTCTTGCTTGACTATAAAGAGATTTAATATCCTCAGGTGTAAGATCTTCTAAGATCTGGCTTTTATAATAATCAGGATTTGGAATATTAAGTTTTGTTACATCAAACGTACTTGACCTCGATTCTATATCAGCTCTCTTTTGTCTAGCTATTTCCGCCTCCACCTTTTCACTTTCATCCATTTCTAACTGTTTATGTTTCTTCTTATCAAGACTTGATAATAGAGGATTTTGATCTATTTCCTTTTCCGTTGTGAATAATCTTTCATCCGCTGCTCTTTAGATAGGAGCATTCGTTGCGATGCAAGTTCTAATATTCGTTTTCGTTCTTGTTCTTGTGCTTGTGCTGCTTCATCTTCTCGTGCTTGTGCTGCTTCTTCTAGTGCTGCGTCTTCTCTGCGCATTCTTTGTTCTACTTCCACTTTTATTTTTCGTGCTCTTTGTGTTGCTTTGCGCATTCTTTGTGCTTTCTCCTCTCGTGCTTCTTTTCGCGCTTGTGCTTCTCGTTCTTCTTCTTTTCGCTCTTCCTCTCGTGCTGCTTCTTCTCTGCGAATTCTTTGTACTAATTCCTCTCGTGCTGTTCGTGCTTCTATTCGAGCTTCTCGTTCTACTTCTTCTCGTGCTGCTTCCTCTTTAATAGGTGATAGAGATGAAGCCGGACGTAGTTGTCCTTGTTCTTTTACTGATAGTGCTCGTGCTGCTTCTTCTCTGCGAATTCTTTGTACTAATTCTTCTCGTGCTTTTCGTGCTTCTATTCGCGCTTCTCGTTCTACTTCCTCTCGTGCTGATTCCTCTTTTATAGGTAATAGAGATGAAGCCGGACGTAGTAGTCCTTGTTCTCTTAAAAGTCTTTGTTCTTTTACTGATAGTGATCGTGCTTGTAGTCCAGATTTTGGTTTTGGTTGAGGTGTTTTTGCCCATGATGCTTTCATGGCTCTTAGTTGTAGTGGTGTTATCAGAGGTGATGGTTGCTGAGGTGGTTGTGGTTCTTGCTGAGGTGGTTGTGGTTCTTGCTGAGGTGGGAAAGGCGTTTTAAAAAATAGGTGCTTTTTCACTACGCGCTCGTCGACGTTTACTAGCACGTTCGTCAGCTTGCTCCCGTTCTTTAAATAATATAGATGATATTTTTGATGAATCCCACAGTACTTTATGTGAGTACTCATCAAATCGGTCCGATGGATAATTTTTAAGTTGTTGTTCAAGATTATAATATGCGTCGATTATATCTCTTCGTTTTTGTTTTTCAGATGCAATTTTATATTCAGGTGTCGACGATGGAAGCTCCAGGTCCATTCTTGGATTCATACGTTTCATTTCACTTCTCCAAATAAATGCTTCATTCTTTGTCAAATTTTGCAGCACATCAGGTGTCAGTTTCCGTGGATTAAAATAATCAGGTAATGAAGACATAACTTTCTGAAGTTGATCCCTAATTTTACGCGTCGCCAATCTTACAGCCTCATTGTGCTGATATACAGGCTCTGCATTAGGACGGTCTCTGATATAATGCTTTGGTAGTTTACGTTCCCATTCGCGCAGCTCACTAAGAGACAAATTTTCTAATACATCTGGTGTAAGTGCTTGTGGATGATAATCAGTTAATGGTAGTGGTCTCGTCTCAAAAATTCGAAGTTGAATATTTTTCTTTGCGTTTTCTAAATCGTTATTGTATTGTTCTATTACAGAGTCTGGAACTTTACTTCCATCAGAGTACTTAGCCTTTTTAATAGAATGTCTGTATTTTAGTTCATCTTCCCAGTCGAGCAATTCGCTCCTGGACATATTTTGTAGTTTATCAGGTGTTAACACCCATACATCATCAAAATATTGTTGTTGCAGTGGTTGTTGCGGTGGTTGTTGCGGTTTTGACGGTTTCGGCAGAGTAAAAGTTTCTGCTGGTAAAAATGGTTCTGTGGATGGAGCTAGTTCTGGAGATAAAGCCAGTTCTGGAGATGGAACCACTTGTGGTAAACTCATTATTGGCAGCGGTTTTGTGTCTAAAAGTGAAGATAGACGCGTTGTCCGCTCTGACGGTTGGAATTGTTCTGGTTCAGGAGATAACGGTAACTGTGTTGTCCGTGGCAGAGAAGTTTTTGGTTCAGGAGATAACGGTAACTGTGTTGTCCGTGGCAGAAAAGAAGTTTTTGTTTTAGGAGATAACGGTAACTGTGTTGTCCGTGGCAGAGAAGAAGTTTTTGGTTTAGGAGATAACGGTAACTGTGTTGTCCGTGGCAGAGAAGAAGTTTTTGGTTCAGGATATAACGGTAACTGTTTTATCTTTGGAGGTACTTCCCATTGCACATCTGGCAGAGAAGAAGTTTCTGGTTTTGACAATGATGGTAAATACGTTTCCCACTGAGGTCTTTCCAGTTGCACCTGTGGCAGAGAAGAAGTTTCTGATTCAGAAGATAGTCGTGAATGTGTTGTCCAACCCAATGCCTGATCCTGTTTTTGAGATGATGGTAAATGCGTTTCCCACTGAGGTATTTCCTGTTGCACTTTTGTTGGAGAAAAAGTTTCTGGTTCTGGAGATAGTGGTAAATATTCTATCCGCCATTTTATTTTTCGTTGCATCTGTGTTGGAGTAAAAGTTTCTGGTTCTGGAGATGATGGTTGTTGTGGTATTTCTCGTTGCATCTGTGTTGGAGTAGAAGTTTCTGGTTCTATAGATGATGGTTGCTGTTGCATCTGTGTTGGAGTAGAGGTTTCTTGTTCTGGAGATGATGGTTGCTGTTGCATTTGTGTTGGAGGAGAAGTTTCTGGTTCTGGAGATGATGGTTGCTGTGGTATTTCCCAATGCATCTGTGTTGGAGAAGAAGTTTTTGGTTCTGGAGATGATGGTAAATACGTTTCCCGCTGTGGTATTTCCCAATGCATCTGTGTTGGAGTAGAAGTTTCTGGTTCTGGAGATAGTCGTTAATGTGTTGTCCGACCCTGTTTTGGAGGAGAAGTTTCTGGTTCTGGAGATAGTCGTAAATGTGTTGTCCAACCCTGTATTGGAGGAGAAGTTTCTTTTGATCTATACGGTTCTGGAGATGATGGTAAATACTCTGTCCGCTGTGGTATTTCCCAATGCATCTGTGTTTGAGGAGAAGTTTCTGGTTCTGGAGATAGTTGTCCATCTGAATCACCTCTATCACCATCATCACCATCGCCAAAAAGATTTAATCCCCTGCCAGGAAATTGTGCCAGTAATATAGCCCTAAGTATTTCCTCAGTTGTACTGAATCCACGAGAAATTGCTGTCGATATATTCATTCCATGTTCTCTACCAGCATCATCTTTATACGTTCCAATAAGAAACTTACTAACCGGTTTTAGAAATCGTAACAGCGATTCCTCTTTGTCTTGCTCGCCCTGCCGAACCACCTGAAATAATCGTTGATTTTTATACTTAGCAGCGGCAAGTTTTCCCAACGAATCTAATCGTTCGTGAATGCCCTGGACTCGTTCTAAATAATATCGCTCCATTATAAAATTCGATTATACATTTTTACAAATAATACCTGCATTTCCGCATTATCCAGATTCCACTGAATCTCAATATCTGCAGGTGTTCCCACTAATCGTTCAGAATGTGTTGTTTGAATTTCTGTTTACAAATTAGTTCACAAAAACTGTGTGAAATTCTTTCGAAACATTCTGTCCGGATTTGCGGCATATTTATCAAATAAAAAGAAATCATATGTGTTTGCGGTCGCGTATTTATACATCTGAATAAATTGCTTTCTGTCAATATGCCCACCATAAAAATCGTTGGCAATTCTGCTTATATCATTATTATCAAGTCCGCCAAATAAAATAAAACAGCCTGTGTTTCGTCTTATTGTTTTTGGAACCGTAAAGTAACTCTGCGCCAAATAAATAGAATTGCAGCGTTTATTTCTCGACAAAGCAAAATAAGACTCGATAGGTTTAGTATCATCGGTTGTCAGAGGTATATCATCAAATACGACAATTTTATTTTCCTCAGCATCAAGATCAGCAATTGGAATTACATTATCTGGCGAATAAAACGTAATAATATCTTTGCCAGACACCTTTTTTAAAACCTCATTGTTAAAATTTTGCAACAGATCATATTTTTGTTGTTGTGGATTAATTGTGTAAATGTAGACACTATCATACTCTAATATTTTGTTTACTATCAGGTTCATTAAAAGATTCGTTTTTCCTGAGCCAGTTCTCCCAACAATCAAATAATGCGTATCAGGTAATTCATACATATGTTTCGTCTTAGTGCTCTTAGACGGATCATCGAAGTTTATGACAGACATGCTATATTTCGCAGCGTATATTAAAATCATTGAATTTTGTAATTGAATTCCGTTGTAAGGCCAACTAACGTACATGTACATTCAGATGGTGTATTGTTACTTAACAACGGTCAATACCGTTGGATATTTATCGAAATCACTGAAATTTATAAAATCATTATAATAAATGTCTTATTACAGCAAATTTGGCACGTTAATTAAAACATCTGTTAATGGAACTACAAAGACAGCAGCATCAGCAGCCGTAAACATAACAGGATTAGTAAAGAAATCAGGGGACACAATGACCGGCAACTTAAGAATGAGTAATAGTCGGATTATAGGCTTAGAAACAGATTATCCTGTACTTAATCCTGATATTACCCGGGCTGTAAGTCTTGAGCAGATGAAAGCGTTAAATGCAAAAAAAGTCAGTAAAACCGGAGACACAATGGTTGGAATATTAGATATGTCAGGTAATAAAATTATTGGCCTGGTGACTGATTATCCGCCAGCAGATATTGATCCAACACAAGCAGTGAGTCTGAATCAACTGGTTGAATCTGATAACTCACATGTTCAGAAAGACGGCGACACAATGACTGGCACGCTTAATATGGACACAAATAAAATAAAATTATCGGCGTTTCCAACAGAGCCGTATGACCTCGTTAATAAAACGTATGTGGATGATGTTACATCACTAAATATCAAACGAACAGGTGATATAATGGTTGGTACATTAGAGATGTCCAACAATTCAAAAATAACAGGATTACCAACAGCTTATCCACCAGCAAATTCATCCGACGCAATTTCTTATGCTCAAATGTCTACAAAATTCAGTGAATATGTTCCCCGGCTCGGAAGTACTATGCTTGGCTCGCTCAACATGGGAAGATACGTTTTAAACGGAATTGATACTTACACGTCACTGGCAGTTGACAATGCGGTAAGCGTAAAGTACAAGAATGACAACGCTGTTCTCAAAACCGGAAGCACCATGACAGGGACACTTGACATGAACAACAGATTATTAACAAATTTACCAGTACCGACCAATCCCGGAGATGCCGTTCCTTACTCATCATTACTAAACCTTAGCAGCACCGTGGTTAACAAAATCGGCGACACAATGACCGGGAATCTAATTATGTCTAACTGTGTTGTAAAATGTGTAAAGGCTCCAACTGCAACAGATGAACTAACAAATAAAGCGTATGTTGATTCGAAAGTTGTCGGTGGTGGTGGTACTCGAGTCAAAAATAATGTAGGGTATATTCCAATATTATCAGGAAATAGTAACAATCGTACTGGGATTATTGTATCATCATCATCATCTTATCCAGGTTTTGATGCATGTTACGCTTTCCTCTACAATTACGCAGGAAATAATTCAACAGAATGGGCGACAAATGGGATGTCAGCAAATTTCTGGATTAAGATTCAATGCTTAATACCAGTTGCTATATGGAAATTTCAATTGCAAGGACGAGCTACTGGTGGAGAAAGAATTTATAATTGGCGACTTGAGGGATCTGCAAATGATGTCGGCTATAATACATTAGATACAACTGCGCCAAATGTAAATTATATTGGAACTACTATGCAAGAATTTGCTGTATCCAACACAACAAAATTTTTGTATTACAGGTTGTATGTATTTAACGCCGAACCTACAAATCCAGGTCTCACCGCGTTTCAAATATTTACCCTGGACGATGTTATCGCCTAATTGTGAACTGTTTACATTTTTGTCTAGAAAGTAGCTATAAACAATGAGCGAAATTGTTGATGTATGTCGTGAGTTCTACAATAAAATATTTGAATTTGATCACACTCAAATTTTTAAACCAGATTTTACTTCACCAACAACGGATAAAAGAACAGAAAACAGTAAAATAGCTATTCGCGAACTAGCAAATATGTTAAGTAATCAGTCTGAGATCACTGATAACATCTTAAACCTGCGATCGGTTATCGCAATGAGAAAAAAACAGATGAAAGAACTGTTAGATAAGTACGATGTATTTGTAAAATTTTGTGTTCCATCTGAAATGGTAAAATTAGAAAATCAAATTAAGGATCTACTTCATAGTGTAATTCTAGAACTAACAAAAGATAATGTTTTAACAATAACACGAACAAAATTTATAGCAAGACAAAAATTTGGTGGTATGAAAGAACGAGATCGAGATCATAAGAGCAGATCAACCTGTTTATATAATATTTTTGAAAAGAAACGGCTTGGTCTCGGGAGAAATATTAAAGCACATAACAATTTTGTTAAACGACGGTTCTTCAGTGATGTTGGACTCCATTACAATGACGCTGAAACAGTTATTGCTGTCCATAATGAACCAGATGATGTACACGCGCTCGCCACAAGCTATCTAATACTTTTAGCATCAAAAACAAAAGGATATAAAAATAAGTATTATGATCATGATATAGCAGCTGCTTTTGATACTGTGGAAACAATTGAGAAAAACTTAAGTCACTACCAGAACTTGAAAAAACGGTTTTTTATGATGAATTAAATTCACTTACTGAAATACCAGATGAAATAAAATGGACACCTGATCCAAATCAAGCATCATATAATATCATAATAACCAAAAACGATGATAATCGTGTGATAAAAAACTTTATGGCAGAACTACAATATTCTAATTTACGCGATCAGATAAAAGAAAACTTAAAAGTAAATGAACTCTTGTCTGAAGATGAATTATGAGATGATTTTGCTGCTGCGTATGCAATACTATACCAGTACTTGTTGCTGGATACTATACCAACAGGTACCGTAAAATCAGCTATCGAATTTATCGAATCAAATAAAGATTATGTCGATATCACCAAAATACAGCATGTTCCAGAAACTTTTGAGTTTAGAGGGAAATTATCGCTTACTGAAGAACAAGAAAACCTGATAAAAAATAAGAGATCTGTTATATTTGATAAATACAGAGATTTTATTAATGATGACAAAAATAAAAAATTTAAAAACTTAATTATAAAAGCTGCAGCAAATATAAAATTTGAGGAGGTTATTAAACACTATAAAGACCTTAGCAAATTCATTGATGCATACTTTACTATTTGGCTGTATATGCATTTTTTGAATTGGTGGGATGGAGCAAACTACAAAGATGATTATATCGAAAATATTAGTTTAGCTCTAGATTTTTATCATAAAAATAAACATTTAGAAGACAAAATAAGAGTAACTGATTTGCATAAATTAAAAGAATGGACAAGTGTTGATGATTAAAAAAAATATATTTTCTATGACGAAAATCTTACATTGATTCGGTATTATAGTTTAGAATGTTTAAGAAGATCAATAGATATTATCAGGAGCAGTAAGGTTAAAAATATTAATTTATTATATTTAGATATAGAAGCAACTCCAGGTATAGTAGAAACGGAAAAAAATTAAAACAGTAATGAGGAATGATAATACTAAAGCAGTTTCAGATCAGCCATCATCAAATATAAAAGAAAGGTTCGCAACAGCGTATGTAATACTTTACAAGTACTTTATTCCAAGTAATATAAACATCGACTTTGTCAAAGGGGCTATCGAATTTATTGATTCACATGAAAATAAAATCGGAGAAATAAATGATATCATCACGGCTTCAAACACACTTGATTATAAATCTACAGCAGAATATGATGAAAAACAAGAAGAACGACTCCGAAATCAAAAATCAAAACTGTTCGACAAATACAAAGCGGTTCTTGGTGATAAACATAATGTAGACTTTCGAACAATGATTATTAATGCAGCTGCAACACTTAAAATTATGCATTAATTATTAATAATGAAACAAATTATTGATTTTAATCACATTTCAAAAACGAAACCAGATGATGAACGAGATCAGCTAATAGCTTATTTCAATACATACCATAAAAAAATGTATTGCGCAAAGCACGCACACAGGTACTACAACAGACTAATAAAATTAATATTCTATGCTCCACTGTTACTAACAACTGCAGGAATCGTTTCAGCAGGAAGTTTATTTAATTCTCTTTTTCTTATATTATCAGGTGCTGGTATATTTATAAACACTGGATTTAAACGTTTCGAACCAAAACTCGAACACAAAAAATCGTCATGTAAATTCGCAGCAACTATATACTCAAAAATACTAACACAATTACAAGCGTATCTTCGAGGTAAAGAATATGATATGATAGGTTTAATCCATGAAATGCAAACAAAAGAGGATATGTTAACAGATATTGTTCCCGCCAGAATATCAAAATACGAAAAAAAGTATTTGCTTAAATACGGACAATAAATTTTTATCTAAACATTATTATAAAACTATCAATTTTATCTAAACATTATTTATAAGGGGGGAGGAAATTTGTTCTTTAACAAACAGTTTACAAATTTGTTTTCATTCTTAAGTAGTAAGGTAAAAGGCGTGATCTCAGCATAATTGTCTATTTGTAGTGAGGAGCTCTGAGGTCCGGAGGGCCGAAGAGCGACGAACGGAAAAGAGACAATTGTGCCGAGATCCGCCTTTTACCTTACTACTATAGTACTAACCTTAAATGGTTATAACAGTTCCGGCTAATTTCAATGGTTACTCTTTTTTTTTTTTAATTATCTATTCAGACATTGTCATTCTTATGTGGTTTCTATCATTAGTATTTCTATTTTTAGCTTTTTCTTCTCTTACTACTTTTGTAATTTATACAGTGATTGCAACAAAAGGATACAACTCCAATATTGACACATCAAGACCACACAGGCTATTGATGGGAACATCAATACTATCAAGGCATATTTGGATTCTACGTACTTAACTGTAAATCAAAACTAATGTCCGTATGTTTGTGTCTCATCTACTTTGCAACTTATGTGGGTACCGGACGGCAAAAGGCTAAATAAAAACATTTACATTTATAACTTGCAAAGTAGACGAGACATGTAATCATACTCAACGCGGCCCGCTTCCACGTGGTCCTCTGCGTTGACAGCAACCATTATTCCATCCGCCCTTTCATCATCAGTCTTGCACCTGTCGTTTTGCAAAACTATTTTAACCTGTTCTCGAAGTCCTTTCCCGGTAATATAAGCCAATATCATTTTTGTCCTAGGGCAAAGTTTATGTTGTTTTAATTAAGGATAGCATTTTTGCTGGCTGCATACAAGCTGTTGGCAACGGTGGTATACTCAACAAATTCTTTACGGTTTCTTCGGTGATAAAACTAGAAGTATGTTATAAATTTATAATCAAACATGTTTTTCTCTGTATCTTGGTAATCTCATTTTTGTCATTATGATATTTTTAAAAGCTTTTGATCCTTGCTCTTAATAAGATGTTTGATAATAGTAATTTGATAGTAGTCCTACGCCAGATGGTCCACACAGAACAATTAAACGTTGCTTATTTTCAGACATCCTTACTACTTTTGTTTCTTTATGCAAACGATTTTGCATATATGGAGTTACATGGCCGTTTAAAGAAATAACAACACACACACACACACACACACACACACACACACACACACACACACATATAAATGCAGAAAACAAAACAAAAACAAAAAATACAGCCGTTATTAGTAGTATTTTTCTTTAATAGCGGCCGCGCACAGTTAAGATATTTCCGGTTTCGACAACGTATAATTTATCATCAGTATAAGCTAAACCGGTAATATAAATATAACCGAACTGTTCATTGTTTGTTTCTTGTTTGAGTTTAATATTTCCATATAAATTTTCTTCTTCCTTCTACTGTAGTATCTTTTTGATATACAAAAATAATGACGCTACTTGTTGTACTTCTCTTTGCTCTTCGTTTGCTGTCAATTTAGTTAAAAGTCATAAAGAGGTATTGTAAACTGCGCCGACAAAAACCCATTTAATTGGTTTTATACGATTTATAAAGATTGTCTCGCCGTTTAATTATATTGTGTTGCTAACTGAGTCAATCACAAAGCATTCATAACCACTACACTGCCAATATATAAAATATAGAAGGAAAAATAATTCTAAACGTATTAGGACTAATTTTTGGTTTTTAATGCAATATCGTTTTTAGCTTTTGCTTTTGTGCATTTAATCCTTTTAAACTTCTTAATATATTATTATATATATTTTAAAACATGAATCATAGTATAGAGGTAGGCCGTGCGGAAGTGTCCTATTGTCCCTATTTTTCAACGTTACAAAATACAATTATTATAGGAAATGGTATATATAGAACGGTTTATCTTATTTCAACAAAGGCTCATCCTGAATTATCAGTCCAATATAATTTTTGCATAAATAATGAAAAAAAATGTTGTTGTAAAACAAATAAATAAAAACATTTTGTACCAAATCTTGATAAGTACGATGGATTTATTGAACAAACGAAAGAGATTTTATTGGCCATTAATCAGCGCCAACATTTTGTAAAAACATTAGCATATGTTGATAATATTCCCAATTACCCACACAAACTCTGAGGTGGGAGTAGACAAGAAAAAAAAAATAAAAAAATAAAAAAAAAAAAAACAAAAAAACAAAGATGGCGGAAGATGCCGAAAGTTGAGCCATTTTTTTTTTTTTTTTTGCTCCGTTTTCTAATTAGAGCGAGCACACACTGGAACAAATGAGAATATTTGAGAACGTGTTCTTGGTGTTGACGGGAGTGGGGATGGAGGGGGACTGTGAGTTATAAAAAAATATTTCCGGCTCAAAAATAGCTTGAAAACATATTCTTGCACTGATTTAAAGAAGAAAAAAAACATAACGTATTATAACTATTATATTAGTTGAACATTTTATTAATTATCTTCAGGTAAATGAGAGAAGAAAAAAAAAAACTCGCCTGGAAAGAAAATCCAAGAGTAGTTGAGTGTTGCACTATAGCGATAATGGGGTTTCCTATGTTAAACAGGGTACATAGTTTATAGCGACAAGGGGATATTAACATTAGCCTGCCATCTTGGTTCATATGTCTTTTTTTCACAGGATGACCCTGTCTGTTCTCAACAGAGTAGCATGTTAGATGTGTTTGGCGGGAAATGTGAGTTTGTCTGCCCTCCAAACTGAAATGAATATTACGTCATAGGTTGTGCCCTCTAACTGAAATGAATGTTATGTCAAAGGTTTTTCAGAGGACGAGTCTGTCTGTAACAGTGTAGCATGTTGGTTTTATTTTGGCGGACAATATGAGCTTGTCTGCCCTCTAACTGAAATGAATATCACGTAGTAGTTTTTTTTGCACACGATGAGTCTCTCTGTTTATAACATTTTTGTTCTATTTTGGAGCGAAATATAATAGGTTGGAGTTTGTCGGCTCTCTAACTCAAATGAATATTCTTTTATCATATGTGGGGTTCTCTGGCCTATAACAAAAAATATAATGATAAAAATCACCTATTATATAAAAATGCCTTTTGGAATGACCAACATTCACTCACTTACTGACCACACAGGGTATGATGTAAAAGATGGGGTATACAAAATAGAATTTAAATCCCATATAAGCAAAAACTAACTTCCCTATCTCCCCTACCACTCTATGACCCTCTTATAGACAAAGTAAACTCATATCCTCCTATAACTTCCCTACCTCCGCTTGTAGCCTCTATAACTAAAAAAACTATTCTTTTATCATATGTGTGGTTCTCTGGCCTATAGCAAAAATGTAATGATAAAACTCCACCTACTATATAAAATGCCTTTTGGAATGACCAACATTCAGTCATTTACTGACCACACAGGGTATGATGTAAAAGAAGGGGTATAAAAAATAGCATTTAAATCCCATATAAACAAAACTAACTTCCCTATCCCCCCCCCTCCACCCTACGATTCTCTTATAGACAAAGAAAACTCCTATCCTCCTATAACTTCCCTACCTCCGCTTGTAGCCTCTATAACTAAAATAACTATTCTTTTATCATATGTGTGGTTCTCTGGCCTATAGCAAAAATGTAATGATAAAACTCCACCTACTATATAAAATGCCTTTTGGAATGACCAACATTCAGTCATTTACTGACCACACAGGGTATGATGTAAAAGAAGGGGTATAAAAAATAGCATTTAAATCCCATATAAACAAAACTAACTTCCCTATCCCCCCCCACCCTACGATTCTCTTATAGACAAAGAAAACTCCTATCCTCCTATAACTTCCCTACCTCCGCTTGTAGCCTCTATAACTAAAATAACTATTCTTTTATCATATGTGTGGTTCTCTGGCCTATAGCAAAAATGTAATGATAAAAATCCACCTACTATATAAAATCCCTTTTGGAATGACCAACATTTAGTCATTTACTGACCACACAATGTAGAATGAGAAATAAGGTATACAAAATAGAATTTAAAGCCATTATAAATAAAACGGACTTCTCTACATCCCCTACCACCCTGTGATCCCCCTTTTAAAAAAGTGAAAATCTCTACCTCCATCTATAATGTCCCTACCCTTTCATACCGACATTTATTAAACAAAACTACCATCCCATTCACACAGGGAGAGATGTAAAAGAAGAGGTATAAGAAATATTGATTGTAACTCTGTTATTAACAAAACTAACTTCCCTAGTCCCCCTTACCACCATATTATTCCCTTTATAAATAAAGTAAAACTCTTTACCCCCATCTATAATGTCCCTCCTCCACACTACGTTCCTATTTTAAACAAAACTTCCACCCCATTCACAGAGGGTAGATGGTAAAAGAAGGAGTATAAAATAAATAGAATTTAAAACACTAATAAATATAAATACCTTCCCTGTGACTATCAGTGCCGAAGTAAAGAACTCTGTCTCCTAAAGGTTCCAAAACGGAGTACAATTTTAAACGGACGTTGGCTGTCACATACGCCGCAATGATGACATTGCCAAACTCGTGAGGTGGTTCAAATTCTGAGACTTCTTCGTAATTCGGGGAAAATAAAATCTTCACGTGTGATTTCCACGTGTTTAATTAGTTTTCCTTTTTCAGACGTTGAGCTAATTTTGCCCTAGTCCTATAAATCAGCCCCCCCCCCCCCGAATCTGTGTTGATACTGATGGACAATTTTATTCATAAAATCGAGGAATCATTTGCAGACAGATCTGTCCGCAACATATCGGTGTACATTTAAGACACTTACCGGTATTTCTCGCGTCGCTTGAGCTTCCGTCGGTCGAAGGATCTTTTTGGCGATATGTACAGAATATTTCCAGATCAAATCCTATGTTTGATGACTTGTAGATCCACACAATAACACAACGCTATGTCCTGTTGCCATTTTGAATTTCGTAGCTATATACGGCTGTTACCAAATACCGATAAGTGTCTAAACTGTACGCAGGTGTGTTCCGGACAGATTTGTATGCAGCAAAATTGCACATTTTAATGAACAGGTGCCATCATACCCACAAATTGTGTACCCCACGCTTTGCGTAAAACCAAAATTTACAGTTCATAGTAGGAAATTGTAACATTGTAATTTTTGGGTACTCGCTTTGCGGAAACCAAAGTTATAGGCAATGCAGACTGACAGAATACCTATGTTCATTACAGAATACTGAAATATAACACTGGTTTTCAGAAACTGATAAATGAAAAATATGTCAGCCTTATGCAAATAGAAACATAACTGGGGATCAAAGGGTGGTAGGGGAGATGGAGAAGTAGTTTTGTTTATAATGGATTTACATTTTATCTTTATACCACTTCTTTTACATCATACCCCGTGTGATCAGTTAATGACTGAATGTTGGTCATTCCAAAAGGCATTTTATATAATAGGTGATTTTTATCATTACATTTTTTTGTCATAGGCCAGAGAACCGCACACATGATAAACCTATACAGAACCAACATTTTACAAACAGATAGACTCCTCCTGCGAAAAACATACGGCGTAATATTCATTTCAGTTAGAGGGCAGACAAATTAATTTTGTCCGGGAAAATAGAACATGCTACACTGTTACAAACAGACAGACTCATTCCGGTGAAAAACCTATGAGGCAATATTCATTTCAGTTGGAGAGCAGACAAACTCACATTTCCCGCCAAACACTTCCAACATTATACATTCATCCTGTGAAAAGAATAATGAACTAAGATGTCGGTCTAATGTTAAAATTCATTTTGTCACTATACATTTTTTTAAAACCCTGTTTAACACAGGAAGCCCCCCTTGTCTCCATAGTGCCACACTTTACTACTTCCCAGGCCGCCGCCTCCGATGATTAAAAAGGTCGGCTCCTTAGGGCGAGCAAGTGATCTTTTAGCCTCTCTGTTTTACTATGGGAGCAGGCTTACATGAAAAGAATGGGATGAACCCAATCCTATTCTACAACACATCTCACGTCCACTCGCTGTCTGTGGCCTAGAAGTGACACAGATCTCCACATCAGACCTAGAAATGATGAAAAAGATCTCAGCAAAATATTCTTCATCAGATTCAGTTTCTCCCAGACAGATGTGCCACAGCCCCAATATATATACTTAAAGGCACAGCCTCGTCCACAACGAGATGAAGGCTCTGACACTTTTGGCAACATAACTAGACGAATCAGTTGAGTTCGAGATTGCGCGTAGGCAGATGGCATTAAAGGACAAGATAGCAGTTCAATCAACACTCTGTCTTCCTATCTGCCCTTCCTGGAAAGGACAAGACAAAGAGAGAACACACTTCCTTCTCATATGCCACTTCCCACCGCGACCGCCATTTCGCGGAGTTTGTGGTATTTTTGTAATTTTTTTTTTTTTTGGGGGGGGGGGGGTGGGGGGTGGAGGGGGAGTTTTGTCCAGCGCAAATTTGCGACGGCCCTGCCTACAATGCAAACGTGATATACATATACATAAAATCCTAGGATTTATTCAATCCTGAAGGGCAGGTGCAGCTAATATCCTAAACAATGACAGTGAATTCATGCTGCAGTGTATAGTAGATTGCAATGCTGCAACCAACAAGATCGCTTTTGACTTCAACACTGATCAAATTCAGGAAATTTGATGTTTGAATATAAGCCTCATTTACGACCTGCGTCGCCTTAGAGCCATATACTACAGTAGCATATAGTACATGTATGACTGATAGATAAGTTGTCAGCAACAATACGAGCCCCTGTGCTTAGAGCGAGGCTTTTAACTTCTACCAAACCCGCGCCTACCTAAGAACAAACGTGGCAGCGCAATATTATTAATGCTACACTTTCAATAACAATGTACATATTTCTAGGTTCTATGAATGGTCCCAGTCTCATAATCACAATCAGTCCTCTTAATGGATCAACATTCTGTATATATTTGTAATCAACAGATTTATTTTACCGGACTCTGTGAATGAATTTGTATGGTATTCTGGTGGAAATTAGAAGGTACCTTTGTAGCATTACAGTTCTCAACCACCTTCAGCACCAGGTTGTATCAGTCATGTACATACAAACATATTAGAGGGGGCCACTTTAGGGTATAAGGAAAGGGGGGGGGGGTCTGTGTTAAATAGGGTTAAAAGATTATAGACCCAAACGGGAATTTAACATAGGCACCATCTTGGTTCATATGGTTTGTGACAGTATAGCATGAGATGACGGTCTGCACTTGAAAACGGAAAAACTCTATTTCAACAGGAGGAATCTGTCTGTTTTGTAACAATGTTGCGTGTGTTTGGTTTACACACTAAATGAAATGTCACTGTATTAAATATGGTCGAAAGTTTATAGGGAAAAACGGGAAATTAACATGGGATAATGAATGGTCGAAAGTTTATAGAGACAAAGGCTCGAAAGTTTATGGGGACAAACGGGAATTTCACATGAGGCCTCCATGTTGAAAATTATGTTTTTTTAAACAGTGTATTGAAGCAGTGTATCTTAACAGAGGTCCTGAACGATGATGGTCGTCTGTATGGATGACATAAACTCCAACGTCTTCAGGTTTATTACGTGCATGGTTCTATTTTTAGTTGTTGTCTATAACAACTCTAACCCTAATCCCAACCCTAAGCTTTATGTAAAGATTATAAGGATAGTAGTTTTGTTTTTCAAAAGCAGGGTATGAGAGGGATAGACGTATGATACAATGGGGCAGAAGTTTTAGCTTTATTTAGAGATTAGGGTTGGGGTTAGAGTTGTTAATTTTATTGTGAAGGGATTTAAATTATATTTAATACAACTTCTTTTACATTCCCCCTTGCCCTAAAGTGGCCCCCTCAACTACTTACACACACACACACACACACACACACACACACACACATATATATATATATATATATATATATATATATATATATATATATATATATATATATATATATATATATATATATATATTAACTACCCAGACCACAGTTAATCTGGGATGCTCCGATCAAGTACCGGAGGATATTATAAAGCAACAACAACTTATAGCGCATTCGATTTATATAAACTATTGCAAAACGTACGTAGCGGATGTTTCATACACGTTTAAAATCATGTTTAGGGTTGCTACCCGAAGAGCTCCAAAATACGGAACACATATGTAAGTCTTAAGAAATTCAGATATTACAATACTACATTTCCATATGCAACGGTTCCTCAAAATACGTAACCGGTGGCAACCCTATAAATTATAGAAAATTTGTCAATGTATGATATAGGATTCAAAAGAGCCATATAATCGAATGCACTATCATTTAGAATTGATTACGTATTGTAAAAGGCGTGAATAATAACAATCAGTCTTGTGTATATCGTAAGTTTGAGTTTTGTCAAATTTGTTGTGTTCACAATAGGACAGTTCACAAATAACACGAATGACTTAGTTCCAAACCAGGAGAAAAGTACCCAATTCACGAAATTCTTATTATAAAGCTTTGCAATCTGGTGGCGGAACACTTCTTGGATAGGCTGGTACTCGTGCTAAAATATTTTCACTTTTGAAAACCTCATTTTTGTGTTTTTCTGCCAATAAAAACCCTTCTCTTCCCCATTTCAACGAATTTTCATAAATACTTGTTTTATCCTGATATATCTTTAGAGTCTAGACTAACTTAAAACGGATTTAATTGAAACACAAAAGTTTTTAGCTGAAATGTTTTAAGACCCTATCATATTTCAGGATTGCTTACCTTACTTTACTGGAACAGTTACCCAATACTCGGATCCAATCCAGAAGTCTAGTAATCTTTAAAAAAGAAGATGAGGGCAGACCTTTAATGTGACAGTCTGCTATTCAACCATGTAAATAATGTTACATTTTTATTGCCAGCATCTTCCAAGAAAGTGTACGTTTTCAATGTTGGATGAATAGACATGTAGACAAATTTTATTTTAGAGTCCGTTTTGCATTTACATAACAAGAAACATTAGCTTATTGGATCTATTTTACTGATCATAAACAATAAGGTAACACTTTAATGTCAGAAATATATATGAAAAAAAATCAGAGTTAACAAAAATAGCATGACGCTTGGGGCCCCACTAAATCAAGGTCGTCTCCTGTATTCTGAGTTGCCTATCGGGCTTGTCCCAAAAAGTGTGAAATAAATTTGAGCATGCGAACAAAATGCGCCATTTTCATCTGAAGTTCTTGAAAGACTGGTAAATTATTAATATTTAGCCCCCTGCTGAGGCTCCAGTTGTAGGTCCCTTCAAAATCTTCAGCTTCATTGAATCAATAAACTATAAACTTTGAGTGCAAAGCAGTGCATGTGGTTGATGAATGTGGAAGAGTACTTTTTCTTTTTTCTGTATTTCATTTGTTGCCAATAATAGCACTCACTTGTTCTTCATAAATAATAATGAGCTGTCTTTTGCTCACACTGACTTGGTGATGCATCACTGGTTAAATATATCAAGCAGTACCTTTGTGATTGTTTTGAGAATTAACCTAAGCTAGTGGATTAATGACTTGTAAAAACCTCCAATATAGTGTTTTTCAATCTAAAGGAACTGAGATAATTACATTATGTTATAATCCAATTAGTTCAAAGACTTGGTAGCCGCTGGTTCTATTGATATACAGAGTGAGTGTTTTCTTTAATTGTGACACATCTGCAATACTGTGACATGAGCTAATTATGAAACTTGAAGCAAGAATTGCCTACAGTTCTACAAAATTATGCAGTTTTAGAGAGCAATAAAATAAAAAAAACCCAATACAATGTTTTTCATCCTAAAGATCATTACGTTGTATTTTAATTCATTTAGTTCCAGTTTCGAAGTTTCTGTAATTGTGACACATCCATAGTACTATCACACAAACTAATTATGAAACTTAAAGCTACTGTTTTTTTTGATTGATATAAAAAAAGACCAATGCCTCTCCGACTTTATTTCTGTTTTAAACTTCGACCGAGAAGCATGGAGTTATTTGCAACATTCAGAAAATGAAACTGCTCTAAGGCCCCCGAATACTCATCCATACAGATAGTGATGACATACACAGACTGTACACAGACTTGAAGGCATACAGTCAGAGAAATGCAAAAGCAAAGGTGTATACCACGATTATTCGAAATTCCACATCTGAGCATGCAGAAATTGTGAAATTGTTGCAAATCTTGTTAGTTGTGAATGTGTCTCATGAACAATATCACAAGTATGAGGACCAACCATTTAATTTTTTGGGAATGGAGGTGGGTGTGTCAAAATAATAGTAAAAAATTATGACAGTTTTTAGTCAAGTGCATTTTAAGTCTGGGCAAGTGATTTTCTTTTTAAAACCACTTGCCCAGGGCCTGTGTCTAAAACACATTTTGTGAGCTCTATTTGGGGCAAGGAAGGAACCTATCAATGTAGGGCTCAAAAGGTCAAAGGTCAAGATTAAAGGGACTGAAAGAACATTTTTGACCAATTCTACCTTCACCAAAGTTTGTGTAGAGGGAACGAACTTTGGATAAGAAAGAGACCTCTTTGTTTTGGGGGTCAAAAGGTCAAATGTTATGGTCATTGTGACTGAAAAAAGAAATAAAGGTACCTTGACTAAAGTTTGTGGAGAGCTTATTTGGGGGTCAAAAGGTCAAGGTCAGTTCAACTCAAAGAAAATTGTATTTTGCACAGTAATGTCATTGTCACAAGGCACTGAAGACATTCTACTATGATCCTTTATCACCTGTGGATGCCTGAGCTGAAATTTCCTTGTTTTTAATGGATACGCATAAGCAAAATTAAGTCATCAACAACACAATGTAGCAATCTCCTACACATAAATGAAAGTGCCCATTTTATCGATTGATAAGTGACTGCTTAGAAGTGAAAGTTTGATTGGCTCATTCAGTGTGAAAGTTCATGTTGGGTCACAGTGCCAAGAAATATTTACTCCTGCTTGCATTGATTGATTAAGCAGGTTTATGCATTTTCATGTGAAATGAGGAAATCTCTGCACAGACAGCCATGGGGGATAAAGGAGCACAGGTCATTATTGACTGTGGCTTGCGATGATGCAGGACATATTGCACTTCAGGCTAGAAAGAAACTTATTGATTTTTGGGAATAAAGATCATAGGTCAAGGTCATAGTAAGACTGATAAGAAAGTAATTGTTACTGCACATTGAGTATAGTTCAAGGTCACTGAGACCTGTTGGTCAATAATATCCATATTAAACCATGCCTTGTTATTAGTGCCTACATAAAGGACTAATAAATATGGGGCATATAATATACCTTTCATGGTTTTTCTTTTTTAAAAATGTAGAATGCAGATGTAAAGCAAGAGTAACACTCCTGAGGGGAATACCCAGGTATCGAATTAGAATCCTAAGGTTAAATTGACCTTAACCTAGCATCGTGACTGTCAGTCAACATACATATAACGGAAATTCAGATGGTCCACTGATCAATCTGTCACCCAGCTAGGTATTTGCTCTATATGTGGGTAATTAGTGAAGTGGTCTGGCATGAGCCTTGTGGGTCATCAGTGTGTGTTGTACTATATGACATATACAATTTAAAATCTTTATAACTTAGACATTTCTCATCAAACTTTCATAACTTAGACATTTCACACCCAGCTGTCACAACTTAGAGATTTTTCATCCAGCTTTCATGAAATTTTCACCACATACATACATGTCCTTTATTAATTGCCTTGCCTTTTCTTTAGGAGAGAAAACACATATTTTAAAGAAATGTCTATATTAATAGGTAGGCAGAGCGTTTTCAAACCTGAGAGGTCAGATGACCTCAGGTTCAAAATCTTCACTCACATTCTTGCAAGTTTTTGATACCACTTTAATTTTTCTCTTCTTTTAGCTTCCTGAAAAAGTAGTACACAAATTCCTAGTGACCTGAGCATCCACTGAAGTCATTATGTTTGAAAAAAGAACATTCTGTGTTGTAACTGGTGCTGGGAGAGGACTGGGAAAATGCATCGCTCAGAAATTTGCTGCCAAACTTGCTCCGTCTTCTGTACTGCTGTTTCTGGCTCGCAGCATTAAAGCCATGGAAACTGTTAAGGCCAGTATAGAGTCAGAACATACACATCTTACTGTAGCCATCAAATATTTTGACCAAGGTGACCTCACTACTGACCATCAGGCATTATTCTTGGATTGTCTGAACATATATAAGCTGAGTGCAGCTGATTTTGAGCAAGCGATCATTGTTCATAATGCAGGTGTTCTTGGGGATATCACTAAATATGCGCAAGAATTGTCTGACAGGAAAGTATTGGAGGATATGTTTAATATCAGTGTGAATGGGTTAATTTTGTTGAACTCTGCATTTCTTCAGACATTTGACAAGAAAAGTGTCCAGAGGCGAGTTGTCATTAACATTTCCTCCCTCAGTGCAATACAGCCCTTTAGCAGCTGGTCCCTTTACTGCACAGGTAATTATAGTAAAATAGACTGATTTATCATTGCTGTTATGATGCAGTAAATTTTGTATACATTGGATAGGCAAGGGACAGGATAAAATTGTTCTTTATTGACTGATGTACTTCCTCTAGAGGGATCTTTGGAAAGTTTTTGTATTCTGTATAAGTGTGTATTAATTGTTTTGAAAATTATATTTGGGTAGTAGTAAAAAAATAACTATTCAGTCAAGTGGGTTTTGTCTCCATGTTTACTTTCTTGAAGAGTTAACAGGTTCTAGTTGAAATTTGTCAGATAATATTGACTGTAATCATTTGTGGACACTCTGCCCCTAATATGCAGTTAAAATACACATTAAGAACAAAAAATAAGTGTCATCTGTACATGTTAGACAAGTGTCCTTTTTAAGGACAATTTTTGTGGGACTTCCATGCTAGAATCCAGTATGCATTTGTTGTGGATAGGTATCCTTTGAGGCAGGTTCTGCCATGTCTTAATGCAGCTAGAAAGGTAGTCTGTACTTTCCATTTAAGCAGGATTTTTCACTCCAGTAAACTTACACACCTGCATAAATTGTTTGGAAAGAACTAAAGGACCAAAATATACTCAGATTATGAAAATTACCTCAATTTCCAATTTTAAAGTAAATATATGCATACAAACCGGTTACAGGTTATCATTATTATTATTATTAGTAGTGTTATTTTTGTAATATTTTTTTTATTCATATTTTTTTGTTACAGAATGATGGCCACATTTGATGGCAAATGTTATGTTTTGAATAGATTTGAAAGGCCTTGATATAGGAAAGAATGTCTTGAATACAATTTAATTAAAATGGCCAAGCATACATTAACAGTAGCATGTGGATGGTATATAATGTGTTGGTGTTATTTTAAACAGGTATTAGCCTTTAATTATTTATACACAAAAGTTTGATAGTCATCTGTACATGAATTTGTCCTGGATTGCCCAGTGATCAAGCCATTAGCTTTGCAACTTTTCACTCCCAGGATTGATCACTTATGTCAGCATATCATTGTACAAGGTGTGATGATCATCCGTGGTTCATTTTTTGGTATATGTAGTTTTCTGTGGGTATGGTTAGGCTGCAGCAACTGACAGAAAACATTACATTGTATTCAGCATATAAATTGTCATTACAGTGTATACAGTGTGTAAATTGTCATTCACTACACTGCTTACACTGTGTACATTGTCATTCATTACAGTGTTTACAGTGTGTACATTGTCATTCATTACAGTGTTTACAGTGTGTACATTGTCATTCATTACAGTGTATACAGTCATTCATTACAGTGTTTACAGTGTGTACATTGTCATTCATCACAGTGTTTACAGTGTATGCATTGATACCCACCCAGGCCAACCCGGGTCAGCAGCCTTGGTGTGTCCTTGGGAAAAGTACTTAGCACCCATTTCCTTGGCATGACACTGAATAATGTGTTAAATATGCCATTTAAACCAACAAAACCAAACCAATATGGACACCATGGTGGCCATCTAAAAAATCTTGTTACTGCTACATCCTGAATGCAGGGCTTTAAAATTTTTATCAAAATCAGCTTTCCCAGGGCAAGTTGACAGGAAAATTGAACTTGCCCTTGGGAGATTTGAGCTTGCCCCAAACATAATATCCCAACTTGAGTAAAAAAAGAAGGTAAAATAAAATATGGAATCAGGGGTCATACTACCAGGCGAAGTGGGCAACTAAAAAATGTAAACTTTATCATCTTCTATTAGAAAAGTGAAAACGACTTTGCCTTGTCATTTTCTTTTTAGATCTACACCAAGTGACAGTAATTTACGGCTTTTAAAATGCTCCCTCACCCAGCTAAGTAGTTGTTAAGCCCCAGGCAAAATGGATTGCATGTTGCATTGGCAGGTGTTCATATCAATTGTGTCAACAAAACAAACTCTTGCACATTCACAGGCATGTGTTTTAATACCTGATTGACCAATTAACTCTTTCCCCATGCAAGATATCGCTGCCCGATTTCCGCAAGTTATCATATGATGATGATGAAAACTTGTGTTTCGAAACTAAATCATCAATATGTAAATAACAATTTGTGTTTTGAGAATAGAACTTCTAAATGTAATATTTTGAAGATTTTAACTGCCGTGCTTGCATTATTTTCTTCATAAAATCAGTTTGAAACCGTAAGTGAACCTGCTAAGGGGTAATAATGGCGGACATTGCTGTGTCTTGGAAATCCGTCTTCATTAGACTGTCTGTTTTCTTAATTCACTGGGCACTTAAATTAAAGGAAATTAATCAATTCGTAGAAAGCAAAGTGTAACTATTACTTTCTAACTTCTCCCTATTCTGTCCAAAAGGAGAAGGTCACTTCTCCCTAAAATTCAAGTCTAGCTTGACCACTGGGGATATTTTGTTACGGAAATCACGTTATATTTATTTTACAAATAAATAACTTATGTTTTAATTTTATCTTTGTTTGCACCTTAAAACCCTATGCCAATAATTAAAGTTATCAAACAGATGTGTGTAGATAATACATATAGATATATGAAAATGGATTAAATGCAGATATAGTTGGAAGGGCAAAGACAGACATATACATGTATATAGATAGATAAATGGATAGGTAGAAAAGGGTTTCGCAAAGAGCTGTTTAAGTAAAAGAGAGAGAGAGAGAGAGATGTTTAGGTAAAAGACTGATAGGGTCTTTCTTGTAATTGTCAGTCCCTATGGAAAATGGACTTGCTATCCTGTTTTTGCTTTGAGCAGTTTTGGGATATTTTCTGCAGTGGCTGCAGAACATTAGATCATTTTCTAAGTCATACTCTAGCCAGGGATTAATCCATTAATTAATTAATTAATGATTGGAGCTTTCTTGCATGTTTTGTAGCATCATACTGGATATTTTCATTGAAACAGGTTCATTAGATATGTTTGTAGAAACTTTGTCAAGTTTCCTTTTTATTGCCAAGATATGATAGCAGCGTTGTTCTTCAACTACACCAACAATAACGAAAGCTTGATTGTTTCTAATGATTAATTGATACTCACAACCGAATGATTTATGAACCAAATCTTTGAAAAGCTGACTCTTTTTTGGGAATGATTTGAGAACACTTATTTTTATCCATTTAATTTTTTGCCAAACAGATAATATATATTGGTTTCCTGTAATTATCACTTAAACAACAGATCATAAACACTACTGGTGGGTGCTAAATTTCAGTACATCGATCATGGTTTTAATGAAATCCTGGTGGTTAATTGTTACATATGAGTGCCTTTTATTTCCAAACATAGCTCTTAAAGAAATCTCACGGGTTATATTATTAACAATTATCACCTACCTACATTGAAATCGGTAACATGCATCTATACAGTATTTGACAAAGCCGATTGTTTTGAGTCCAACAAGCTCACAAATGGTCCAAAGTTAGGTTAGGACTTGAAAATCAGTGAATTCCAGATATGTACCAATAATACAATTAAAATGTAACTGATAAGTTAAAATATAAATGTTTATTCCTTATTTGTCAAAACTTGCTTTAAATAGTAAATATTCACATTATCATGTCTGCATGAGAAAATGCAAGATGGACCTTGATACTGACTACAAAATGGACACTGTGGCCATTCATGTAATAAGAGAAGAAAACATAAACACTGAAAAAAGGTGCTGATATATGTACTCTGGCAAGATCGCAGGGTATAAAATTAGAAGAACATAGAGCATTATGAACTGAATACGACCCCACTATCTCTCTTCATTTTTTGGACTTGCCCGCAGGCAAGTATCTTGCGAACTTGAGCTTGCCCAAGCTGAATTTGAACTTGTCTTGGGAGTCAGGCAAGTGGATTTGTAAAGCCCTGTGAATGGATGGTCATACTGACAAGGGGTTTTCACCTAAAGTCTTTTTATTATGTCTGGTTGGTCCTAAATGAAAATGGTGCTGATCTTACAGCAAATTTGGCTACCATGGTGGTCTTCTTGAAAGTCTTGCTCAAGAATATCAAAGATGGTTTCAACACTCAGCAGCTACAAAGAAGAAATGGTCTTATCTTGGTTCTTGGCTGCATGGTAGTGAGGTCATTGCTGCAGGCCATGGACCTACATCATCTTACAAAGTTGGGTCAAAAAAGAGGGAGGGGGATGGACCTTCTTCCCCCAAATGCTCTAGGTGGGTGGAGAGTCCACTGCTACAGTCCATTAACTCAGCGGGAGGAGTTACCAGTTAAAGTTCCTCTTCCTCCAAATCTCCCCTACAACAGAGAAACATTGGGTCACGTAGTCCTGCCTTCCTGGAGAAAGAGCGGAATGAAGACATCCTTTCTGCCCTCATTGATGTGAATGAGTTTGATACAGAACAGGCTGAAGTGGTAACCCCTCCCTTTGGGTCCCTTGCCCCTCTCTCACCCGTTGGTTAAGGCAGCTGAGGATGAAGAGAGCTTGTCTTTTGATAAAGTAATAAACGAGGTTGATTCACCTCGAGCCCAGTGACCTGTGTCCCAAAACCTTCAGGTTCTTGTGACGCGAAAATTCTTTCCAGTTTGGAAAAACTTTCTGGGGCAAACTCTCAACCAGATCTCTTATTGCTTCCTCCCTTGGTTACAATTAAGGAGCTCCCTCAAAGGTTTAGCAAGGGCCAAGACTTTGCTAGACAACATATGGGGTGCTCTGTCCGCCCATCTACGTTGCGACCCTTGGTACCTACTTCTAGCTATAAGGTCCATACCCCTTCTTGTCCCACTAAACCACCCACCTTCGATGCTGCAGCGGCTCAAGTGGACATTTCTATGGGGACCTGGGGTAGCCTTCCAGTGAAAACTCGGGAATCCTTAGAGCAAAAGGCTAGGTCACTGGTAACCATAGCCTCACATGCCAACCTCTTTTCAGCAACCTCGTTTTGCCTGCTGAAAGAAGAATCTTTGGTGCCAATGGCTCTTCATTGTTTGTTGGAAGCAGTGGCAAAAACTTCTAGGCATGTGTTTTCCTTGTCCATAGCTTTGTCAGCAGAGCTTCTCTACCTCCACAGGGATGTTGCGCTGAACACTTCCAAGGTCTTACTAGACCACAGTAAGAACCTTCTGAGGGCTGCTTCCCTGGAGGCAGATACTCTCTTTGGAGGGCTCATTCTCTCCGTGGCTACTCAGGATTTGAGAGACCAACAACACCAGTCCCTTGCATTCACTCAGGCTCTTCAAAACCAGCCAAGAAGCAAAATCATCCTGACTGCCCTCAGGGTCCATCAGCTAATTTCTTTAAAGCTGCACAACCATAATCAAAGCGACAACCCCATTTCAGCGCTCCTCATCAGCAGGCAGGCCCTAAAAGGGTGCACTGCAAAGGCCCAGGGAGGAAGTTTGCAGGCCCTTCCCCCATTCCTAAGGTCAAGGGTGGACAGCCCTAGGGACTCGACTCACTCCCTTTCCAGCTGAGCATACCTCTTCCATTGGTTCCCATTGGTGCCAGACTAAACCTCTTTTCATAGGCTTGGTCTGGCGTAATTGTAGATGGCTGGGTCCCTTCTATCATAAAAGATGGCTACCACCTTCGGTTCCAGGATCTCCCTTTTCTAGTTAGGTCCCCCATTTTCTTCCATCAGATAAATATGGTGCCACTTAAAGGAAGAGGTTCACTCCCTTCTTTGGAAGGGTGCAGTAGAGACCAATCTCCAGCCTTCTACTCCTCGATTTTCCTGGTTCCCAAGAAAGGGGGGAAGTCTTGTCTAAATATCAACCTTACCTCTCTAAACCGATTTCTGCAGGAGGAACCATTCAAGATGGAGACCACAGCCTAAGTCAGGAATGCCATAAGACCTGGTGATTGGGGGTCTCCATCGATCTTCAGGATGCGTACCTTCACATCTTTATCTTTCCTCCACACAGGAAGTACCTCCAGTTTTGCTTGGATGGGGAGGTCTTCCAATTTCAAGCTCTACCATTCAGTCTAGTCTCTGCACCCAGAGCATTTACCAGGGTCATGGGAGTAGTTGCACCCCATTTAAGGTCACTAGGTATCCCAATCTTCCAATATTTCGATGATTGGTTGATCCACAATGGCCATCTAGAGTCCCTCAGACTAGATCTGTCTCGCTGTTGGTTCATAGTGACCATGCTGGGCCTTCTGCCAAGCTTAGAGAAATCAGAGCTCACTCCATCTCAAGATTTTGTCTACGTGGGGATGAATTTCCTCACAAACAGAGAATTAGTCTATGTCCCTTGGGACAGAGTAGACAAGATCCTGTCCCTGTTGGAGGTGTCAAGAGTAAAGACCACATTGTCAGCTCGTCTTTTTCTCTCTCTGCTGGGGACCTTGAACTCCGAGCAGACCTGGTTCCCTTGGGCAGACTGCACTTGCATCCTCTCCAGTTTCTCCTTTTGACGTGGAAACTGTACAGGGACCTCTTCAGTGCTCAGATTTCTCTAGGTCGGGATTTCCACCATTATCTGATTTGGTGGACAAATTAGGACCGGTTTCGGGCCGGAGTCCTAATGCACCCCCCTCCCCTGCAGAACCCCACTCCTACCAGTTCACAGACGTGTCAGATTCAGGGTGGAGCACTTATCTAGAGCCAGAAGGACTGATTCTTCAGGGTTCATCGTCCCAGGAAGAATCTACCCTCCACATCAATGATTTGGAAATGAGGGCAGTGTTCTTAGCCCTTCTAAGGTGCGTCCACCAAGTAAGAGGTCGCTGCATGATGATCTCCTCTAATAACATGTGGGTGGTAATGTACCTCGGGCGAATAGGAGGGCACATATGCACCGTTTCTCTCCGTGGAGGTTTGATACCTTCTTCAGTGGATCACTTCAGAAGGAATTACCCTCTGAGTTTGCCACATTCCTGGCAGAAGTAATATTTTGGCTTGGCAGACAATCTGTCAAGGAAAGGGAAGATAATCCTCAGAATGGTCACTCCACCTATCTGTAGCAGACTCTCTGTTCCAGCTTTAAATAACAAGCTTCTCTTTTACGTTTCCCCAGTCCCTGACCAGAAGGCCTGGGCAGTGGATACTTTCAGCCTGAAGTGAGATCGTCTATTCACTTATGCCTTCGCACCTTTCAGATTGATCCCACAGGTTCTACACAAAGTCAGGCACTACACTTCACTGCTCAGCTCATCTTGATCTCCCCTCTGTGGCCCCGGTGATCGTGGTTCAATGATCTTCACGACCTGCTGTTGGACCATCTCAGGACCTTCCCTCAGAGGAGGGACCTCCTGTCAAAACACAGGGACTCTCTCCTACACAACAGCCCGCAGATTCTCCACCTTCACACTTGGCTCATCTCAAATGATCTCTCTGCAAAGAAACATTTTTGATCAAAGTTGCCAAGTGCATCATTCAGTTTAGAAGACGATCAAAGTATGAGGTGTATGATGCCAAATGGAGAATCTTTTGTGATTGTTGTAGTAGAAAACATGTCAATCCTTGCTGTCCCTCTATGAGTGCAGTGGCTGGGTTTCTTCTCTTCCTTTTTGAAGAGAAACAATGTGTTGTATCTACTATTAAGCAGCCCTTTACAACCCTCTGAAATTTTCGAAAGGCCCAACAATTGGGACAGATTCTCACTTAGCAGACCTGCTCAGGTATTTTGAGCTGCAAAGACCAGTGTCTTGTTCTCTAATGCCTAAATGGAATCTTTCTTGTGTCTTGTGGTCTCTTAATAAACCTTTGGGTGAAGCTTCCTTCAAGAACCTTACCCTCAAGATGGTTTTCTTGCATGTCTTAGCATCTGTGAGATGAAGGAGCGAGTTCATGCCCTATCCATAGAGCAGGGCTGTTTCTGGTTCAGTGGGAATTATGAGTCAGTTTCTCTCCTATGCCAACCAGGTTGTTTAGCAGAAAACCATCTTCCATCAGTTGCTCCACTCAAGACTGAGATCCAGTCTCAGCTGTATCAGTGCTGGGGATGATCAAGATATACTTTTATATCCAGTTAGGGCTATACGTTTTTATTTGGCAGCCTGGAAAGGAAGAAGGAAGGGCAGGAAACGTATTTTCCTCCCCATTAAAGGTTCAACTGATATTTCAGTTTCCAGCATTTCTAGGTGGATTGCATTAACTATCAAGAGAGTTTACCAGTCCCTTACCAATAGGGACCTATTTTTCATGAAAATTAAAGCCCATGAGGTTTGAGCCATTGCTGCCTCATAGGCTTATCTAACTCTTTTAACTCATTCATCTTTGGAGGATGTGATGAAAGCCGCGTTTTGGCACTCACACACTACTTTCTCCTCCTTTTATCTTTTCTCATTAGCCCAACAAAGCAAAGGCATTTTCACACTGGGCCCAATCGTTGTTGCTCAGAAATTCCATCCCGCAGTAGGCTCCTACTCTTCAATGAGGTGAGTATTTCTTGTGCTTGTTTTTTATTCTCCAGTTGTGGGATCATCAGCCTCCCACCAAACGGACAAATTCAGCTATGTAATAGCATCAGGTAAGGTATTATTATATGGTGGGGTAAAACTAATTTTAATGATGTAATACTTACCTGTTACTATTGCTAGATTCCCTCCCACCCCACATTGATGTCCCACTAAGTTAGGCTGCTTCCTCGGAAAATAATGAAGGGGTAGTACGTGTGGGCAGGTATGTGTGGGGTGTCCCAGGGGCAATCCAGTGTTCTGGAATCTTCTGGTTCACCCTAATGGGAGGACAAATTTTTGTCATACTGTCGGGGTATTTTCCTCCTGGAAAAGTACCAACTATGCAGTAGTAACAGGTAAGTATTACATCATTAAAATAAGTTTTAAACACACACACACAAAACTACATTTTGCCTTTACAAAAGAAACAACTATATAATGAAACTGATGACAACACCATATCTTACATCCATAAAGATCCAAATAATTTAATAGCTATTCTACAAAGTGAGAGCAAGATGCTGACTCGCTGGTTTGCGGCCAGGGGTATGCAAGCAAGCCCTCAGAAATTCCAAGCCATTGTTCTTGGTAAAAACATGCACAATTTATCCAATTTCACCATAGAAGGCAATGAAACTCCTTGGATTACATATTGATTCTCAACTAAATTTTAGCAACTACAACTGTTTTATTAGGTCAAGCTTCAACTACTGCCCCCTTTTTTGGCATTTCTGTACCAAACATAAGTCTGACAAAATGGAAAAAATACACTTTAGGGCACTAAAATTGGTGTTTGATGATTTTAATAGCTCATATAACTACTAAGAATAGTAAATCTTCCTACTCTACACATTAGTAGATTAAGATATATGGCAACTGAAGTATATAAAATAGGTCACAAGAAAACACCTAATTATTTGAGTAATATGGTCACATTCAAAAATGCAACTATAATCTTAGACACCAAAATCTGGCAACATTACCAAAAGGGTAAAGGCTGCATGGTGTGGTTAACTATCTTTTCAGATTTGATGCCCCCAGAGTCTGGAACAACCTGCTCAATGAACTGAGAACAAGCCCTGATTTCACATAATTCAACAGGCTGATTCATACAATGTGAACATGCTTTATGTTTGTCTATTTCATAGTCAGTGGCAGTTAGCTTAAAGGTTACCAACTTCACTGATATACTCAAGCTTAAATCCTGCACACATAATGCCTGTTTCACCATCTTAGATTTATATTTTGTTGTAACAAAAAGTGTTTTAAGGCATCAATTTTAACTTTCAGCACACTCATTCTCCTGATGTCATATTTCATATCCAATGTATACCTTTCTGTAATGTTACAAGTCATTTTCTTTGATGTGTTACATATGTAATTTTCTGTCATGTGTTACATAAGTAATTCTGTGATGTATTATATGTAATTTTCTGTCATGTGTTAGATAAGCAATTCTGTGATGTGTTACATATGTAATTTTGTCATGTGTTACATAAGTAATTCTGTGATGTGTTACATGTAATTTTCTGTCATGTGTTACATAAGTAATTCTGTGATGTGTTACATATGTAATTTTGTCATGTGTTACATAAGCAATTCTCTGCGATGTGTTACATATGTAATTTTCTGTTATGTGTTAAGTAAGTAATTCTCTGTGATATGTTACGTATGTACGTAATTTTCTGTTGTTACATGTCATTTTCTGTGATACATTACATGTTGTTTTCTGTGATGAGTTATATATGTTCTAACACTTAAAAAAAATAATATTTGCATACTATATATTATTTTCTTGTCTTTTAATCTGCTGCTATTGTTGACACTGTATATGCTTTTAACAATAACATTTTAATATTTCTTACCTCAATTTTTAAATGTACTCCTTCCAGTGATGTGTTGTATACGTTCATACATATAAAAAAGTTAAAAAAATAATAATGTGGATTTGCATGTACTGTTGTATTGTCTTTTAGTTTAATCTGCTGTTACTGTTGGCATTGTAATGTTTAGATGTGTGTTGTTTCATTGTAAATACGTACTATCTGTATACCTGTCTGTTGAATTATGAAATACTTTTGTTATGTCATATAAGTAAAATAGCTCGTCCAGAGCTAGTGTTTATGTATTTTACCCAGACCACCTGCGTTAAATAAAATTTCTTATAACTTATCTCTCGTATCATCAATCTTGTAGTTGCATCAAGTGGTTAACTTGTCATGAATAAAAATGGTGCCATGCAGACAGTTTGGTTGCCATGGTGGTAATATTGAAAATCTTGTTATTTCTACTCCTCATGAATAGATGTATATATCAACATTCGTTGCTCACTAAATCAGTTCTTATGATATGTAGTTGGTAATAAAAGAAAATATTGCCAATATGTTATCCAGCATGGCTGTCCCAAGGGCCATCTTGAAAATCTTGTTATTGCAACAACTCCAGAACAGATAGTTACATGGCCTGAATGAAAGTGGTGTTAATCTTACTCAAGCATGGTTCTCAAGGTACTCATCTTGGAAATCTCGTTGCCTTCTTGAAAACCTTGTTATAGCTGCTACTCCTGATTGGAAGGTCATATAGACATCAGCATCCATAATAGGGAGTGATTGAGGTGTTATAGCCGCACAGAGCCTGTTCCTGCACCCAAATACACAGAGGAAGTGAAGTTTACTGGCCTTTTCTGGAGTTTACATCACCCCACCCCCTTTTTTATTTGCTATTGAATGCTTTTACATTCTGAAAGAGCAATGTAAAACAGTTTGAGCATAGTATTTTTATGTGATCATCTTTTGTGTGGATTTATTGATTATTTATGTCTGCAATTACATTTCAATTTATGAGATTCCAGTAAAAGAATTCACACATGAAGCTCGAAGAAGTGAGTGAAATTCCAAGCATTGGTAGCCAAACCAAGAGCATATTATTACTCTGATGGTTTATAGGATGATTTTTAGTACAGGTAAACAAGTTTACTTCATATTTCACTCTGTAAAAGTAATAACAGAGGACTTGTATCTTGATACCTGTAACCTATTTTTGATAGTAACTTATTTTTGATAGTAACCTATTTTTGAGGTTCCCATTTTTGGCAAAAGCAAAGTCATATTACAGTTTTGCTGAATCAAACTAAGAAAATGTTTACTATTTTCATAAATTTGATTGAGTATTTACCTTGTTCTTATTTGATTTGGCTGATAGAAAAATGGCTGTTTTAAGTGACTGTTTTTAACATTCTTAATTTTGAGCACTATTGACCCACTTCTTCCTATTTTCCCAATGCTTCACTCTATTCTGGCAGCAGAGAGGGGTCACTTTGACCCCAAAATTTTAGCCCAGCATAAAGCTTGGATGTAATTTTGTTCGGAAACAGTTATAATGATATGCATGTTGTTTGTCCTAAATGAACATGGTGCCAATCTGACCTCCATCATGGCCACCTTGAAAATGTTGTATTGCCACTCATTCTGAACAATTCTTTTATATAATGAAATTTTAGTTCAAAGACTTTGTATAAATGATTTTGGTCCTTATTGAATATGAAGATTTGACTTCCAATATGGCTGCCATGGTGGCCATCTTGAGAATCTGAGATGGTTTTATTGACATGAGATTTTGACTAAAACATTTCTGACACTATGTAGTTGATCCTAAATGAAAATGATGCTGATCTTAAATCCAACATGACTGCTACAGTAACCATCTTGAAAAATTTGTGCAGATGCATAACAGATTTTGTCCAGACTTTGTATTTAAGTTGCATTTCAACAAAAAAGTTGAGGGCGTTCCAGACTTTGTATTTAAGTTGCATTTCAACAAAAAAGTTGAGGGCGCTGATATTGATTTGAAGGTCAAAGGTCATGACTCAGGTTTTATATGTTGTGGCTTATGCACATGATAGCACAAAACAAGTATGAACAGATTTGTATCAAATTTGTTTTGTGATTTTATTAATAATGCTAAAGGGCCAAGGGTAAATTTATCTTTTTTTCCTGAAAATATAATTGTATGCATTTGTCAATATTTTATTTTCCAGCTAAAGCTGCAAGAGACATGTTTTTCCGCACCCTGGCAGTTGAGGATGCCGAAGCCCGAGTGTTAAACTATGCCCCTGGACCACTGGACACGGACATGCAAATTCAATGTCGCGAGGACACCAAGGACCCCAAGATCAGAGATACATTTAGAGGTATGTCATACATGCTTAGTCTAATTTCTTTTCTTAAATTGTGCAGATACATTTAAAAATCTTTTCTAATGGCTGGTCTTATTGGGTATGAGGTTTTCAGTGAAGCATTCTGCACAACAGGGGTAATAGGTCTTAAATGAAACTGACATTGATCTTATATTAAATAAGGTTGTTCATGTTGAAGATCATGTTTTTGTTTCCTCTCTGGAACATATAGTACAAGAATGGATTTGCAAAAACAACCAGCATTATATGTATTGTCCAGTACTAAAAGATGAGATAATCTTATTTGCTTCAACAGCTTTGCTGCCATAAATTTGTCATCTGCACTGTAGTATTCAGTAGAACATCAGTCCCTTTATGGGACTCCTGGTTATGAGGTGAAGTGAGTTTATTGTATGGCTATTTCCTTTGTCCTGTGTCATCTCTTACCAGGCTACCATTGAATCCTGCTTGGGATTGTGTATCAGTGTACAGATGCCAGACTAGAGAAGGGGATCGGATTGGCATCCTCCACTTTCCTATAATCCCACTAGATCCCTATGGGATGTGGATTCATCCACCGCAGGGAACTGATTAGTCCTTTCAGTGCATGCAACCATGGACTTCAGGGTCTTGGCCCCATGGTAGAGAGGTTGATGTTGTGGTCTGTGGGAAGACATCACGATTTTACAAAGTGAAGTCAATAGGGAGGGAGGGAGCAGACTTTCTTCCCCGAAACACTCTGGGAGGGTTGAGAGTCGCTCTCACCCACCTGCCAAGTCTGCTACTAGAGACAGTCCTTTAGCTCCACATGAGGAGTTACAGGTCGAGGTCCCTCTTATCCCCAAGTCTCCCCTGCAACAGAGAGATATTGGGTCACAAAGTCCAGCCTCCCAGGAGTGAGAGCAGGACAAGAATGTCCTGTCAGTTCCTGTAGATTCTTATGAGTTTGACATAGAACAGACTGTGGTGGCACTTCCTCCTTTTGCGTCTCCTAACCGTCGATCAAGCCAGCAGCAGAGGAAGCAATTTGGTTGTTTGACAAGGTGGAAAAGGAGGTTTGCCATTTTTTACTCCAGGATCTGTGTTCCAAGCCTTCTTGCTCCGGTCGCACTAAAATTCTCTCCAGCTTAAAGAGACTCTCTGGGGCTACTTTTTGCCCAGATCTCTTGTTGCTCCCTCACTCAGCTATGGTTAAGGAGCTTTCTCAGAGGTTTAGTAAGGGTTAGTCTGTCCCCTCCTCTGTGTTGAGACCTTTGGTCTCTGCTGCTAGTTATAGGGTTCACACCCCTTCCTGGCCCCCTTAACCCCCAACTTTGAATGCTGGAGCAGCACAAGTGGGTATTTCCACAGGGACCTGGGTTTGCCTTCCAGTTAAAACACTGGAGGCCTTAGAACTAAAGGCCTTGCATGCCAACCTTGTTTCTGCAGCTGCCCTTCAATGTTGTTAGAAGCAGTGGCCAAAACATCTAGTCTTGTGTTGTCCATGTTCATTTGCTTATCAGCAGAGCTTATCCACCTCTGAAGAGATATGGACACATTCAAGGTTTAACTGGAGCACAGTGAGAACCTTCTGAGGCAAATGTTACTAAAAATCAAAAAACTTTTAGACAACTTCTCATCAACCACAGAATTTTACTACTGTAAATTAGAAAGAAAGCAGTCTGACCTTTAAAGTTATACAGATGATGCAGATTTGTGATCAAATATAGGTGCCATTACCAATGTTGCACATAGGATTCCAAGAGCAGGAGATACTGTCTCCCCACCCACCACATTTGGGGGACATACAACATTTTAAATGGAAAAAGGAAAATTGTAGTACATCATGCACTAGTAGTGCTACAAGATGAGATAATCTTATTTGCTTCAACAGCTTTGCCACCATAAATTTGTCATCTGCACTGTAGTATCATATTTTCCTTGGACACGTAACATTATTGCAAATTTTTTTTATCATGTGCTCAAGTAACTCATAAAAACATTAACAGGTTTGAATATTTGGTTAAACTGAAATGAGCTGCACCATGGAGTTTTCCGTTCCTGATCTTGCTATTCTTTAACTTCAGTATTCATTCATTACTACAAGCATTTATTATAATAAATACTAGTACCCATGTTTTCATAATTACTTTTCTTTTCAAATTAATAAATCATTAATTAAATAACAAATTATGCATTTGCATAAATTTAGTCTCTTTTATCATTAATTTAACCTCAAGATAAATTAAATCTTTCTTGCATAGGTGTGACTTTAACCTCGAAAATATGTTACACTAGCTGCTTGCACAATCCTGACCTAATAGTCACCTTTACTCAGCAGTCACCTGTTCACAATGGCCATTCTAATTTCCACCCAGCAAAGTTCCTATATAAATGTCCTGTATGTAATGATCACCTGCCTTCTGAAGTCAGCGGTCAAGTGTTTCCTAAAAAACAATGGTTTCTCCATGCCTTAGGCGGTCACTGGCACGTATCTACAGTGACTGCTCAGTCTGTGCAAACTAATTTTTGTTTCATGAGGAAGGCATGGTTTAGATAAAGAAATATAATGTGAATCAATGTGCAAACATTTCTTATCTTGCTTGTGCTCACCGTACTCCACTCTGGTGTGTGACTCAAAGTTGTCAATATGTCAAATTCAAAAGCAAGGCAGTTTTTATCATTATAATAGAGGGTTGAAGCAATTTGTTTGCTGGATGGTGGGAAAAGTAGTTGTGTTATCACAGCAGAAATGGAAGTCACCTTTTGTGCCAATGTGACAGATATAGTTTGATATCTTCATCTAATTGCCTGTGAATTAAAGCTATCTCTGAAGAAAAAAGTTTGTCTTTGAGAAGAGATGTGAGTTACATCCATTTTCATTAGGGTCAGAGGTCATTCAATATTTAAAACTTGTCTGTAAAGGCAGGTGAAGTTTGGTTCAATGGTCACAAAGAATAGCCATGTATGGCTTCCTTTGATATTCTGTTCATCAAAGGCTTCTCACATAAGTGGACTGTCTTTTGACCTCAGCGAGTTGAGCAACTGTCCAATCCAGATATTGTTTTTATGGTGTGAACAGCTGTTTCCAAACCCAACTTATACAAATTGGCCAACCCAAAGAGTCAGTCCTCTGTTTTACAGTCATATGTAAGCTTTCAATCAGTAGTGAGTCACTACTCAGTCAATCAGTAGTGAAACTATTGTTTTGTCATAGTGCACAGAACAAACCAATATCAGTGATTATTTTAAGTCAGTGATGATTTAATTTATAGGCATAGATTAAAGTGAGCAGGATACAGTAATTTTGTGTGGAACATAAATTTGGGAGAGAACAACATCAATACACATTTTATGATCTGGGTCTAAGCAGTTTGTAAGGATTAATCAGTAGAACAAACAACATAGACCCTGATCTTCTGGCGCATTATGCGATGGCAGATCAGGGTCTATATTGTTTGCATTTGGACCCGGCTTATGCATGAATATAGATGGTAAATAATGTTTTCTGAGTACTGTTATGATTTTGGTGAGGCATGGTATAACCAAGGAGTGGGGAACAAGGGGACATTTATGAATATATTAAGATATACACAAAACTGGCATGTAGAGGTGAATAGCTTGGACAGACTGAGTATACAGCATATTAAAGACAGACTTATGTGTTGAATATTATTTGCTCTGCTTAGACAAGACTGTTTTTAGGAATATATACTGTAAATTGAGAGGCAAGTTACTTGATGTTAAGGTTAATTCAGGACGCATCAAGAAACTGAAATATGAAGATAGACTCTGTCCATACTGTGATCTTAACATTGAGGAAACAGAATATAATTGTTTTTGCTGTTGTCCAAGAATTACAGACATTCATATAAAGTATTTACCCCTGTTTCTGTATTTGAACCCACGTGAAGAGAAATTATTTGATGCCTTGAGAAGTCACCACAGAGAAGCTATTGTATCAATTTGTTAGTTTGTACTCTTTAGCAGGGAGAAAAAAAACTATTATGAAAATGTAAGTACTTATACTTACTGTACTTGTACTTGTCATACTCACCTCGTGTGTTTGCTTGTTTAATATGTATATATGATATTTTTGGACTGGTGGTCTATATTACTGAATTAAGTATTCTTCTATTCATCTTCATGTGGACATTTATTTGGAAGTGTTTTGTGCAGTTCTTCATTTTTATATTTTTAGAACTTTACTTTCAGTTGGCACCATATAGCCATTATTGTGCTGACATGCTCTTAAACACTAACACATGCATCTCTTCTTGTGTGTCAGTGCTTCTATCTGTCCGTTATTAATGTAGTATAACTCTTACATGGTTGAAGATACAGTCATACAAATTTGTAATATGATGGGGGATAGGCTGCAGATGTGCACAACAGTTTTAAAATGCTGATATCACCCCTGGGGGTGGGGCATGGTGGGGTAAGGGATGTTTTCCAAAGATCTCAAACAATTTCATAAGTATTGCAGTTATAGATAAAAAATATGGCATGTGTCAACATTGAAACCAGGGCTATAACATATGTAAAAGATGTTTGGATTACACCCTTGGGTCTAATTCCAGGGGTGGGAGAAAATCATCCATACAACTAATACAGCCTTGGGTCAAGCCACAGGGGTAGGAGACTTGTTCCTGGGTCATAACTTGAAAATTGTTGAGATCCCAACCGTATAACCAAATTAACCAAATATATATATATATATATATATATATATATATATATATATATATATATATATATATATATATATATATTTGAAGGACATGAGGAGATTGGGGGGGGGGGAGTATCAAACCAATTCCTTTCCCTAGACCACTGGTAAAAACTCGTTAAATGGTCCAAAGACCAGTGCCCAGGACTCTGTGACCAGAGACAGATTGGTGCCAATCACCATACCTGGTGATCAGTGCTCGGTGCCCAGTGATCAACACCCAGTGTCTGGTGCCCAGTCCCCAGTGCCTGGTGTCTGGTGTTTGGTTCCCAGTGACAGATGCTTAGTGACTTTCACTTGAGACATTACATGGTGCCTGGTGACCACTGACAGACCTTCCATGACTGTCACATAGAACATTACCCAGTGACCACTGTTTTACCTTCTATCAGTTTTGCATCAGAGTGAGGGCATTTATGCTTTGGGCTCAGCTGTATCAGTCTATCAAGTTATCAAGACATCCTCCAGTCTGCATTAGAGCACCCTACTGACAGCAATGGTAAATTCACCTGGACAGCTTATCTTGGGCTATTAGCCTCCCACTGGGCTGGTTAAATTTTGCAACGCAGTAATAGCAAGTAAGGTATTACTGCTATTAAAATGTATTTTTTTTGGGAGTAAAACTACTTTTAATAATGTAATACTTACCTGCAATTATTGCCCAATTCCCTCCTCCCTTCCCACTCTGATGTCCTTTTAGTCTCAGTTCAAGTCAAAGAAGGGCAATATACTGACTGTCAGAAGTTGACTAAGGTATCAGACTGGGGTCATGTTTTTTTTATTCTAGTCCTCCAATTACTAATTGGAGGAGGGATAATCTCCATGGACAGGGGAACTAGCACCAGGAAAATAACAGGTAAGTATTACATACAGTAATTAAAATTAGTTTACCCAGTAAGCGCCCCCCCCCCCCCCCAACTACATTTACAGTGTGTGTATATAGTAATAAAGTAGCTCAATTCTGATCTTTATAAAACAAAACTTTTGTTTTGTAAATCTTTAAGACAGTGGTATACATTTTTCTGCTGACAAATATTTGGTTATTATTTTCTTCTGAGTTCATTGGGTTGCCATATAATGACTGTCTATTTGTCTGTCTGTATGGATGGGATCCACGGTAGCTTATTGGTAGAGCGTTGGACTTGGCATGAAATGGTCAATAATGTGTAAAAAGTGTCATTAAAACTAACAAAACCAAACTGTCTATGGATGGATTGAAGCAGGAATGAGCGATATAGGTGTTAATTTGAATGTAGCAATATTCCAGAATGAAAAAGGAATATTGATACAACTGCATAAAATGAACATTTATTTCTTTTGATTCATTATCGACTCTACATCACAGTAAAACCTAGTAAACTACCATATACTCGCATACAAGCCGATACCAACTGCAAAGTGCATAGACTCAGATCTGCCATTGCATAATGCGCAGGCAGATCACGGTCTATGCAGTTTGTAATGACTAATCAGTAGAACAAACAACATGGACCCTGATCTGCCGGCGCATAATGCAATGTCCGATCAGGGTCAGTGTTTTTGCATTTGGACCCGGATTATACACGAGTATATACGGTAGATAATTTATTCCTGACAAGGGAAACTGCAACAGGCTCACTTTTGTGCCTCTGCAGTCCTAGATTTGATTCCTGCAGTCCTAGATTTGATTCCTGCAGTCCTAGATTTGATTCCTGCAGTCCTAGATTTGATTCCTGCAGCTGATATGTTTCTTGATCAGTAATTGTCCATTCTGGTTTGGGTTTTCCTTTGGGTTTTCCAGTTCTCCATCTCCGGGTCCCTAATGCTATCACTGGGCCATTTACAGTGGTCCCTCACTATAGGCTCACTTTTGTGCCTCTGCAGTCCTAGATTTGATTCCTGCAGCTGATATGTTTCATGATCAGTAATTGTCCATTCTGGTTTGGGTTTTCCTTTGGGTTTTCCAGTTCTCCATCTCCAGGTCCCTAATGCTATCACTGGGCCATTTACAGTGGTACCTCACTATAGAGCATCTCACTATAGCACAGTTGTTGATATTACACAGGTATGGTCATAGACCTTATACAGTGGTCCCTCACTATAAATCACCTCACTATAGCACAGTCCTTGATATAACATGGGTATGGTCATGAATCTCCCTATAAAACACCTCAGTATAGCACAGTCTCTGATATAATGTGTATAGTCAGATATGATTTAGTTATAGAATGAATGTAGTTATGATATTGAAGCTACCTCAGTATAAGGTGACCTTGCTTTATAATATGGTACACTTTCATGATTCCATTAAACACTGCTATAGTAATACAGGACTATTCTTCAGACCTTTTGTCCATGAAAGTTGAGCTTAAGTTTAAAGTATGGAAATTTTGATATATAGTCAAACCTGCCCTAATGGTTACCTGTGTTCAGCGGTCACCTGGTCACAATGGCCATTGTAATTTCCCCCTGGTAAATTTCCTATATAAATGCCCTGTATTTAACGGTCACCTGCTTTCAGCTGTCAGCGGCCAGGTGTTTCCAAACCAAACAATGGTTTCACCCTGCGTTAAGTGGTCACTGGAGCATATCAGCAATGACCGCTCCCAGTATGCAAATTAAACACTTCTTTTGTTTGATGAGCAAAGCATTGCTTTGATAAAGGTATATTATGTGAATCGATGTTTAAGCATTTCATATCTTGATTGTACTACCGTACTCCAGTCACATTGTCAGTCAAACTCAAATGTGTCAACATGTTGGCTTCGAAAGAAAGGCAGTTTTTATCCTTACATGAGGGAATCGAAGCAATTCATTTGCTGGATAGTTGAAAAAGTAGTCATGTAGTTGGAGCAGAAAATGGGAGTTGGGTGAACTCAGATCCAAGGGATTATTAAGAGTAAGCGAGATTTTATGGCGATTTTGAGAACAATGTTAATCCGGAGACTAAGAGATTACATACAATCACACCAAATGATGATTAATGAATGATGCTGGAAATGGTTCGAGGATGCGAGTGTGTGTTTGTGTGTGTGTGAGAGAGAGAGAGAGAGAGAGAGAGAGAGAGAGTGTTGTATAAATGAGTGCATGTACACAGTTGTACAGGAATGCATACAGAAACTGAAAGGGTTTGCAATTCATCATAGAGATTCAAACATGCTGAAATCAGTGATGGAAGTTTCAGACATTGCCACTGAAATGGGGATGAATATATGCACAAAACAAACAAAGGTCAGTGATTTTGTTAAGAGTCAGTGATGATTTAATGTGCATAATGGATTAAAGTGAGGATACAGTAATCCTGTGTGAAATTTTTTATTTTATTATTTTGTTATTTTTCTTATTGATAAATAGCTAAACTAAATACATGTACATGTATCTTGATAGCATACTACAACATGTACTACTAATAATAATGCTAATGCTAGTTTGAGAGCTGAACCTGCCTTCAGTGGTCACCTGTCTACAAAGGCCACTTTGGTCTTTTCCCATGGGTGGCTGCTGTATACAGGTTTGATTGTAAATAAACAGTATAGTTTTCATGAATTTCATGACTTTAGACTCCTTAATTAAATGACGTTGATATACTTCGATTATCTTATAAGAATTTGAGTTTTGGCTCAAGTGCTGAAAACGTTTTAGAATGCCTGGCTTGTTCAGAGGAATTAATACAGATTTTCTCACAGAATAAAATAAAATAAGCAAATTTTAAAATTCACACTTTCCCATAATTCTCAATTTGCAGATATGAAAGCAGAGGGCAAGCTTTTGTCCTGCGAAGAATCAGCGGAGAAGTTGATTTGCCTTCTGCAGAAAAACATCTTTGAATCCGGAGCTCATATTGATTATTATGACATCTAGATATGCTGCTTGTATTATGACATCTAGATATGCCGCTTGCATTATGACATCTAGAAATGCCACTTGCATTATGACACCTAGATATACCATTTATATTATGACATCTAGATATGCCACTTGTATTATAACACATAGATATGCCATTTGTATTATGACATCTATATATGCCACTTGTATTATAACACCTGGATATGCCACTTTTATTATAACATCTTGATATCTTGCTTGTTTTATGACATTTATATATATCACTTGTGTTATAACACCTAGATATGCCATTTGTATTATGACGTCTAGATATGCCACTTGTATTATAACATCTAGATATACTACTTGTATTAAGACATTTAGATATGCCACTTGTATTATAACTGTCAGATATGCCACTTGTAATTATGACATCTAGATGTATTGTAACACCCAGATATGCCACTTGTATTATGACATCTAGATATGCCACTTGTATTATAACACCTAGATATGCCACTTGTATAATAACACCTAGATATGCCACTTCTATTATGACATCTAGATATGCCATTTGTATTTTGACATCTAGATACTGTGAAACACTTTAAAAATCGTGGGGTTCCAATTTTCGTGGTTTTTATGGGTGAGCTAGACCACAAATTTAAAGTGACAACAAAATATAAACCAAGCTGACATTAACCCCCCCCCCCGTCATATGCAATGGAAAGGCATCACCTGTTCCTTTCTTTGTTTTAATACCATAGCTATCTGTAGTGCTGGGAATGTGAAATATACATTAGGATAAGTACATGAATGATGAGGAATACTGAAAGTGATTGATAACAATTTAATTCAAATGTAAAATTTCATGAACATCAAAACTTGTGTAAGATTGTAATGACTTTATCTGATGTGTAGTAATAAATGCAGACTTACTTACTGTTTGTGTCCTTTGTTATTTCCCAAACCACAAATCCCATTTATAAATACATTTTTGCACATATCAACTAACTGCTAAATAAACAATCAGCAGATTTGTCCCGCTTTCTCAAAGCCCATTTCAATCAGGTCTCTCAGAAGTGCTACTTTGTCATGTGTGCAGATAAGCCACTTTGTGTGAATTGGCTTAAGGATTAATGTTTTCAGTCAACCAAGACCTGATCTGAATGTACATCTCCATGGTCCTCCAGTTCATTCAACAGATCAATCACCTGTGTTAAACACCACTCATGAAATTTTGATTTGACTTCCTCCTTGTAAAAGTTGTTAACAGTTAAATCTAGGGGTTGCAGCTTATCTGTACATGTGGCTGGTTTACAGTTATTGGCTTTGTTCAAGCACCTAATCCCTAATTGTTGAGAGCATTATGCTTTGATAGCGATATTTAAGAACACCTGAGAACCTAATTACTTAAGATTACAATAGTGGTATTAAATGTGTTAGCTCAGACGTGTGTGGAAAAAGAAGTCATTTTCTTTAAGATCTCCACATTTATGCCAGATGTTAGCAATGAATAACTTAATTAATCAACTTAATTACTGCAGTATGGATTAAACCTGTTTGCTTGCAAATGCATGGAAATTAATGTCGGTATAATCTTTTACAGAGACATATGTATCGTTGTTGTTGTTTTTGTTTTTTTGCAAATGATAGATCCACGAAATTAGGTACCCATGCATATGTATTTTTTTTACTCCAACCATGAAATTTGAAACCCACGAAAATAAAATGTTTCACAGTATACTGCATGTATTAAGACATCTAGATATGCCACTTGCATTATGACATCTAGATATGCCACTTGCATTATGACATCTAGATATGCCACTTGCATTATGACATCTAGATATATAACTGCTTGTAAAGGTAGGATAAGTGTACATAAAATTATCCTTATTTTATGTTTAAATAACATGATGTTTAAGGTAGAAAAAAAACTTCAGCTATTAAATATAATCTCTAAAAGAAGAATTATCATATATTTACTCTGCAATCTGATTAAAATTTAAATCTTCAAATAAGTACATATGTTGATCTGATAGGCACTGTTATAACCGTATATACTTGCGTATAAATGCCAACAACATAGCATAATGCGCCGGCAGATCAGGGTTTATGTTGTTTGTTCTACTGATTAGTCCTTACAAACTGCATAGACCCATAATGCGCCGGCAGATCTGGGTCTATGCAGTTTGCAGTTGGTATTGGCCTATACACGAGTATATACAGTAGGTCATGTTTTGTTGATCTTTTGATTCACTGAACAAATTACAGCTTTCATGTTTCTGAAAGTGATAAACATTATTTGGAATAATTACAAACAGTAACCTGCTCATATATGTTATATGTTAGGCAATAAAAATAAGTGGACCAGGAATGCATGGATTACCACATTGGATCTCAACTATGTCAGATTCTTGATTTTAGTAAGATTGTTTAACTCTGCATTTTTCCAGACAAAACTTTCACTTTCCTGAAATTAGTTCTGTAAGTGAGAAGGAAATAAAATGATCTTATATAGGGTTGAGTCAGGGCTTAAAAAATCCACTTGCCTAATTTGGCTCGGGCAAGCTCTAATTTGGAAGGTAATTGCCTGTGGGAAAGTCCAAAAAAATTGAGAGAGAGAGAGAGAGGGGTAATGTTCAGTTTGTAATGTTTTATACTCTGCTCTCTTCCCTCAGTACATATATCACCACCTTTATTTAGTGTTTATATATACTGCATTCTTCTATGACATAACTGCTCACAGTTTCTTTCATCTCTCGATCTTTTATTTCACATGATATACTGTCAGAGTCATTTCCATTTTGTAGTCAGTATCAAGGTCAGTCTCGCATTTTCCCACGCAAACATGTTAATGTTAATATTTACTATTTGAAGAAAGTTTTGACAAGTAGCAAATAAATATTTATATTTTAACTTATAAGTTACATTTTAATCATAATATTTGCACATATACGGGATTCACAGACTTTAAAGTTCACAGGCATTTTGTGAGCTTCGATAGTTGCCAAGCTTGCCAACTCTAAAAGATCGGCTTGTCAGAGATTGTTTTGATGTATTTCACCAATTTCAAGGTGACTTGGTGATAATTGTTAATAATATAACTCATGAGGTTTCTTTGACAGGTGTGTTTGGAACTAAAAGGCACTCATCTCTAATGATTAACCACCTGGATTTCTTTAAATGCCCGATTGATGTACCATACATCTAGCATCCCAAGCAGTGTTTGTCATCTGTTGTTTACATGCTAATTACTAGAGACTGATACTTACTATTTGACAAATAATTAGATGGATCAAAATAAGTGTTCTCAAGTCATTCTCAAAAGACAGCTTGTCAGAGATTGATTTCATGCATGTCACCAATTTCAAGGTGATTAGGTGATAATTGTTAAGTACATGGATAAAATAAGTGTTCTCAAATCATTCATTTGTGAATATAAATAAATCATGACATAAAGACTTACTTTTATTATTGTTGATGTAGTTGAAGAGAAGAGTCTGCTAGCATATCTAGGCAAAATAAGGAAAACTTCCACAAATAAATCTAATAAAACTGTTTCAAAGAAAAATAGTTGTTTAATTTTTCAGTTCAGGGTCTTTTACCTAAACATGTCTCTCTCTCTCTTAAAAATCTAGCTATTTCCAAAACCCTTATTTATATATCCATGCATGTATATGTCTGTCCTTACTTTTCTAACTATATATGCATTCTGACTCTTTCTTTTCATCTCGTCTACATATCTATGTACATATACTATTTACATATATCTTTTTTTATAACTTGTAATATCGGCATATGGTTTTAAAGTGCAAACAAAGATAAAAAGAAAACAAAATTTCTTTATTTTTAAAATATTTATGACACGATTTCCTTAAAACATTCCATTTTTAATTTACCTAATGTTTTAACTTTGGTTGTGATATGCTGTCATATGTTGGGGCAAGATCAGATCTCCCAAGAGCAAGTTCAGTTTTCCAGTCAGCTTGCCCAAGCTGACTTTTATAACATTTGCAAAGTCCTGGGTTGAGTATGGAAATTTCCTCAACCACTAATAAGCTGGAAAAATCCCTTGTTTGGCAGTATGAAACAATTTTAAAATTTTGTCAAGTACAATTTTTACTTTTCTTCAGAATTGTATAACAAAATTGGGGGCAAGATTAGATTCATTTTTAGGCCTGAATTGTTATTATGACTGGTTATTACGCCAGAATTATGTGATACCAACCACAAAGGCAAAAAATTTAGAACAAATGTCAGTTTTTTGCTAAATTTCAGCTGAAATATTTTTTCTTTTAAGTAAAATGATATGCAAAACAAATTTTGTGGGCTTGTAAATTTTATTGAATTACATGTGCAAATGTTTTAAAATTTTTCAATAAAGCTAGGATATTATGCCATGTAATGAAAGATTTATTTTTCTAGAGGTTGAATTGTTTTCAGAGACAATCTGAGCTGTTTAAAATTTTCTCCATTGTTAGCTCACCTGGCCATAAGGCCGGGTTAGCTTATGGTATGTACCTTCATCCGTTGTTCGTTGTCCATTCACAATTGCTATTTACAACTAATAAACCGCCCATCAGATATGGCAACTGTTAAAAAAACAATAGAAAAACCTTGAAACGACTTCTTCTCAAAAACTGCTCAACATAGTTTGACCAAATTTGACAATGCATGCTGTTATGGAGGTGTATCTAAATTGTTCGAATGATGCCGATCTGCAATCAAATGTGGCTGCCATTACTAAAACTAGAAAAACGTTTAAACGATTTCTTCTCAAAAGCCACTGAACAGAATTCTACCAGATTTGACAGAAAGCATCTAGGCATGATGGTCTTATAAACTTGTTCAAATTATGCCAATTCACCATCAAATATGGCCACCATTACAAAAAATTGAAAAATCTTACAACGACTTCTTAGAAACGCCTCAAAAGAATGTAACCAAATTTGATGGAAGAGCATCCTGGCATGAAGGTCTGTCCGATTTGTTCAAATTATTCTGATCCACCATCAGATATGGCTGCCATTAAAAAAAAAATTTGAAAAACCTTTAAACAACTTCTCAAAAACTGCTCAAGAGAATTTTACCAAATTTGACAGAGAACATCGTAGCATACAGCCATCAAATATGGCCACTATTACTAAAAATATAAAACCTAAAAAAAAAAACAAAAAAAACCCCCCAACTTCTCACAGAATTTGATCAAATTTGACAGAAAGCATCCTGATATAAATAGCTTTCAAATTTGTACAAAGGAGGCATATCCACCATTGAGGATGGCTGCCATAACTTTAAATGACTTCTTCTCAGAAACTGCTCAGCAGATGATCAGATATGGTTGCCATTACTAAATAAATATATATATATATATATATATATATATATATATATATATATATATATATATATATATATATATATATATATGTATGTATGTGGCTTGTTTTAGATGTTAGATGTGTAATGGCACTGCAGCACTTGAAGGTTCTATTGTGCTGAGGCAAGTAAAGGGCCTTGCCCATTGGACATACCACAGTAACCTATCGGGGCTGATCCATTATTGGGAGTCAAACATTTGTATGTGAGTACAAATTCAAGGTATTTTTCTGTGAAGGTAATTTACCAATACAGAAGAAGCTCAGTTATCTTATCTGTGGACTGTGAATAGAGATAGTCTTGTTTGTGTTTGCATATAGAAATGTTCCAAGAACATCATGTTAGTTTGGTTGTACCAAACATGTTTGGTAAGCCAGGCTATTGTATAAAGGTAGAGAATACAAGTTAATATGTCTGATTTAGAAAGCATAAAAACCTTGTTTTGGCAAGTACTGCCTGGATTGCAAAGCAATTTAAGCTTATAGATTGATGAAGTCTGTCCATCCATTTGGTGTCAATACTGAGGTTAGGGTTTGCATTTAGGTCTTTTTCTCAAATACTATTGCAGAGTAACATAAATTAGTATTTAGATGTTTCATGTAGAGTAATATATCTTTCAGTGAAAACTTGTCACTGTGACCTATGGTCCACTGATTTTGGTCTAACCTTTGCATTTATAGTGTTTGGCTACCTCCCTGTCAGCTTGTACCCACTTTGCAATTTTGAAAATGAAAAGCATCAAGAATATTAAAAATGCACCAAACTTACTCTTTTCATACATTGGTTTATAATTTCTAACTCAATTGTCACCAAGTGGTCCCTAACATTGTCACCTTCTTCGCAATGAATGAAATGAGTAAGTTTTGTGTGTGGGTGAATACTATAGCGCATTTTCACTATTGTATGTGGAGTTACATAACTTGGTATGTAATTGCATTATGAGGTAGACTGCAGCCATCATTGAAAACTAGGTCACTGTGACCTATATTTCATGGTGCAGTGATTTCTATTTTGCATTGAGCTCAGTTTCTTAATGTTAGGGTTTTACTTTAATTCATTTTCTCAGACACTATTAATTGCAGTCACACATGTTTGTATTGAGGTGTGTCAAGTGGAGTGCTACTCCTTTTAGTAAAAATTAGGTTACTGTTACCTATATTTTATAGTCCAATGATTTGTGTTAACTTTGTATTTAGCTCATTCTCTCAGGCATTATTGTCTGTGGACTCACATAACTGTGACCTATGTTTTCTTGGTTCAATGATTTATCGTTTCCATTGTGTTAAACTCTGTTTCTCTAGTCTAGGGTTTGCGTTTGGCTAAGTTTCTCTGACACGATTGCTTGCAGAGTCATGTCACTTGGGAAATGGATGAATTATGAGGAGCACTACACCCTTCAGTCAAAACTAGGTCTCTGTCACCTATATTTCCTACCATAGTGACCTGCGTTAACCTTTGAATTTGTCAAAGTTTTTCAGACACTATTTGCCTGCAGAGTCACGTAACTTGGTATGTAGATGCTTCATGAGAAGTACTAGACATATCATCAAAACTCATTGTGACCTATATTTCCTACTCCACTGATGTGCATTAACCTTTTTGTTTAGCTCATGTTCTTAGACTATTACAGCAGAGTGATGTAACTTGATAAACAAGATGTATCATAAAAAGTCCTACACAATTTAGATGAAACAAAACTTTGCAATCAATACAGCTATTTTTATTTTTCTTGATATAATTTGTTTTTAAATTAGTTTTAGAACAAACATCAAAGGCTTGGGGTTATTGAAATTTTCAAAATTCATTCCATGAATTATGGCTAAAGGAGTTTATTAGCCATTGTTGGACTGTCACATTCCAAATGCAAGTGGCAAGCATCCTTTCTTACTTTGCTTTTATACTGTGTATAACAAAAGATTTGTATTACTTTTTGAATACTTGAATTATAGAATCATAGCAGTATCATTTTTATGTCTTCTGGTCATGGGATAGCCTGTTGTCTGTTGCCCGCCTTCTGACTTCTGTCTGTCTGTGAGCACAAACTTTTTATTGCTACTCCTCCTAAACTACTGAGAGGATTGGCATGAAACTGTACACACACATTTATCCCAAGGTCAAGTTGATCCTAAATGAAAATGGTGCTGCTCAGACATTCAATATGGCCACCACAGCAGCCATCTTGAAAATCTTGTTATGGCTACTTCTTCTGAATGGATGGTCATATGAACATGGGGGTTTCACTAAAAGACTTCTTATGATGTCTAGTTGGTCCTAAATGAAAATAGTGCTGATCCAATGTCCAATATGGTCACCACAGCTCTTGAAAATCTTCAGAACCACTGCTCTAGAGACCATATTTCTGATCAGAATTTTATCAGATTTGCTATGTAAGCTTTATTATCAAGACCTCATGAATTTGATTATGAACAACATCTACACATATTAATGAGGTGATCATGCATCTGATTGACTGAGCTTGTGAACACTCTTAGAGGCCATATTTCTGATCATATTTTGGTGTGTAAGCTTATATCATCAAGATCTCTGATGAGTTTGATTATGAGTGACATCGACATATATTAATGAGGTGATTTGGCCTCTGATTGGCTGAGCTTGTGAACATACTTGAAGCCATATTTCTGACCAGATTGTGATGTGATTTGGTTGTAAGCTTGTATCAAGGTCTCAGATGAATTCCCTTATGAGTGAGATCCACACATATTAATGAGGATCCAGGCTGATCACATGGTCTGAATCAAACCTGCAACCTTCTGGTCACGAGTCCAGTGTCTTAACCACTGAGCCACTGCAGCTGCCTTGGGTGGGAATCTCACTGGTTTTCAAGTTACAACTAAGTGGTAAGGCCCGAGTGGTTGGTAAGAACAGACCCAGTAATCCATGCTGACTGCATATAGATTAACTCCCCTTATAATGCCAAGTGTGTACTTTAAGGATGGGACTATGAATAGTTTGTAAGTTGGGTCTGTGAATAGTTTGTAAGTTATGAATCGGTCTAGTCCCAAGAGGCAGAGAGAGATCCAAGTGAGAATGCTGGTTGTAAAAACGACTTTTGTCCTGGGCCTAGTCAGAACCCTCTGAAACACTGTTACAGGTGAAATAGGGTCAAAGATATTGAGGGTGTAACAAACAAAAAGCTGAAACTACAGCCACTTGAGCATGAAAAGTTAGTCATATTGACCTGGTTTTGATACGGTCGAGTTAATTTTATCAAGACTTTTATTGAGATGTATCCACATTACAGTTTTCATGTGTAGATCAGTGGTACAGAACATATGGCCTATGGGCTGCTGACACATTTTGTTTGGCCCACGACCCCTGTCTTTACTTTATGCATATGTATTTATGCTTTTATTATAGACACAACTTTTGCGGTGTAGCCCACATAGTTCCAGTCAAGGTCGATTCTGGCCCATGTAAACGTTTTAGTTGTGCACCACAGGTGTTGGTGAGATAGGGACCAAGATCCTGAAGCTGTGATGAATGAACAGCTGAAAATACAACTGTCACTAAAGCATGAAAATTGAGTCAAACTGACCTAGTTTTGGTATGGTTGACTTACTTTCATTGAGATGCATCTATATCTCACTTTTTATGTGTAGGTGAAATAGATTCCAAGATATTAAGGGTGTAATGAAGGAACAGCTGCAAGTTCAGAAGTCACTAAAGTTTGCAAATTAGGCCACAGTGACATAGTTTTGGTATGGCTGAGTTACTCTTCCTGAGATGCATCCACATACCAATTTTCATACATGTAGATATATATAGATATAAATAAAACCATTAATACTATGAAATATCCTTGCTCTTGATCATTCATTATGATATATTTAATTGCAAATTTATCATGCAAGCTGATTCAAGATACATGTATGTGCTATTTTTACAGTGGCAATATTGCAATATTGTCAGTACTTTGTGATGAACATCAAGCAAGACACCTGTTTGATTATGTATGTGTATGTGTGTATCAGGGATCCCAAAATTCTAATTGCTCTTAACTTGATGGCCCTTTTTTTTTTTTTTTTTTTTAAAATTAACATGGCAGCCAGATATTCATGAATTTAATATAAAAACATTCAAAGGAGGTATAACAAATTGCAACAAAAAAGAAATCATTTATATACTTAATTATATAATGTACCAGAAAAGGTGTCATTTTCGGTTCCAGATCTGCTGTTGCTTTGGTCAGTGTCATCCTTTCAAGCTTCACTAGCTTTTCAAACTATTTATAAAAATTATCGTTTCTTTCAGAAAACTATACTATAGAATTTCACCCAACAACAGTATTTTTATGCCACTTCACCATTTTTGAAATTTTTTAATTATTTATGGACAAGAAGAAGACTTTCTACCTCAGAAATACTTCACACTTATTTAACAGGCATTTCCAGTCAAATCTGACAGTTAAGTTTTATTTGATCAGGTCCTAAACAGGTGTTGGAGAATGATAATAAATGCCAGTTGTTGTTGCTTGTATCTTTTTCTTTTTAGTTAGTACCTAGGCTTCATATATTTTGTTCTAAAGGTGTTATATGTGCTGATGCACCTCCACACAATATTATTGAAAAGCACATGTCGGGAGGGATTGATACAGGCCCCAAGTCTGTAGTACAGACCCAGGGGGAGTCGTTCAACAAAAAGGTTTTGGCATGTCAAGAAATGAGCTTTCATGCCTCTTTTGTCTTCTGCTTTGCGGATATCATGTTTAAATAATTAGGAAATTATAATGAGACAATTGCATGAGATAATTATGGGCACTTTATGTCGGGTTCTGACGTGAAGTTAGCAAACATTCATTTGAGCTCATTTGTCTGATCATATATATATATATATATATATAATTGTAGAAAACAAGCCACAAACCAGGTGTAGGATCACACCATGTCAGATGTCAATCCTGATAGTTCAGATCGGGTGGGGGAGGGTGGGGAGCCATGTTTTACTGCCTAATAACTCAAGTAGATCTGCTCTTCTGTTCCATCCACTTTGCCAGGAAAACTGGTAGCTAATTTTCAAGAATATCTTGCCTAGTTGGCAGTTGATCTTGACACTGCTGCACAGCTTAGTCTACCGGTTGTTGCTTTAATTGTACTCGATACACCGGTACTTGTTTGCCATTTTTCTGACCAAAGTAAATCGCAGCACAATCAGGTGATTACGTTTTCAAGATCTCTTAGCATCCATTTCAGTTGGTTAGGAGCAACGGTAGCCTTGGAATTCTGAAGTGGGTTTAAGTAGAGGTTAATGTTTTTAAAAATGAAATGAACATATCTAATCACATTTGACCAAATGTGATTTGAACTGTTAAAAAGAACAATACCATATTTGTTTTCTTTTTTTATTTATGAAAATGAACTGCCCAAATCTTCATTATTGTAGTGCTCTACATGAAAAACAATCGAATGATTGAAAATAATAAAAATGATAACAAAATTTTACGACAGAAAGTAAAACATATCTCAGTTTCAACAAATAATAAAATACCATCCTGGGATATTATATTCCCTGATAAGAAAACAGAATCAAGGTACACACCTCAACACCATATTAGGATGTCCTTTCATTCATAGTAAGGAAACATACACTACTATCAAACCAACCCTTGATTAACTATTCCACACTATATTAGATGAGATGTTTCTTCATTTATAGTAAGGAAACACACAAACTACTATAAACCAGCCCTTGATTAACTATTCCACACTATATTAGATGAGATGTTTCTTCATTTATAGTAAGGAAACACACTACTATCAAAAACCAACCCTTGATTAACTAGTCCACACCATATTAGAATGTCTCTTCATTTATTGTAAAGAAACGCACACTACTATCAAATCAGCCCTTGATTAACTACCCCACACCATATTAGATTGTCTCCTCATTCATAGCAAGGAAACGTCCACTACAATCAAACCAGCCCTTGATTAACTACCCCACACCATATTAGAATGTCTCTTCGTTCATAGTAAGGAAACACACACTACTATCAAACCAGCCCTTAATTAACTATTCCACACTATATTAGGATGTCTCTTCATTCACAGCAAGGAAACACACACTACTATCAAACCAGCCCTTAATTAACTATTCCACACTATACAAGGATGTCTCTTCATTTATAGTAAGGAAACACACTACTATCAAACCAGCATGCTGGTTAACTACCGGGTATTCCAAACCATATTTGGCAGGGTATCTTTCCCTTGTACAAAGAGAAAACATGCTATTATTGAACATAAGAGATTTCACGGAAATGTATGCACAATGAAATGAATTTAAAGTCACTCGATTTGTAAACCTGGAGTACTCCTTGTTTATTAGTCTGGTCAAAATGAGCATTTGTTACAAGCTACACTATTTAGAGTGTTAATGACATTCACATCCTCTTGCTGTAAGATTTCCAATTCTAGTTATAGTCCCACTATAATTTTTCTCTGCTACAGTGGTTCTACTTAAAACTACTTCAAACTAAGTATATATAAATCTTGATCTGCCATAATCTCTGCCACAGCTTTTCTACGTATGACTTCATAATAAGTCTATATAAATCCTGATCTGCTGCAGTGGCTCAGTGGTATGCATGCTGAACTTGTGACCAAAAGGGTGCAGGTTTGAATCCTACCATTGGAGTAGTGCAGGTCAGCTACTGTGGCGTGTCCTCGGGTGAGGCACTTTATTCCAACTGCCTCAGCACTATATAACCTACTTGTGCTGCTGTGCTGCAAAACACCAAACCAAACCTGATCTGCCATAATCTCTGCTACATCTGTTCTTGTTATGACTAAATACAAAGTGTAAATAAATCCTAATCTGCTATAATCTCTGCTACATCTGTTCTACCTATGACTTCATATTAAGTGTAAATAAATCCTGATCTGCTATAATCTTTGCTACACCTGTTTACTTGTGACTTCATACTCAGTGTCAATAAATCCTGATCTGCTACGATGGATAGATGGACTGACAGATGTGATAATGGCTCTGCTGACTTCATCAAATGGGGTCCTAATAAAAGAATTGTACAGTCTAGTCTCCTTTATCTAACTTCTAATAATCTACTGCCTTTAAATAAAGCTTTAAATGGTAAAAATAATCCAAATCTTTTTCAAAAATTAAACCTGGAAATTTTTTATCCGTGTTGTTTATATGACATTTTCTTTGGGATGGTTTACAGCAGATTAACAAAACCGCTGTATGTAAAAAAATTCACTATGATATTTGTTGTTGCCAGTAGCACATGGTTGTAGAGTTGTTATTTACATGCTACATGTACTATTGTGGTCAGTTCAGGAAACAAATGTAATCATCTTACTGAGGCTACCTAGGGGATGAAGCTATTCAATGGGAAATGAAAACCTATGAACAAGTTATGAATTCTCTCTGATCGCAAAATATTCAATGACATTTTTAAAAAAAGTCTTAATTAAGCACAAGTAGAATTTGTGTTTTATGCTGCCAAGGGTAGCCACTGTAAGCATAAATAAAGTAACTTTTCTTCCTGCAGAAAAGGAAACTTTCATGGCACAATAAACGTGTTTCAATCACCAATCACTTTGGAAATGCAACAATCGATCAGATTCCATTGCTTTTATTCAAGTTAGATGACAACTTCCTTTATTGAAGGGTGCATTGTTTTTATTGAAGATTATAGCCGGCTTGCTTTGATAAAGGGTGCATGCGTTACTGAATTTGCAGTGAAAGGCCAACTTTGGAGGACCAAACAAATGCCTGTTTGTTAATCCAATGGCAACATTAAAGCCTGGCAGCAACATCAAAATAATTGTAGGTCGGAAATGGCAGCCTGTTGACATAAATGATCAGAAAACAAAGGATTTATTCAAGCTGGGACCTAGGGCTTCTGTCGACATATACATATTTTTTATCTCGACGTCAACATAAGCATGACAAATCTGGTAGTAACAACAGACCAGGGGACCAGGACTTTGCTTTTTTGTCGACATAGGCAGTTTGTTGACATAAGTGATGTCGATATAAGTTGGTAGGACTGTAGTTAAAAAAAAACCTGCCTATTTTTTCTTTAAAAGCAAGTGCACAAAACTAACTTAACATGTCTTGATGACTAGATTTTCAGTCAAATTGTTTTTGGTTTATTTCTTATTTGATCTCTTAATTTGTATAACCTTTTTATACCGGTATCTATACAAAATAAGGAAAAACTTGGTATATTTCATCATATGATCTGTAACATAATGAACTTTTATCATGACTTAATGACTGATTATTGACCATTTCTTGCTGCATTAGCTATCAAAAATTGGTTTACTTGAACACAGTTGTCCCATGAGGCACAGCACAAAGGAAGTGGAATAAAACATAAAACTCCCACATTAAAACACTGCAAACAGGAGTTGATGAGATGACTGGTACATGATGAGCATTCACACAAACCGAGTGTTTGCTATACAACCGTGTTCTTGCTATTTTCATCATCTAAGATTCCTGATTTACTTCTGGTAATTTCAGAATAATTCACTTCATGGTCCATTGAACTCTGACAAACTTGGGAAGGGTCACTGGGAATCACTGATTGTACAAGTGGCAAGGAAGAAAGGATCTCTTGCTCTGTTTGGCTGAGATTTGACTCAACACACTGTGATTGGCTGATTAAGTTATGAGCCATTGTGGTTTCATCTGATTGGACAGTTTGTGGAAATGGAGTTGCTGATTGGTTGTCTAAAGATCGATGAGATGATTGGCTGCTGAGCTGATGACCAGAATACTGACTTGTGGAATCTGGAGCTATGGAAGACGGAGAAGTCTCATTGGTTCTGTGTTGCCATGGTGAAGTAGTTCCATCTTCATCAAGAGTGTGACTCTGAAGGAAGAGAGAAAAAAAAGAAATTTCAACCCTTTACATAATGTATATTGCACTATTTTTACACGACTTTTATTTTTTTTTTTTATTTGTCAAAAATCATAACACTTTCAACAAGATCAAAGGATTAAATACAATGAAAGTTTATATCAAATGGTTGTTAGTTTCAAGATCTGAAGAGCACCTATGCCTATTTTGAAACTGCCTGTCAGCCAATGGTGAACTCTGTATTATGTAGCATGTTTGAGTAAAATAAAATGATAAAATCATGCGTGTGAAAAAAATACATGTACAAATTATATCTTGTAGATATTACGGCAGTGAAGGGAAATGTTTACCATCTCTTTGGAGTTCTGTATTGGAAAAGAAAATGTGCAAAAAGGTACTGTATATACTCATGTATATACTCATGTATAAGCTGATACCAACTGCAAACTGCATAGACCCAGATCTGCCATCGCATAATGTGCCGCCAGATCTGGGTCTATGCAGTTTGTAAGGACTAATCAAACAACATATACCCTGATCTGCTGGCACATTATTCATCCATATTTGACACAAGGGTAGGGGCTGAAAATAATGCCCTGGACACATTGGTCCAGGACCTGTGGATGCTGGTAAGTGGCAAATCCTGGATATATTGTGGCAGACCTTCAAATTATAGTGAATAGTATTGTAAATTTATTTAATCTATTTTCTGTTATCTACTTTCAGACACAAAAAATGGTGATTAAAAAATGAGCACCATTCTTTGATTTTGTTCCTTTTACTATTCTGGCCACTTTTCAACACTGCTGTTTTCACTGTCAGCATAAATTTTAAATGTGGATAAAAAAAACGAACTTGAAGAGATTCATGATTGGTTACTCAAACATTACAAAACTATAAAACATGTTGATATTTGCTATTTGGAAACCAGTGCACTGTGCATGCATTCAACTTGTAGTAGTGTACATGCTGTCGAGTAGTGCATACATTTATCGGGACTTTGAAAGTTGAAGCCATGCAATTTCTGGATTATGCCAGAAATGGAGAAGAAAAAAAATTGACTGGTCCAATGGATTACAGACGGGATAAATCAGCAGGTCTGTATTGGAAAATACCTGGTCCCAGACCACAGCTATTTTCATCCCCTGCTAGGGTATGCATTTAGCTCATGCATAAAATATATAATGCAGTATGCAATTATTGTACGATACATCCAATTACTATACGATGCATCCAACTGATGATTGTGTCGGATGTTGAATCACATTACCATAATATTTGGTTTTTGCAGCACAATACCTGTTGAACTTCTTGAGTATCACAATCTGTGTCAGCATCTATATATTTGAATGCATCAGCAGCATCTGCATATTTAGGGATGGGTGAAATAATGCTTCCTTCATCTTCTGGCATCAATTCAAAGTAATTTATGCTGCTGGGCCGCCGTAGCTGAGGTTGAGTCCTCAATATTGTCAGGATCATCTTAATGTCCATACTCAGCTTCTGCTCCAGATGACTTAATTGGCTGTAGAAAAAAAAAAGGAAGAAAATAATGCAGCTGATGAAACAAGACTTTAGAATAGCAGCAGACCAATCTTACAGACTTCAGAGGGCATGACACAACAGTATGATTGTTAGATTTACTTTTTATGGCTTTCTACTTGAGACTGATAGCTGAAATTTTTGTGCAAAAACCATTTGTCTTCTTTCATTCACACTGACCTTGACCTTTGACCTTTAGAAAACCAAATCTATAAGCTTCTTCCTTACCACAAATGTCAGCCATCTACAAAGTCTGGTCCAGGTCTGTGATGTGAAATTAATATTATTGTGTGGGAGCCATTTTTCTTCTTTCAGTCACAGTGACCTTTGCCTTTGTCCTTTTCACCCCCAAACCTATAGGCTTATTCCTTACCCCAAGTGCAAGCCATCCACAAAGTTTGGTCATCGTATGTGATGTAGAACTAATGTTATTGTGCAGACCCCATTTTTATTCTTTCAGTCACAGTGACCTTGACTTTTTTACCTTGAAATTGATAGTATTCTTCCTTACCCAAAGTGCAAGCCATCCACAAAGTCTGGTAACTGTAGATGGCAGTAACAGACTGATACACAGACATATAAAAAAGAAAGCAGTTCACAAAGGACAACATTTTCTTTCCTAATTTTTATATACAAATTTTACCATATACTAGAGCTATTGGGTGCACAGCAAAAGGCCCCATTGCATTACAATTTGTTTGGCACAGTTTTAAACTGAGGAGCTTGTTTTGGGAAACTAAAGTAAGGAGAAGATCAGGATTCAAGGGCCATAACTCTTCTGATGACATGGAATGCTGTAATTCAACTCATTAAAGGTCTTATCATATAAAGGTATATTATAAATTTAGTTGAAATCCAACATTCTTTAGTAAAGTTGTGCAGCAGAAATAGTTGACTGGACAGGAAATAGGGGCCATAACTCTTCTAAATGATATTGTGGAATGCTATAAATGAAACTCGTTCAAGATCTCATCAATACAAGGCTGCAGAGCTAAATGCAGGAGGGCAGACAATCAGGGACCGTAATTCTTGTAATTAATGTTGTGGAATGCTAGAATCAAACTCATTCAAGGTTTTATCAATATAAAGATGCATGTTAAATTTGGTTCAAATCCAATCATCCTTAGTAAAGTTATGCTGCCGAAATTTAAGTTAGAAGGACAGGCAATCAGGGGCCATAACTCCTAAATGATGTCATGGAATGCTTGAAATCAAATTAATCAATATAAAGATGCATGCCAGATTTGGTTGAAATCCACTCTTTTGGTAAAATAATGCTCTTGAAATCAAAGTCAGGTAGATGAAAATCAGGGGCATAACTCCTCTAAATGATGTCATGGATTGCTGTAAATCAAATTTATTCAAGGTCTATTAATATAAAGCCACAAGCCATATTTGGTTGAAATCCAATAAACCTTAGTAAAATTATGCTGCAGAAACAAAAGTCAGGGAAATGGGCAATAGGGAGTGAGGTGGGGGCCATAACTCCTCTAATATATGTTGTTTGTTGGTTGGTTGGTTAGTTTTTAATGGCCCATTTCACACATTATTGGCTGTATCATGCTGAGAATATGGGAGCCAAATGCCTTTCCCAAGGACAGACTGGCCTGTAGGTATTGAACCTGCTTACAGTGGATTATGAGCCCGACGCTCTACCAAATGAGCTATCATGGTTCCCTCTAAATCGAACTCATTCAAGGTCTCGTCAATATAAAGTATAAAGGTACAAGCCAAATCTGACTGAAATCCAACAAACCTCAGTAAAATTATGCTGAAGAAATAAAAGTAAGGAAGCCAGGCAATCAGGGGTCATGCCTCCTTTAACTGAAGACATGGAAGGCTGAAACTCAAACTCTGTTTAGATCTCCTCAACATAAAACCGCATACCAAATTAGGTTCAAATCCAGCAATTTCCAGTAAAGTTATCTTGCAGAAACCAAACTGATGGTGGATAGATGGACAGATGGATATTATTACTATAGGGCACCATGGAGTTTGATGAGCAGGGCCCTAATACAAGGTACCTTTTGAAAGAGGACATAATTTTGCAGTCCCCAGAGTGTCCATTATAGACAGGTTTAATTGCTTTCCTCATGAGTAAGGATATTTCTCTGTTAAAATCAACAAGAAAAATGATCAACTTCATATATTACTTGGCTAACTCATTCAGCCTTTTCTCCACTTCAAGTGGTGGGGACTGGTGTTCCATATGTTGTTCACCAGGTGGCGCTATCCTCTGTTGCAGCGGTGTGGATTCATCAAACTGTGAATGGCTTGAAGGACTGGACACCGGCAATGTCATGCTAGATGTGGACTTTGGAACACTTGAACTGGAGGTGACTTTCCTCTGGAATATTAAACATGGTGTTTCACAAAAATCATGGTGAACACTTAATTGACTTGGCTTATACAAGTCAAGTGCTCAATTCTTATTCTTCAGTCTACCCTCTAACAAAAAGAGATCTTCAAAATCAATACCAGATTTTGGTTTGACATTTTTAGTATCTCTTGCCCAAAATCAATCCACAAGCTACAGGAAGTAATTTTTATGGAAAAAATATTTCAACTTATAAGCAAGAACAGTATTTCCTCATTATAACACTGTCCATGGGAACCATACAGTACAGTGCCTTATAGTGGGACCACCTTATAATGAAATAGATACAGTGTTCCCTCATTATAATGTTGCATATGTGAGCCATAAAGTACAAGGCCTTATTGTGGGACAACCTTATAATGAAATAGATGATAGTGTTCCCTCATTATAATGTTGCATATGTGAGCCATACAGTATAATGCCTTATGGTGGGACAACCTTATAATGAAATAGATGATAGTGTTCCCTCATTATAATGTTGCATATGTGAGCCATACAGTGTAATGCCTTATAGTGGGACCACCTTATAATGAAATACATAATACAGTACTCCCTCATTATAATGCTGTCCATGTGAGCCACTGAGTATACTGCCATATAGAGACCCCCTTATAATGAAGTACATAATACAATACTCCCTCATTATAACATTGTCCATGGGAATCTGAGTATACCACTTAATAGTGAGACACCGTATAATTAAGTATATAATACAGTGCTCCCTCATTATAATGCTGTCCATGGGAGCCATAGAGTATACCACCTATAGTGAGACTGCCTTATAATAAAATACATAATACAATACTCCCTCATTACAATGCTATCCATGGGAGTCATAGAGTATACCACCTATAGTGAGACAGCCTTATAATCAAGTACATACTACAGTACTCCCCCATGATAATGCTATCCATGGGAGTCACATAGTATACTGCCTTATAGTGAGACTACCTTAGAATGAAGTACATGATACAGTGCTCTCTCATTATGATGTTGTCCATGGATGCCAGAGTATACTGCCTTATAGTGAGACTGTCTTATAATGAAGTACAGGATGCATATAATTTTACTACTGAATAATGAAATGGGATTCATGACCATAACAGCCTTATAACAGTAAATGTGTTTTAATGAAGGGCCTTATAGTGAGGAAGTGCTGTACATTACTCCTTCATTATAACACTGTCCACTGGAGCCATAGAGTATACTGCATTAAAGTGAGACCACCTCATAATGAAGTACATGATCAAGGCTCGAATTTAATGCTTGCACACTCGCAAAATCTGAGTTAATTGTGGAAAATGTGAGGTTGAGATTTCAAGCTCTTGCATCTTTTTATGAGTGCTAAATGTTTCAGTGATATACAGCAAATCAATAATAAAAACTCCTTAAAGTATGTAAATTCAGCAAAATCCTAATGCATAATTCTAAAACGTAAAACAAAGCCTGCTTTTGCATTGATCCTTTACTGCGAGACAAGTTGTTTAATTAGCATGCAGCCTAATACTGTGGCGATACATGTACCTACTGATAATACACAGTGGACCCAAGTACAACAATTATATTTTCAAGGGGAAGCAGGAAATCTCTTTCACCAGTGTTGCACCTAGGATCCCAAAGGCAGGAGACACTGTGTCCCCTGCCCTCCAAATCTGGGGGACACAACATATTAAAGGGACAATGGAAAACAGTATATAGTACATAATGCACTAGTAATGCTAAAAGACAATGAGACAATCTTATTTGCTTTAAAAGTTTTGCCACCTGAACTTTGTCATCTGCATTGTAGTATCATCTTTTCCTTGGACACTTGCATTATTGTAATAAACATTTTATAAAAGTGCTCAAGTTACTCATGAAAGTATTAACATGCTGGAATATCTGATTCATCTGAAAAGAGCTGCACTATGCAATTTTCCATTCTGGATCTTGCTCTCCTTCAACTTTAGAGTTCACTCATTATCAACCAACATTTATTATAATAATTCCCATATTTTCTGATTTACTTTTCTTTATAAATTAGTAATTCATTTATTAAATGACAAATTGTGTATCTGCATAAATTTAGTCCCTTTTGACATTAATTCAACCTCAAAATAAATTAAATATTCGTTACACTAGCAGCCATCAAATACTTCACACTGCAAGTCAGAAGACTACCACAAACCTTGAATGTTGTAACTGCCAAATATGCTGTTTAAAATGGATATTAATTGCCATCTTACAATTTTTATCACCATTTAGTGACTTTGGCCATTGTTATAATGCCAGCATTGGACATGCACTAATGGAAAGCAGTGGGTGTATTATATATTTTTTCCTGAGGTCAAGATTTGAGGGACATTGGACAAAATATTGTGGGAAACCTGCAATCCTGCACTAAAGGTGCAATACTGCTTTCACACCTAAGCAATTTATTCACAAATATGGAAATATTTATCCAATATTATCTTCATTCAGGTTAAATCTGTTATTATGACTCCTCTGATGACTTGAGCTGCTAGTATTTTTGTATGACAGCTGACTGCATATATTTGTCACATATTATCCTAACTATCCCATACAAAAATGAAATGGTTGTTCCTAATAGGTTCTTGTGATGCTGATGGTCCAAAAATACAAACTTGTGTGATCTTGATTAGTTCGATGCTACATCATAATGGCATTATCATACCACAGAGCAAAAAAAACCAAATGTTAGAGCAAATTTGACATAACTAATTTTGAAAATGCATCAATTTGGTTTTAAGAAGATTTAGTAGTTGTGATTAATTATAGTTGTAAAAAAATCCCCAAAAATCCAATCTGCAATTGGTTTTGGGAAACGACAAGATTTGTAACTATCTATAAATAGAGTCATGGTATCTTGCAGGTATATTAATGCTGATTTCTACTAGTTCTTTTCTATTTAGTCAAATTGTTGCATTGAATTTATGCAGTGCTTTTTAAACCTTTGTAAAAAGTTGTTAATCTATTTTCCAGTTTACATTGGTTTAAGAGCTTCCAAGACAACTTATTCAATATTGAGGTCACATTTCCTGGTGTATAGTCATAATTGGATGCAACAAAGCTGGTTGACCACTTTTGCTTTATTTCAAGCTCACCCTGTAATGCTTGGGAGTGGAGGTTCAAATAGGGATTTAGACCATAACCGGAGGGATCGGTAGTGGATGGGGAAGGGGACTCTATGTGTTATCCTCCACTGCCAATCCCTCCTGTTATGGTCCCCAACTGTACAAGCATGTCCTAAAATAGGTCTAACTAAGCCTTTGAGAGCGAAATCTTTCACATTTTGTGGGCAAGATGACAAGTTATGTCTTTACAGGCCTAAAGTATGATTTGCCTTGATGCATATTTCTTGAATGAGAAGGTTACTTTTCAGATTGCTCATAATTGTGACAATGCCGCCCCACCCCCTGCAAAACTTAATTTTGGGGCCCCATCCCAATAAAAAAAGTTGTTTGATGTGAATTTTGGGATCCACTGGTCCTGGTCTCCGCCCCACCCCAGTTGCGGTGGTTGCTTGGGTGGTTTCTATGTCACTGCATTTTGGTGATTTTGAAATTGCAGACCCCATTTTCATGCCCATTAAAATAATATGTTATTTATAAATAAGAACAAGAGTCCCTCGATGGGACTGAACTCTACTGGCTGAAAAGAATTTCCAGGAATTCAAGATAAGACCATTTCTTCATTTTAATTGCTGAGTGTTGAAATCATCTCTGATATTCTTCAGCAATAACAAGATTTTCAAATTAGCTGCTGTGGCGGACATATTGAATGTCAGATTGGCACCATTTTCATTTAGAACCAACAAGACATTAATAAGTGTTCTTGTGGAAACAATATTTATATGACTTTCTATTTTGGAGGAGTAATGATAACAAGATTTTCAAGATGGTGACCATATTGGATATCAGATTGGCACCATTTCCATTTAGTACCAACTAGACATCTTAAGAAGTCTTTTGGTGAAAACACTGTCGATATGACCAGACATCTTGGAGAAGTAGAAGTAGCGATAACAAAATTTTCAAGGTGGCCACTGTGGCAGGCATACTGAAAGTCTGAATGACACCATTTTCATTTAGGATCAACTAGACATCATAAGAAGTTGTTTAGTAAAAACCCCATGTTGTTATGACCATCCGTTCAGGAGGAGTAGCAATAATGTTTTCAAGATGGCCACTGTGGTGGCCATATTGGACATCAGATCGTCACCATTTTCATTTAGGACCAACTAGGCATCATAAGAAATCTTCTGGTGAAAACCCCATGGCAATATTGCTTTTAATTCAGGAGGAGTAGAGATAACAAGATTTTTGAGATGATCAGCACCATTTTCATTCAGGACCAATTAGACATCATAAGAAGTCTTTAAGTGAAAAGCCCCTGTTGATATGACCATCTATTCAGAAGGAGTAGCGATAATAAGATTTTCAAGATGGCCACTGTGGTTGCAATATTGGACATCAGATTGGCACCATTTTCATTTAGGTTTGGTTTAGTTTTTTGTAGTTTAATGCCATTTTTCAGCACATGATAGGCCATACATGATGGCCAGTATATTTGGTGGAGGAAGATCCCGGGAAGAACCACCGACCCACAGGAAGCTACTAGCAAGCTTTCTGACATACCCATGTTGGTCAAGCTGAGACTCAAACCCACAACGACAGAAGTGAGATGTAAGTGATTTGTAAAGGCGAGCACCTTAGACTACTTGGCCACCAGGGGCCCCTTTCATTTAGGACCAACTAGACATCATAAAAAGTCTTCGAGTGAAAACCTCATGTTGATATGATCATCCATTCAGGAAGACTGGCAATAACAAGATTGTCAAGATGGTCCCTGTGGCAGCTATATTAGATGTCCAAGCAGCCCCATTTTCATTTAGGACCAAGTAGACCATGGGATGAATGTGTGTGTAAAGTTTCATGGCCATCCTCCAAATAGTTTAGGAGAAGCAGTGATAATAAACTTGTGCTAATGGATGGATGAATGGCAGACATTTCGACCCGTCTTATACACGAGTACATACAGTAATTTTACTACCATTTGATGAAATGGGATCCATGACCAAGTTTGCATTATAACAGGAACAGTGTTATAATGAAAGGTCTTATAGTGAGGAAGTGCTGAACATAGGTATTCATTGAATTTTATCTTTAAGGTCTCTGGCATGTGTGACAGCTTATAAATACATAACATTTTATTTAATGGACAGTTAATCCAATTACCAGCTAAGTACAATTAATTACCGTATATACTCGCGTATAAGCTTGGTCCAAATGTAAACAACATAGACCCTGATCTGCCGTCGCATTATGCAACGGCAGATCAGGGTCTATGTTGTTTGTTCTAATGATTAGTCCTGACAAACTGCATAGACCCAGATCTGCTGGTGCATTATGCAACAGCAGATCTGGGTCTATGCAGTTTGCAGTTGGTATCGGATTACATGCGAGTATGTATGGTACATAGATCTTACCAGAATTGTTTCCAGGCTGGAAAAAAGCTGAGTGGGAAGCCCATGTAGCTAAATCACCATGAAAGATACACAATTTAAGATCTTTGCAACTTTGTCGTCCAATTTTCATGAACATTTCACTATAACACAATACAGTTAAATGTCCTGGGTCAATCACAACATATTTTTTGTTAGAAAGAAAAAGCCTGATGTGAAAAATGTTTTATAAATGAGAAGGTGGCTCTTTTCCCATTTTTATAAGAGGTCAAATAGTTGAACTGGTACCTGATTTTCAGGACTGGTACTCTGTTCCTGCAGTAGAGGTGCTGTATCCGCAGTCTTCGAATCAAATCTGTGTCCTGTCACAGCATTCACAAACTGATTGACACTGGTCAGAGCATCTGTCATAGACCAAAAAAGAACACATAAAGTCTTGTGGCATAATGCAGGCTTGCAGTAATTATGTTTACTTATATATAATGTGCAATCAGTTGTACAAAGTGCAGACCTAGATTCATACCTGCTAACTTTCTAGACAGCGGTGGGGGGAGGGGGTCTCTGACTTTTTGGGGGAGTTTTGTGGTTGAAAGATGTGTGTGGAGTGTCATCATGTGTAAGTAAAAGTACTGTAATGAACAAAAAATGACCTAACTGATATAATATTTACCTTCTTTATTTTGCACCAATTTTAATGTTAATATTTCATTGATACATTGAAATAAAACTTTTCTGGATTTTATATTATGATAAAAGATGTCACAACACACAAGCTATGATTCTATCAATGCTAATATTCCATATGTATTTTGATCTTGTTCATTCTATTGATTATTACTTTATTAATAACACCAATATGTCTGATGTTTTTTTCTTATCTCATTCATTTTAGTTTGTTTTAATTTTTGAACAAGAAAAAAACTCCCCAAATTCTATTACCACTACCAGACATAAATGTTGGATATTTCTGTCATGTCCCTTTTTCTGGATCAGCAATTTCAAACTATGTTCTGAACCACAGTACACAGTTACTAACCCGCAAATTTTCAATTTGCAGTAATACCTGTTAATAGTCTGCAAGAAGCCATTAACAACCTCCAAATGCTTTCCCAAATCAGAATATTCTTTCGAAGGGAACAATGGCATTATGATTGATCTAGATGACATCACAGTGCTAATGAAGTGGAAATCAAAGATATGGGAACTGTGAAGGACAGTGATGAATTAATCTCAATTCAACCAGTGTACAGTGTGCACCACATTATACAATTGCCCCACGTTAAATAGTCCTCTTTGAAGGCACTAGTAGGGTATGGTTGACTCTGGAGATTACTGACCAATGGGTTTCATCGAGCTTGACCTTTAGTCAGGATGATTGTGACCACTTTAATAAAAATATATGTTTATATTTCTGTACCGTATGAAACGGGATGACTTGTTGTAAATATATTTAATACTTCTTCTCTCTCTCCCCTGCTCACTCACTCTCAAACTGTCCCCCGATATTTGCCTAAATGATATGTCTAAATCCTTTCTTCCAAGATGTAGAAGGATTTGTGATGATTTGATCACTTGTAAAATGCTTGAGAAAATAAAAATCAGAATGAGCAGTAAGGCCTACTTGGAAAGCTCATCATGATATTTCCCCAGTTTGACACAGAATACAAATCATCAGATCACTATTTTCTGTGCTCTTCTTCATTTAGAAATTAAAACAAGTAAAACAATAGCCCTTTTCTGTTTTTGATCACAATTTGTGACCGTATATTGCACAAAATCCATCATTTGCACTTGAAATAGCTGTGCAATCAAATTATACACTTCTACATTCCTGGTTGGTTGGCTCATTCAAGAGTGACCTTACATGTATCAGCAATTTACCAAGCCTTAGTCAAGGGAGGTAATGCAGTAATTCTGGACAGTCTAATTCATCTTTAGTTTTGATGGTAAATTTTGAGAATTTGTTTAGAGTAAATTATACCATAGAAACAGATTTTTAATCAACATATAATGTTCTACAAAAAGCATGAAAAATTTACATTTTGAAGAATTTCTCCAAAATGGGCCTTTTAAGTCCTTGAATTTTACATTTTTTCCCCCTTCACACTCGAGCAAAGAAGTGCATTAATGTTTCATGTATATTATAAGTGCTTATGTAAAACTTTGTGGTAAACAAATTTGTGTTTGTGGTGAAGGCCATGACAAGACTAATTTTATTTGTGAAAAGCTGAAGCAAAATGAAAGCTGCAGATGAATAGTGTAGAGATAGCATGACCTACTTATTACAAGCCATTGTGGGCTATGAATCAGATTAGGTCATGGAGTTATATCTGCCCTGGTCAACAACATAGATGTACCCTTGAGAAGGCACATTACATTGCTTGCACTAATCAAGTCAGCTGTATCAATGGGTCCCTACTGCTGGGGTGTGGTGGGGTGGGGGTGGGGTTTACATGCGATGGACTGGCATCAAATCCTGGATCATTTGGTACTCTAAGTTGATATGGAACAACTGGCCTAAACTGGACACTGTTGGGTTAAAAAAAATTGTAATTTTACAGAGATGGCCCATATATAGAAGTGGTTCATATATAAAGGTGGCCATATATGTAGAGGTGACTAATATATAAAGGTGGCCATCTATATAGGTGGCCCATATAAAGATTTCATTAGTATTCAAGCCTTATTCAGACAAAAAATATGTGGCCAGTTTGAAGAGTAAGCTGGGTAATAAAGAGGCCAGTTTAAAGAAGTATCACAAAAGGGTTGCCATGGAAACAAGGATAAGCTCTAGCTCTATAAAACATTTAGTGGACTTGAAGAAACATTAACCTAATACATGTATACTGGACTAACAGTGTAAAACATTAACCTAATGTTATTATTAGTGAAAAACATTATCCTAATATATGATACTAACAGTGAAAACATTAGCCTAACAGAGTATAAAACATTAACCATATACACTGTATTAACAATATAAAACATTAACCAAATACACTGTATTAACAATATAAAACATTACCTTAATGCACTGTACTAATAGTATAAAACATTACCCTAATGCACTGTACTAATAGTATAAAACATTAACCTAATGCACTGTACTAATAGTATAAAACATTACCCTAATGCACTGTACTAATAGTATAAAACATTACCCTAATGCACTGAACTAATAGTATAAAACATTAACCTTATGCACTATACTAATAGTATAAAACATTAACCTAATGCACTGTACTAATAATATAAAACATTACCCTAATGCACTGTACTAATAGTATAAAACATTAACCTAATGCACTATACTAACAGTATAAAACATTACCCTAATGCACTGTACTAATAGTATAAAACATTACCCTAATGCACTGTACTAATAGTATAAAACATTACCCTAATGCACTGTACTAATAGTATAAAACATTAACCTAATGCACTATACTAATAGTATAAAACATTACCCTAATGCACAGTACTAATAATGTAGAGCATGAACCTAATACACTGTACTAATATTGTCAAAAAACATTAACCTAACACACTGTACTAATAGTGTCAATACATTCACCTAATACACAGGTAACAGTACTAATTGATAAAAAAACACTGTACTAATAGTGCCAATATGAAAATGTTTGTTTCAATAAACTATGTTTAACTCAAACAGGGTCCATTCCTTCTAATGCATGTTGTAACCCATCACTGTTTTCCACACGGGCCATTCCTTCTAATGCATGCTATAACCCAAACCTGTTTTCCACAAGGGCCATTCCTTCAAATGCGTGTTATAACCCATCACTGTTTTCCACAAGGGCCATTCCTTCTAATGCATGATATAACCCATCATTGTTTTCCACAAGGGCCATTCCTTCTAATGCATGCTATAACCCATCACTGCTTAACTCAAACTAGGGCCATTCCTTCAAATGCATGCTATAACCCATCACTGTTTTCCACAAGGGCCATTCCTTCTAATGCACTCTATAACCCATCATTGCTTAACTCAAACTAGGGCCATTCCTTCTAATGCATGCTATAACCCATCACTGTTTTCCACAAGGGCCATTCCTTCTAATGCATGCTATAACCCATCATTGCTTAACTCAAACTAGGGCCATTCCTTCTAATGCATGCTATAACCCGTCACTGTTTTCCACAAGAGCCATTCCTTCTAATGCACGCTATAAACTATCACTTTTTCAAAAAAACCCCATCCATATAAAGATTCATGGTCTTGTTTTGAAGGTGGCAGGTGAACTAGTGGTATTTCAGTCTTCAGTTTAAATAAACAGTTATTGCATGACTTTTGTTTATCAAATTATTGTTTTAATATGATGCTATCAAAGGAAACGATTTTTAAAAGGTAATTCAAAATTTTAAACATTTATCACTGGTCAAGTTTATCTGACATTAGTAACAGATATGATCTGCATCAGGTAAATAAGACAAGACTGTAATAATATACCATAATAGTATACAAAACAATTGGATCAAAGAGATACAATAAAATATATTCATATATCCAACACAAACTGCATGCATACAGCTTCCTCGATAAACTGTATAATGATATGAATTATAATGCTGGATGTACTAATACAACTTCTTCTCCTTTGATACATGCCAAACTGCAAATAGCATTGACCCAGATCTATCATGGCATAATGTGTGCACAACTGTGAACAGCACTGACCCAGATCTGTCATGGCATAATGTGCGCTCAACTGCAAACAGCAGTGACCCAGATGTTATGGCATAATGTGTGTACAACTGCAAACAGCAGTGACCCAGATCTGTCATGGCATAATGTGTGCATGACTACAAACAGCACAGACTCAGATCTGTCATGGAATAATGTGTACACAAACAGCACTTACCCAGATCTGTAATGGCATAATGTGTGCACAACTGCAAACAGCACTGACCCAGATCCGTTGTGGCATAATACATGCACAACTGCAAACAGCACTTACCTAGATCTGTCATAGAATAATGTGTGCACAACTGCAAACAGCACTTACCCAGATCTGTCATGGCATAATGTGCGCACAACTGCAAACAGCACTTACCCAGATCTGTAATGGCATAATGTGTGCACAACTGCAAATAGCATTAACTCAGATCTGTAATGGTATAATGTGTGACTAGACAAAGTATCTATACTGTTTGCTCGAAATCCTATGTAAACTAACAGTGTAGACTGTAACCTAGTGGTGCATTATGTAATGAAAGATCTGGGTCTATGTTTGCTTGCAGCTGGATATGTCTTATAAGGCAAATGTATAGACTGAAAATTTTTGTAGTATCATGAGCATTGCATGTATTTCCATATTCTTCTTTTGAAGCTGCCATTTTAAAACTTAATGCATGTGTTAGACATTTGTGAACAGTTTCCTTAATACTGCCTTGGAAGTGTCTTTCTCCAAAAGAATCCATGGACACTTTAATCACAAGACTCTGGTTTGAAACTTTGCATTAATCTTGACAATTTCTACCTGGATGAAAATTCTCTCACTGTGAGAAGAAAAATACGCCTGATAAAGAATGTTTTGTCCTTTAACAGGGATTATAAATATGGCATAGAACTAACTTTCTGGAGATTATGGAATGATAGTGATACTTTGAATATATGATAAATTGACCAACAAACATGCAGCAATTATTACAGCATGTTAAAAAGGCAAAATAACTTGCATGAACAAACTTCAACTATGCAAAAATTGGGACTACTGCATGCAACGATGTTGTGATAAATGTTCCACATACTCAGTTTGACCATAACATGACCAATCAAGTTATACCATTAAAAATGTTTTGAAGCATTTGTACAGAGGCGTAAAGTGAAGCAAGTGGAAAAATCAAATGTGGAAACTTATGCTCTAATGCTATAACAAGTGAGAAACTTTGACCAACTTGATACAAATTATGACTGTAAAATTCCAGAGCACATCATCACTATGGAAATAAACTTGTTTTCCAATATTTGCAGAAAATATGCCAGTGATTTAATTATTTATTTTTTTTGTAAACCTACCGATTCCTTTTTTAATTTTGTTTTTTTGCTAATCTGAAAAGTAAAAAGCAAAATAAATTTTAAGCAAAACAATGTATCTTGTAGTGAATTAAAATATGGTACAAAGTTGAGTGAATACATGGATGAAGTTAGTGAGTTTGGATATAGTGGTATGACACCTGTACTTGCCATGGTTATCATTCTGTTCAGAAGATGTTACAGACAGATCACCTATGTTGTCATCTGTTACAATAAGAAGAGACCGGGAATGTAAGTCATACAAACAAATGAACAAACAAAAGTAACTACTTTAAATTTGCTAAACACTGTATGTAACTGGTTTACACTGGTGGTTTGAAATTGTAAGCAGAATAAATAAAGTAGATCCTGACTGGCCAGCACATTACTCTGAATTCATCTATTTTAGTGCTTTTTGCCAAAAAACTGACATATTCATCTGTTCTTAAATTTGTGAATTGGGTAATGCAACAGAAGATCCATGTTTGTTGGGTCTTTAAATTTGCAGTTTGTTAATAGTCACAAAATACACAAAAACTGGCATCCAAAAATATATTAAATTCATAGTATGTGATGGCAGATCTGGGTCTGTGCAGTTTACAGATAAGCATGCATTTTATATATAAGACATTACTATTGTATTTCAGAGACCTGCATCATGGACAAGTGGTGTACTGACAGGCGATAAACTAAAGTCCTGGGCACACCATTATAAAACAAAGAAATAACTATTGTATTTCAGAGGCCTGCATCATGGACAAGTGGTGTACTGACAGGCGATAAACTCAAGTCCTGGGAACACCATTATAAAACAAAGAAATAACTATTGTATTTCAGAGGTCTGCATTATGGACATGTGGTGTACTGACAGGCGATACACTAAAGTCCTAGGCACACCATTATAAAACAAAGAATAACTATTGTATTTCAGAGGCCTGCATTATGGCCAAGTGTATTTCAGAGGCCTACATTATGGCCAAGTGGTATATTGAAAGCTAATATTGTATTTCAGAGGCCTGCATTATGGCCAAGTGGTATATTGACATCTCATATTGCATTTCAGAGGCCTGCACTATGGCCAAGTGGTATATTGACAGCTCATATTGTATTTTTGAGGCATGCATTATGGCCAAGTGGTATATTGTCAGCTCAGGAGTTTCACTCCATTTGTTACATGGAACAAATTGGATACTGCACTTCCCCAATGCATATACCGGTAGAACTGTTTGTCATACCATACCAGTTAACTAGGGTATGAACTATATAGATGGGTATTTGATTGTCAAGTAACTTTTCATAAAGTGTCCAATGACTGACCCTATCAAATGCCTTACTAGCATCTAAAAAACATGCAAACACAGGGCCACCATGTTCTAAATAATAGTTGACAGTTTCTTGAAAAGCACAGGGGCATAAGTCTGTTGAATGCTGTTTCTTAAAACCAAACGATCAGAAATTGTGACTTCATATTGTTGTGGCAAGATACATTCAAATATTTTCCCAAATAAAGGACTGAGAGCTATAGGTCTATAATTATTTTTATCTGCCAGGTTACCAATTTTACTTTTCAACAGAGAAATAATTGTAACTTTTGTGAAGTCATCTGGAACAAAGTTATGAACAAACATACAATTAAATAAAACCATTAAAAGAAAATGAGTCTATTTTCTGAAAATTTAAAACTGTTCTACATAAAAAAAAAATATGACCCTGGACATTTATCCCCCTTCTGTTTAGCTATGGCACATTCAATCTCAGACAAAGAGATCAGTTCAATAAAACTAGAAGGGGACTTGCATGCTGAAGGAACATAATCCTTATTCGAATCATTTTTAACACTATTGAGTAAGGATTCAAAATGATTTTTCCACATATTGCATATATTATTTTGGCCATGGTTCCCATCTATGCAAATTGGCAGCCTATTAGAAGTTGTAGTACCAGTATTTTGTTTAACTTACTTACAGAATTCATGTTGGTCTAAATTTTCTAATTTATTTGCAAGCGTGTCTGCACTATGCTTTAATTATTCCTTCTTGCATAGTCTAAGGGTATACTTAAATGTAGCTCTAGTTTGGTGCATTAGGTCAGAAATAGAAATTACAAACAAAATTAGAATTTTTATATCTTTTTTTACAAACGGAGAATGATCTATAATTAGAGCAATGATAAACAATAAGCATATCCAGATATCATTAAATAAGGAGAATGTCGCTGTGTGGAGTATGGCCTGCTCTCTGAGGATTATGTACCAGTCTAATGTCTGGAAATTTCCACTAATCTTTGGTCACTAAGACATCTGCCACAATTTGAGACACCTTAAAATCACAATGTGATTTGTGTTGAAGTCTCTAAACCAACATATATTATGATACACATTATTTCATCTTCTTTGTATCATGATGCACATCACATCACTGATTTCTAGATGATGCACAGATCTAATTATTGAACATATCTCCTGTATAAAAACAAACCCCAAAAGCTATCAATTACCTTTTACAATCAAATGCCATCATTGCAACCTCCACCCCACCCATTTCCTTTGATTTCCTCAGGTGCAGTAATCCACAGATGATTAAATTTTGACATGGCTGCCTATATTGTAATTCTAATTTGAGTAACTACACTGCTTCACTCGAGGAAGATTTTGTAATATTTTCATTAGCTTAGGCAAAATAACATCTCAGATTTATCCATTAACTCATTTCTGCATTATATTCATGACATACTGTATGATTGTGGTTAAACAGATGTATAACAGTAGCCATTTTACTTCTTGTTGCTGCAATATATTCTGTAAAATTTGATCCAATACTGTTTTTAGCAGTTTTTACAAAGTTTAAAGTTTTTCTATTTAAAGTAAAAATGGCCATATTTTATGGTGGATCAGCATCCTTTGTACAAATTTGAAAGACCTTTATGCCAGGATGCTTTCTGTAAAATTTCATCAAATTCTGTTAATGGTTTTTGAAAAGAAGTCATTTAAAGTTTTTTTAAAAAAGACATTTTACCAGTAGTAACAGTGGCCATATTTGATTGTAAATCAGCATCATTTGTACAAATTTGAAAGCCTTTCATACCAGGATGCTTTTTGTAAAATTTGGTCAAATTTTGCTGAGCATTATTTGAGAAGATTTTTTTTTTTAATGATGGCCATATTTAATGGCAAGCTGGCATCATTTGTATAAATTTGAAATCTCTTTATGCCAGGATGTTTTCTGTCAGATTTGTTTCAATTCTGTGACCAGCTGTTGAGAAGTGATTTAACGGTTTTTCTATTTTTAATAATAGTGGCCATACTTGATGGCAAATCAATGTAATTGGTACAAATTTGAAATCCCTTCATCCCAAAGTGCTCTTTGCAGAATCTGTTCAAAATTTGTTGGGTGGTTTTGTGAAGAAGCTTAACATAGCCAATGTCGATGACAACGGACGATGCATGGCCATACCATAAGCTCACTTGGCCTTATGGCCAGGAGAGCTTTTACATGTAGCATGTGCAAAAACCAAAGGGACAAAAGAAAATAATTTCCAACATGGAAGTGGGTGGGGCAAAATTCACTGCTATCTTCACTGGAACTGGCTGATTATTGATTAAGTTTGCAATGTCCATACGACGCAATCAAAATCTTTGCAGTCTATTACATCTATGCTTGTCACATCTTTCATATAAATACTGTTGTTCCAAAATGAGAAAATACCTAAATCAAAACAGCCATTTGTCAATGTCGGTGATGTAGAGTTATCAAAACTGTAACGCTTTATCATCCCATTATTAGGCTACTGTATATACTTACGTATAAACCGATACCAACTGCAAACTGCATAGACCCGGCTAATACGCGAGTATAAACAGTAGTCTGTTTCAACGTAATCTGAAGCATGAATGGTCTGTCAAAGACTACTGAAATCTTCATTCTAAAAATAATTCTAATTCTAAAAATAAAATATTTCTTCCTTTTATTCCAGTTCTAGTCCTGATTATGGCCCACTGTTTTGTACTGCCATTTTCATACTGACCTAACAATTATCCAGGTGCTGTAACAGACTATTGATAAAGCAGCACAAAGTATCAACATTGAGTGTGTTTATTATTGCCATGTGTTGTAATTACAATTTAGAAAATCAGAGTCAAAATAAAATTACCGACCATCTCTGTCCAAAAACCTAATGAAAACTCTCACAGATTTTATTGTGACTGAAAATCAGAGTCAAAATAATATTCCTGACCATCTCTGTCCAAAAACCTAATGAAAACTCGCAAAGATTTTACTGTCTCTGAAAGTTGGAGTCAAAATAAAACTACTGACCATGTCTGTCCAAAAGCTTTGGATTTATTTAAAAATTGTTCCGATATTAAATTAAGGATGTCAAAAAACTTCAGGCAATGATGTAATCTGTTGAGATCTATTGCTGAAGTAGGATGTGAACCATTTTAGAGTATCTTCACCACATTGATAGATATTTTAACTTTTCATGAATAATATAATGATCTACTAGGTTGAAAAGACTTATTTGTATTTGCTAATGAAAGTAAAGTAATAAAAAATTAACAGTAAAATATCAAATATATGACATTCTACAGAAACAAATTAGGAAGACCAACATGCCAATAAAAATTCTATTATTTTTCTTGAAAATTCCATATTCTGTGACAGAGGATTACATATTTCATGATGGAGTATTCCATATTTTGTGACAGAGGATTACATATTTCATGATGGAGTATTCCATATTTTCTGACAGATAATAATGTATTTCATGATGGAGTATTCCAGATTTTGTGCCGGAGGATGTATCTGTCATGTATCCACAGTTCCATTACGCCCATACATGTATATACACTCTTATACCAATCTTCTAACAAAACAATTAATCCTACACACTTTGCCATACATACATAATGAACCTTGTAGTATATGTTATTAGGGTGGGTATGGAATTGATATACTGGAATTTTGCCTTCACAGATGGATACCGTATATACTCGCATATAAGCCAAGTCCAAATGCAAACAACTTAGATTCTGATCTGCCGGCACATTATGCGCCGGCAAATCAGGTTCTATGTTGTTTGTTCTACTGATTAGTCCCTACAAACTGAATAGACCAATATCTGGTGGCACATTATGTGATGGTAGATCTGGGTCTATGCAATTTGCAGTTGGTATCGGCTTTACGCGAGTATATTCATTTGTAGGAAATACAAAATCCTTAAAAGTAGGTACTCCACAAAAAAACAATGACTTCATCACAATATGTAAGAATAAAAAAATATATTTTGCTCCATCCATTTTCCATCAGTTTATGCCACAGAAACTGATAAATTGTAAATGATAAATTTTATGAGCCCAACATTGTGGGCCAGGAGTAGGTCTGGAAAACTTGACCGTTTCAACTACCGGTAATTACATGGAGGTCAATAAAACAAATCAACCAATTACCAACATGATTAGTATTACTTTTCTTTCTAGCATGCAGTCTTTCACACTGATGTTCTTTTCCTAGATTTTTGTCCAGTTTGGGCCAAGTTTGTAACTTGGTGAGGTTTAGTTCTGTGGTCAATAAGCCTGTGACAGAATAAAAATAATTTTCTCATGAAGCACTCATCAAAGTTACGAGACTTCTTTTTGTTTCCATGCACATGTTCATCCTGTTAATTTTCAACAAGCCACTGTGATCCTTGGATCAATAACTCAGATCTCACTCTTTACAAAGGTACCAACTTTTGTTGGTCAATAACGGGAATATTTCATCCAGTTGATTCTATCTGGAGAGCAGGCCAAAGTTAGATAAACTCATGACTCATCTTGATTGTCAGTCATGTCCATTGAAGCAGAACCCAGTCAGAACATCCTTGGCCTTTTCCGTCAAGCTGAGAAAGAAATTTCATGACCTGACTGAAATGACTGAGTGGTGTTCCAATTGGGTGGCACCATGTAAAAGTCAGTTCATGTTTCAATGTTCTAGTTAGCAGTTAATTCAATCCAATAATCTGAGTACTAGTCATACAATATACACATATCTTTTGCATCAGGCATTTCAAGTCTCGCTGAATAAGGCTTCAGGTGGAAGACTGGAATGTTCTATTTGCAAGTAATAAGACAAAGTCTCTTTGAACGAGACAAGACTTTGAGGTCTTGCGGTTTTGATATGCTTGTGGATTCATACTCTATTCTGTACATAATGTCCCAGTCTAACTGTCTTGTATAGAGCAAAACATAAGTACACTTAGAGTAACATTGATTAGAAGGGACTTTTGCAGATATCTCTGTCAAGATTTTATGCTCACTGAAGTAACAACTTTGAGACTGCAGATAAATACTTTTAATTTCCATTTCTTGGAAAACTGGGAGGTCCGATGGACTTTTACACATTTAATTAGGTCCGATGGTGAAAATTGTAGGTTCCAGACCTCAGACCATCACTATTTTCTGGCCTTGATTAAACTAGAGTAAAACTGGATCTCCGTCTCCCTCTCTTCAAGTATACTTTAACTCAAAATTATCCCCAGGTGCCATGTTTATGCATCATGAGGTAGTACCCTAGTTCCAAGCTCTGTGACATCAAAATCATTCATGATACCCCAAAGTGGGTGGTATTACAGAAATGGGGAAAGATGTAGCTCAATAATGATACCAAGTAATGTGGACTTTCTACTCACGCTAAAAAATACAGCAGAAAACATAATTTTTGAGACCAGATCTTTCTAAGGCCTAAAATTACTGGTTTTGGAACTGGAGTCTGTGTCCAGATTTTTTCCTTTTTGCCATTAAATCTTAAGCAGACTGGTCTGAACTGCACACAGACAGATGAACATTTGCAAAAAGCAGGGTAAGTTTGAGATTTGAGTAAAAATGGACCAGGACATGAAAATTGTGGGTTTAATAAGCGAAATAATAACAATAAAAAAAAGAAAGAAGTCCAATTTTCACCCTCTTCACATACATTGGTGAAATAGACAATTGAAAATGTCTTTTATACAATTAAGCATTTGGCAAATGAAAATCTCTTCGAAACAGAAACAGATGTGTTTGGATGCAATCAGAAGTAACAAAAAAAAAAAAACATTTTTCCTACCCCCATTTCAGGCAAAAATGAAAAAAATCTATAGGGGAAAATGAGTTAATGATTTAACATATAGCACTGTAAAGCTGCAATGCAAATTTCACCAAACGAGACAGCATATGCTATGGGGAGGCAAAATTGCAATGAGCAGGATCTATTCTAGAAACTGAAAATTAAGGGGATAAATTCATCTCTCCATCTGAAAGAAAGGGGGGAATTTACTGAATATAGGGATAGGAAGGATTTAACGAGAAATAAAGGTAAGGCTTGAAAATATAATACACGATTTTCACACATTTGGTTGATTTATCAGCACAAATTTTTAAAATGCATGTGAATCCCACAATCAACATCCTAGAATATACCTTGAATGAGGTGGTGACATTTGAATGATAGGTCAAAGTGCCATGTTTTATACTGGCATGTATTGACACCTGCAAGGAACAACTTTAACAGCTGATGCAATTGCAATCACTGACAGGTGCTTCACAGTAAGGTTGACACTATTTCTGCCATGGTTTTCATTGCAAAGATCAAATATAATTTTTAAAATTACAGGAATCTCCATTAAAACAGTAAAAGGAAGCAAACAAGCCAAGGAAGAGCTTAAAATGCATTACATAAATTGTCTTGACATTTATTAACCTGTTTTATCTACAGATGGATCTGATAAGCACTTCCTGACTTGAATACTGAAACTGGAGTCCTTGTCTTGATATTTATTAATCTATTTTATCTACAGATTGTTCAAGTACTTCTTAAGCTGAATACTGAAATTGGACTATCTACAGATTGCTCAAGAACTTCTTAAGTTAAATCAGTGGTTCCCAAACCCTGGGTTGTGACCCAAATGAGGGTCGCGAGAACCCTCACGACGCTATACTGGTACTGCATTTTGGGTTGCAAAAGATTGTATTTAGGGTTGCGATCAAAAAAGTTTGGGAACCACTGAGTTAAAAATACTGAAACTGCACCATCTACGTATTGCTCAAGCACTTCTTAAGTTGAATTCTAAAATTGAACTCCTTGACATGTAATCCATGAAACCTGAGAAAACTCCTCTACTGATGACTAATTTGAACCCTAAAAATTGGGAGGTAAAAAATGGATCTTCAGTTAGGTAAACTTATTAAAAGGAGTACTGTAAACAGTACTTAATATGCCCACCATGTGGTAAATAGTATTATTATAGTTCTTTTCTGTAAAACCCTCTTTCATTGGTCAGATCCTAGACCTTTTGAATCCAAAATCAGTTGGTGTCTTTCTCATCTTAAATGCAAGCCACCCACAAATTTAGTCAAGGTAGAGGACACGGAACTCAGAAGTTATTTTGTGGAAACCATTTTTCTTCTTTCAGTCTTGTTACCTAGGTCTTTGAGAGTTATTCTGTGGAAACTATTTTCCTTCTTGGAATACCTTTGACCTTAACCTTTAACCTTTTGGGTGTCTTCCTTGTCACAAATGCAAGACATCTACAAAGTTTAGTCAAAGCAGGTGGTAAAGAACTTAAGTTTCTTCTTAGAGTCACGCTTTGACCTTTGGATGCCAAAATCAATAGTTGTCTTTCTTATCTCAAATGCAAGACTTATTTGCTAAGTTTGATCAAGGTATCTAGTATACAAGTAAAGTTATTGTGTAGGAACAGTTTTCATTCTTTCAGTCCATGTTACCTTGACTTTTGACCTTGCGAGTCCAAAACTTACAAAGGCTGGCAATGGTACATGTAGATGGTGGAGAGCTCAAGTTATTGAGCAGAAATGAAAACGGGAACAGACATCACAATACGACATGTTTAGCTTTATGCCAGATGCATATGAATTGTTCTCTTTCATTTTTTAATAAGAGACAGAAGTTACAACCATGTCATTTTAGGCTAATCTCTCCCAGTGTCCCAGTGACATCATCTGACATCATAATATAACGATCACATCGCAGTGACATCATACTGATGACATCATAATGTAACGATCACATCCCAGTGACATCATACTGATGACATCATAATATAATGATCATGTCCCAGTGACATCATAATATAATGATCACATTCCAGTGACATCATACTGATATCATAATATAACGATCACATCCCAGTGACATCATACTGATGACATAATATAACGATCATGTCCCAGTGTGAGTGACATTATACTGATGACATAATATAACGATCATGTCCCAGTGACATCATACTGATGACATCATAATATAATAATCATGTCATTTCAAACTGCACAGTAAGCACTGATTTTACAAAAGAGGACCTCCTTAAGATTCTTCACTGGCAAAAGGCTGGACTATATATTTTTCTTGCAGATCTAAATCATTCTATACATGGAAATATATGAAAGAACCAAGCATGAATGGACTTAAAATTAAAAATACATACAAATATACTGACATAAAATCTTGATTATATATCGTATTCCTGGATAAAACTCGTAATTCAATACTATATTCTTTGATAAAAGTCTGTAATTGACAAGGAAATATATTAGTTGTTTTTTGTTAGGTTGAAATTTAGCACAAAATAACAAAACGCATTACAAATAAAATTTTGATCAAGCAGCTTAAAAAGTCTTGAATCATGACTCCTGCAAAAAATATTTTCCCAATTTTATTTAAAGAAGGGGCATCCTATAAGGATAAGTCTTCAGTACAGTAATTGTGAGACAACTATATATTATCAGAGGGAAACTTTGGCTCACTTTTTAAAATGTTATCAATTTATCATTTCAGCAGGCTCCCAAATTGAAATAAATTCCCTGATAAATGTTAAATCATAATTTTTTAAAACTTTTGATAGATATAAAATGCATAACAAACAAACCAGAAGTAAAATATGCTGTAAAACGGTGGATATATAGATTGACTCAAACAAGCAATTTATGGGAACAATCTCCACATTCTTAAGACATCACAATTTTGATTAATTAAAAAAAATATGGGATTGATTCGAACTACTACTACACCAATAAACAATATAATGCAGACAAATTATGAAACAGGCAATAAGAAAATATATAACATGCACAAATGATATCATGTACTTGAATGTCTCACTGTAACTCTGCAAAATGAAACTGTAAAACTAATAACCACAATGACAATTGATTATACCTTCCACTTTTCCGACACATTTGCCTCCAAATGCTCGTCCTAAGGAAGAGAGACATGTGCAGAAGTGTTAGTAAATACAGTACATCTTTCTCCTATAATAAGCTCAGCCCCCCCCCCCTTTTGTAAATTGCACTGCAATGTGGAGGCTGTGCTTACCTGGTAAAAGCTTTGATATATAAACATTTGTCAAGATTTTGTAAAAATTAGGGGACAGTCATATCATGTATGTATGTATGTGTGTATGTATGTATGTATGTATGTATGTATGTATGTATGTATGTATGTATGTCTGTATGTATGTATGTATAGAGTTTAACAGCAGCACATCAGCACAACCCTGGCTATATAGTGCCAATTAAACGTTACATTCCAAAAGTGTAAAGATAAAAATTTCAAAAACTATAGGAACCTGTCATTGAAGAATTATGGTATAAATCTATCTGTAGAACACATGGAATAGGGATGAAACAATTCACTAACGCATCAATAATTTCACAATTTTTGCTACAAACATCGATACAAAAGGTGGAGAATCGATTCAAAATGATACTTATAAATAAAAGTTATTTTTAATCTTTAACAGCCATGAATAATTAATAGTCATTTGCCTCTTTATTCTTTAAACATGTATCGATATGTATTGCATTGCTGGTTGTGTATTGCAATATGTATCAATAGATAGTACAGGTTCATAATTCACCCCTAATATGGAAGATAATGCTGCTTAGACCTTTTGATACATTAAAAATACTAGGAAATTTCATATGAGGCTTTAGTTCCTACCAAGAAAATGAATTTGAGCAAGAAATTAAAACTAAATTTGAATGATTGTCTTATATAATAGCTTTGATCATAAATAAGACACAAATACCCATTGGGATTAAGACATTCTGCTTTTTGGAAGTTAAGTCAGTTGACTTCTGTCAAATTGATTTAATTTACACAATCTAAAATCAACACTCCAGGTTCCAAGGTTATATAATTTTTCTTTTAAAACATGAATTTAGATTCCAAATCCAAAATTTGAAACTCAGTGCTAGTGGCCATCAATTGTTAAAAAATTTGATCCAATTTAATGGTGATTTTGATGTCATATATGATAAATTTCATTGCTGTAATGTTAAGCATAAAGGAGTTATTTATTATAAAATATTTATTATAAAATTTTGAGTCTGAGTATAAACTAATGCCTAATTTATAGTCTCCACAGTAAGATTTATTACTTATGTACCTCCACGTAATCAATTTAGGTTTCAGGAAAATGACAGAGTAATTTAATATCAAAGAGGACTCCAGATAGCTATTAAATGGCCAAAAATGACCGAAAATAACTGCTTGGATTCCTTTACATGCAGAGAATATCAATTACAGTACACATACATGTTATAACCTATTAAGAAACTAAGATCATTTTTGAAAATGATGGACACTGAAGAACAATGCCAGAGAATAATCCAATGCAAATTGCCAACTTAGAGTGATCTCCCTTTAGCAGGTATAAATGAAAATTGTTTACATACTTCCATATCAGGAAACCAAAGAGATCACTGATGACATGAGTGGAGATGCTTCTGATAACATGCCCATCTGTTTGTAAGCCAAAAATTGTACAAATTACAATTAATTTAAATACTGTCTTGTATAACATTATTTTATTTATAAAATGTTGGCGATTTTGTCCCCATACGTAGATGCCAACCCTGAGCAAGCTTATCAGGAATTCTAGCATCAATTTTGCAGAATCTAGGCAGCCCACTAGGAACAGACAGCATGTTTGTTAAAAGCAACAAACCTATGCAATCATTTTGCATCTTTCTAAACATACTTTTACACAGTAAAAAACAATGATGGTCCAGGGATAATAAATGGTGAATCCATTTCTCCAATTCCAGAACCGTGAATTCCTTAAACACTTTTGCCAAAAACAATAACCATAAACATTAGTCCTCAAAAATTACCTGCATCTTTCTTTTCCCTACTTTCACTACTTTCATCTAATTACAGTTTCTTGTACTGTACATATGGTTTTCACCTAATTACAGTTTCATGTACTGTACATACAGTTTTATACACTGAAGAAACTACATTCTATGTACCAGTCTATCATATTGGTGCTGAAGTACTCATGTCCCGTGTCCAAATAGAAAACTCCTGTTCAAAATTGTATCCAGTAAAATGTTGATTTTCTGGAATTCGTCAGTACCATTCAGAATGCAGAATTTTCAATATAAATTCAGACTAATTCTGCAAAATCCAGAATGTTTGGCATCTCTTCCCATGCAGGTTGATGGAGACTTATAAAAAGAACTAGATAAAAAATGTCGGAGACTCCGGCAAATGCTGGTAATATAACATGAATGCATATGTTACTGTAACCTTGATTCAGTCTCCCATTATAAGGCCCTGCTTCATGACAAGCCCAGCTCCTACTTTTAAAAATTTGTGCAGATTTTCACATAAAAACCTTGCACCCATGTCTAGCCAACACCAACCTTTAAAATAAATTTTGACGGCAGACCCATTATGTTTCTCATAAAAGATATACTGTAATATTTCAAGCCAATCTGATTAAAATCATGATCTACTTACCACATACACTCGTGTGCAAGTCGAGTAGAACTGCAAACAACATAGACCCTGATCTGCTGTCACATAATGCACCGGCAGATCAGGGTCTATGTTTGTTATATTGTTTTGAACAATTCTACTCCTAACAAACTGCATAGACCCAGATCTGCCGGTGCATTATGCGAGTATATACAGTATAATAAGTAAATCTCATGTTCTGGTAACCTATTGATTAACCAATCAAATTACAGCTTTTCTATTTATGACCCTTAAAAACGTAATTCAGAACATACTGTTACTAACATTAACTCTCCCTAACACAAAATGCAATGCTTTATCTGATAGGCTACTAAATTTAAGTGTACTGGGAATTCTAAAGGTCATCAGAACATTAACTTTTACTGGTGCATGTCAGATTTTAATCAGACAGGTAGAACATTAGTATCACATCATCTTGCCCATGTACTAGTGCACATAACAGAAACAGCACATTGTTTTTCATCCAGGTCTCTTGCATTAGTTTCATTAGTGTTAAGATCTAATTTGTTATTAACAAATAAAAATAAAAATCAAAACATACACTTTTAGGCAAAAAAATACATATTGAGAAAAATGTTACAATGAAATCTGCAATGTGAGCAATGTGATGACTCCTCATCCAATTCTTCATACTCACCTAACGTCATAAATTCCACAAAACTATAAGAGAAATATATACGACTATTTTACACTACACTACCTGCAATGGAAGAGAATCCCACAGAAGATCTTTTCCGTTCCCTGTGTCCAAAGTCCAGATTGGCTGGAGTAATATCTTGCCCTGCTTTTGCCGGAGAAAACTCGAGGATTCCCGCCCCACTTTCCCGCATTTCTTCATCTGAGGAATCCTCAAAGGACATGGAAACTGCTGGACCTTCTTCAATGCTTGTCCGCTTACGAAGTCGCCGGACTCTGGAGGGTTTGAAACTGTGCTCATTGTCATCTGCAATATGGATAAAAAGTCATCAGTACTTCACTTTGACAATTAGGAGTCATAGTAGCTCAGCAGTGAGTAATTTGCCAGACTCACAACGCGTGGCTTGCAGCTTTTAATCCAACCTGGACCTGCCTGGGTCGGCTGCCACTTGTGTGTATCTAGGCAAGGCATTTTTAGAGATGCCAATGCTTACTGATGTGAAACAGGAATGTACTGTCCTTACTCGTGTATAGACCGATACCAACTGCAAACTGCATAGACCCAGATCTGCCATCAAATAATGCGCTGGCAGATCTGGGTCTATACAGTTGTAATGACTACTCAGTAGAACAAACAACACAGACCCTGATCTGCTGGCACATTATGCGATGGCAGATCAGGGTCTATGTTGTTTGCATTTGGACCCGGCTTATACGTGAGTATAGACGGTAAGCTGTAAAAAAATCAGAATTCAAAAATAAAAGTAGAAATACTTGAAATGTTTATCAAACAATTCATTTTAAAATTAAACCTCACTGATTCAATAAATGCACTTTTTGTTGAAATGTGCTTCTTGCAATTATATTTACGGACTCCATCAAGAAAAGGCTGCAAATGCTTGGCATTCATTCAGTCTTGATGCCTCCCATATCCTGTTTGGAATTTTTGTAGCAAGCATTATGTTTATATCGAGGTATGCTCCTCATCAGCTGTTCAGTTCAATATCTTTTGTGAACTTTCTTAGGTGAATTCGGGCACCTAGCTATTTTGATTCTCAATGGTCAATATTCAATTGATCGATTTTGTGATGCAAGCACTTAGGTGTGCTTTCATAAATGAATTACATTTAGACATGCATTATATGCATTTCAGTGATCAAGATACTGGTGTTCAAATTGTGGTTTGCCTATATACAATTTTATCAGACCACAAAAATTAAATCGGACAGAAGTGATTATATTGTCACAGTTTAAGGTTAAAAACAGGAATGATTCTGCCAAAATTGGAATGCTTGGCATCTCTGCACTTTATTCCCATTGCCTCATGAGCAATGGTCTTTCATGTGCTGATGTGCTATTAACACAATTAATCCCTTGTGACTATTTGTTGAAAAAAAAAAAAAAAAAAAATATTCAGTGAGACAAGGTAACAAACTGTCCAGAAATGGAGCTGAGATTAACTGATCAAGAGGCCCAAGTGGGTCTGATACATCATGTCGATTTTACCAATTTTTCTATAGTCTGATAAAAATTCTTTCCAAAGATATTTGGGGTATTTGCTTGTATTGTGTGAATAACATATATTTCATTGAGTGGGTGAAATACTCAGTATTTTCATGAGTGGTTAAGCCATGAGTGAAAATACTATGGTTTTTCATCCACGAGATGAAATATATGTTACTCACTCGGAATGACCAAATTTTCTTTTTATTTTATGCTCAAATGTATTTGCTAGCTAAAGTGTATAACTGATTGAAGTAGCAGATTTTTTATGATAATGTCAACTGTTTACCATTTATGTTCTTCAGTGTATTGTGTATATTTCCACATAAAATATGAGTAGTAAAACAATTCTCTTTCCTAATTCAAAGGAAGAACGCAGATGCTTGGCAAAAAATTACAGAAAAAAAAAAAATTAAGTACATGTACATTGTAGTATTCAAACCTTGTTCTCCTATGTTACAGGTCACCATGTTTACCAATAGACCAAGTAATCGACAACATAGTGGATGAAATTCTTTGGACATAATGTTATAATGTCTATTGACTGGAGTGAAAAAATAAAAATCGATAATTCAATTATCAAAATTATTTCTCTTTGAAAATCAACTAATTCATGGACTAACATAAAATAAAAAGGCATAACTAATATGCATAGTCTCTTGCTCATAATCAAATTCATCCATTCAAGAGCTTGAGAATAAAGACCTATTTACCAAATTTTATTGAAATTGGATGAGAAATATAGTCTCTTGATCTAGAGAGGTAACAAGCACAGCCAATCAGATGCAAGATCATTTGCTTAATATGCACATATCTCACTTATTACCTAAGACAATGATGATATAAGCTACTTCAAGCAAATTTGGATCCAAATTCAGTCTCCAAAGTGGTAACAAGATCAGGCAATCAGATACAAGATTATCTAATAAATATGCATATATCCTGCTCATAATCGAACTCACCCACCATCTTGATGCTATAAGACTATTTAACAAGTTTGATCAAAATTTATCAGAAATATAGTTCCAAGAGTGTCAATAAGCTTAGTCATTCTGATGCAAGATCACATCATTAATATGTGTGCATCTTGCTTATAATCATACTCAACCGAGATGTAGTTGATATAAACCTGTTTACCAAGTTTGATCAAAATCCTATCAAACATTAAGTCTCTAGAGTGGCAGCCAACCAGATTAAAGATCACCTCATGAATATGCATCATGCCTCACTCATAATAAAACTCATCCAAAATCTTGATGATATTAGCCTATTTACCAAGTACAATTAAAATTGGGTCAAAAATACAATCAAAAGGCCAGAAGATCAGCTAATCATATGCAAGATCGCCTCATTAATATGCATGGATATCTCTCTCATAATAAAACTCACTAGATATTGTGTTGATATAAAGCTTATTTACTAAGTCTGATAAAAAAATCTTCTCATAAATAGAGTTGCTAAAGTGTTGACATGCTCAACCAAGCAGATGCAAGTTCACCTCTTGAACATGCATGGATCTCACTCATAACTGATGATTTAAGTCTATTTACCAAGTTTAATCAAAACTGGGTCAGAAATGCAGTCTCTACAGTGGTAAAAGCTCACACCATTAATATATCTGGATCTCATGCATTATCAAACTCCTGCCAGATCTTGATCATATAAGCCTATATTCCAAGACTGATCAAACTGGGACCAGAAAAATGGCTCGTTGAGTGGTAACAAGCTCATCAAATCTAATGTGAGATCACCTCATTAATATGCATGGACCTCGCTCATTATTACATCTGTCTGAGATCTTGATGATAGAAGCCCATATTCCAAGTCTGATCAAATCAGATCAGAAATATGGCTTCCTGAGTAGTAACAAGCACAGCCAATCAGGTGCGAGATCACTATATTAATATGCATGAATCTCACTCATTATTGAAATCATCTGACATCTTAATGATACAGGCCCATATTCCAAGTTTTATTATAAAATTGGATCAGAAATATGTCTCCAGAGTGGTAACAATTTCAGCCAATCAGATGCAAGATCAGTCATTAATATATAAGGATCTCGCTCATTACTGAGTTCATTCAAGATCTTGACGATATAAACCCATTTTCAAAGTTTGATCAAAATCAGATCAGAAATATAGCCTTCATAGTGGTAACAAGCAATTGTTGATGGATGCATGACAGATAGGTGATGATGCACAGCACACACTGAATGAATGCAGGGCCATACCATAAGCTTACTAGGTCTTATGAACAGGTAAGATAAAAATGCCCATCACATGACCAAAACCTCCATCAAACTAGATTTGTATCTGTAAAACCGCATGCCAAGATAGCTGCACAGTCATGTAAATAGACTGTTAAGAAGCAATTAGCTCATGCATTTGCCAGACAGCTTGACAGCTACAATAACTTTAGAAGAAAGCTGAAATGAACCATATTTATGAACCTCCCAACCGGGAGGGTTTTCCTCCCGAGACGAGGGGTGTCTCCCATCCCTCCTGTCACGCACTAAAATCTCCTGCATATTAAAAATTATTATTGAAAAATTCCGGAACAGACATTATTTTGTTTTCTCCACATCTTGCTTGCAATGTAGTATATTTATGGTAAAGACTTCCTGTGATCACAAGACTGTGAGCTGGCCTTATGCAGGTGAGCATGACACTTTAATTGCTAATTCGACATACAATAACCTAAAAGTAAATCATTTGATTATACTATGCGTGATCAGTAGTAATTCGGAAAGGATTAGACATGAATGGATTATGGTTGGATTACTAAAGAGCTCAAGCAACATAAAACAATCAACATTACTTGGATACTTACAGCAGGGTCGGTTTGGCTTTGCTGTTTAAAGTTTGTCGAGATGAATTATACTGTGAGTGATCATAAGTAATTCGGAAAGGATTAAAGCCATTAATAGATTATGGTTGGATTAGTTATTACTAAAAAGCTCAAGTGGCATAAAACAGGTCAGTTTGGCTTTGGTATTTAAAGTTTGTAGAGATATCTAAGCATGCATTATCTCCCAATGCTAAAATGCCAAAATCTAAACAAATGAAATATCACACAAAATTCAATAATGGATGGAAACAGGAATTTCAGTGGTTGGAATCAAGTTCAAAGGAACATGAATATGCATTCTACCATTCCTGTAAAGTTGATTTTAAGAGGAACTGCCGACCGTGTTATGTACCGAACTGCGTTAAACTGAGAACTGTGATATATACGAAATGATATATTGAGAATAGCGTAATATAGAAAACTGTGGTATAGAGGGGACTATCAATTTATTTTAAATAATGGTGTTTTGAAAAGGAAATGAAAATATAAGACTAAGTTCCACATTGTCTTCTTTCAACCTTCATTGTTATACAATGATATGATTTTGTCATGGGGTTCATAGTAGTACTGCGTTATATCAGGAACTGCATTATAACGAGGAGCATTGCAAACACTCAACACTAAAACTTTAAATATGGAGATCATTGCCCTAAATATATGATGGAGCCAAAACACGTCAACTGGTTCAGGAATTGAATTGTGGAATATGACTACTGGTACTCAGATTATAGGTATGAAAACCAGACCAACTACATCCAAAATGAGGTTCCAAGGGGAAATATAAAACTGAATAAAACTTAGAATACAAGAACTTGTGAAACTCGCATGTCGGAGATGTTGGCCACTTTATCAGAAATAAATGTAAACCCAGTTTAATTTACTGAAAAAGGGAAAACAAAGACAATAACCTACATACATATTTAAAAACTTGACATAACACAAGTTAATCCACTTTAGTAAGAATAGGAATTGATGTGCATGGTTGCTTTGTCTCCCTTTGTACACTCTCCAGTTGTAAATATAAAACAAGCCAGCAACCACATGTTGCTTGATGTAACACTGATGACCACTGAGTTATCAAAAACCGCCTCAACATGAAAGGTTGTTTTGCATTAATCATTATCTTCAACAAGCTTGCTTGCTTTGTTTACGGAACTACTTGATCATAAGTTGTGGTCCATGTCAGCTGTTTTTAGGCAACACCTGGAGTTAATCCATGTGATAATTTGGGTATTCAAAGAGGTTACATGGCCAGACCATTGACTACTCAATGAACAGTTGTTGAGTACAGGTAAAAAATTCCTTAGTTTATGTTCCAACTTGAATATTTTGTTTTTCATCAGCTTTAAAAAAAAACTTGTTTGGTGTCCAGAAATTTTTTGTACTATTTAAAATTATTACAAATTTTGAAAATATTGCATCTGGAAAATTGGACGGTCTGAATATTTGGGTTAATTATGGATATCTTCATAAAAGACCAGAGCAAAGAAACTGAAAACAAGGCAGTTATGTGTAACAGTACCTGCTGATGGAATTGTGTTTCTATTGGCCCTCCGGTTGTGTATATTTGGTTGAACCAAATTTGCATCGTCACTAAATTTGTGGCCTGCAAACAAATGTTCCTGTAGTGAAAAAGAATAAAGTCTAAAATATTACATGATTGGGACACATTAAAATCCTCAAATTGATTGAAAATGAATTTAAAACAATTGCTCAATGAAAATGATGTTTCCACTTTGTTCTCACGTATCATTCATACTTAGAGAATCATTTAAAAGCATATAACCAAAATGCATCATATTAATAAGTACTAGTAAACGATTGGCATTTACAAGCAGTAAAATATTTCTAAAATTATTGAATAAAGTTTTAAAAAACAACTAACAAACACCAAATGTATGTTTTGAGAGGAAAGTAAACTGTTTTGACAACTTCATTCATTCAGTATGGCATATCCAAACATTTGTCAGAATCATGATATAATTATTGCAACCAATGTTATAACATGTCTGGAAGTTTAGAAAACCTTCAACAGCTTAAGGAAACATAAAAATGACATGGACTATATATCTAGTTTACAAATTTAAAAAAATTTTCTTGCAATTTTGAAAAATAATCCAGAACACTGGCATATAGAGTGGTCTCTCAATATAACACTGTTTACCCCAAGGGATTAATAAAAGTGTACTGTGTTATTAGTGAAGTGGTCTTAAACTGAAGGAGGTTCAACACCAAAACTACATTAATCTCCAAAATGAGATCCATGATCATACCCATGTTATATGAGGAACTGTATTGTACTGAGGGACCGTGTTATATGAGTGACTGTGTTGTATTGAGGGACCTTATAATGAGGGAATGTGTTGTACTAAGGGACCATGTTATATGAGTGACTGTTGTACTGATTAATATTATATTGAGGGAATGTGTTGTACTGAGGGGCCTTATACTGAGGGGCTGTGTTGTACAGATGGATCTTATAACAAGGGATTGTGTTGTGCTGATAGACCGTTATATTAGTAACTGTTATACTGAAGGACCTTATGATGAGAGAATGTGTTGTACTGAGGGATCCTGTTATGAGTGACCATTGTGCTGATATATTTTATAATGAGTGTATGTGTTGTCCTGAGGGTCGTTATAATGAGTGACTGTGTTGTACTGAGGGGCCATGTTATATAAGGGCCTGTGTTGTACTGAGAGACCTTATAATAAGGGACTGTGTTGTACTGAGGGACCATGTTGTACTAAGGGAGTGTATTACATGAGGGACCATGTTGTACTGAGGCACGTTATAGTGTGAAACCATTGTAAAATCACAAAAATTATAAGTTGAAATTTTGGCACAACACAAATATTTTGGTCGATTTTTTAAAAAATTACAATTGTTTGATAAAAGGATCATACTTACATCTCTTAAATCAAAGGTGATTTCAAAAGTTTTTATAAAATGGTCAGCAAACTCCGGGTACATATCCAGAATTTCAACAAGATCATCTCGATGTATCTTATGCAGATCACAATATGTTAGTGCACGTACATTACAGCTGGACTTGCCAACAGTGTCATATTTGCATATATTCTCTCCAAACACATCGTCCTTCCCTATAAGGAAAGTCAATTTGCAAACGTCAACATACAATGATATTTCTCTTCAAAACATATATATAGTTTTGCCATGGATTGTACATAGTGGAACCCATTAATATTGAACTTATGGTGAACCATGGATTGTACATAATGGAACCCATTAATAATGAACTCATAGTGAACCATGGATTGTACAATAATGGAACCCATTATTAATGAACTCATAGTGAACCATTGATTGTACATAATGGAACCCATTAATAATGAAGTCATAGTGAACCATGGATTGTACAATAACGGTACACATTAATCATAGTGAACCATGGATTGCACATAGTGGAACCCATTAATACTGAACTCATAGTGAACCATAAATTTGTCCATTTTAACGAAATATTTAAAAACAACAAACAATCTTAAATATTTAGATCGAATTCATGACCCTGCTATATCTGAATATATCCTTAATCCTAGTTTAACATCAGCAGTTTCCATTCTATGTTACAAACTGGATGTGTAAAATTGGCATCATTTAAAGATTTGCCAAACCCCTATTTTAGTTAGATCTGCACTTTTGCAGATATATTGTGATAGGTCCTGTCTTTCTGTTCGTCCATGTGACCCAAATGACCCCACAAATATGTTGCAATAAAAGGGCAAAGTTCAAAGATGAACAGTTAAAAAGTTTCTATTTAAAGAAGTGAAAATTCATAGTTTTGGTTCAGCTAACAAGATGTTCAAGTGGGCATGTGATAAATCACCTGGTTGACAGCTACCTAAATGTCAAATTCAGTTTGAAAAGAAATCTGGGTTAGCAGGGTGCTTAATTCTGTCAACATTTCTTCAAATTCTGTTGACTGGTTATGAAAAAAAGTTGTTTGAAGTTTCTCTAGCATCTTCAAAATATCTGTAAACAGATCTGCTTCATTTACATAAAATTTAAAAGGCTTCAAATCATAATGCTTTCTGCAAAATTTAATCAAAATTCTGTTGAGCTGGTTTTGAGAACAAGTCATTTAAAAGTTTTTCTATTATTAACAACAGATTTGCATCATCTGAACAAATTTAAAAGGCCTTCATACAAAGATGTTTTCTGTCAAATGTGGTCAAATTGTGCAGAGCAATTTTTGAAACATCATTTAAGTTCTTCTTTTCTACTTTCAGGTGCTTCCTGTCAAACTTAGTCAAATTCTGTCGAGTGGTAACAGTATAGTAGTGGTGTGGTAACAGAGTAGTAACATTATAGTAGTGGTGTGATTACATTGTGGTAACAGAGTAGTAACAGTGGACATATTTGATTGCAAATTGGCATAATGTGCACAAACTTAATAGGTCATTATACCAGGATGCATTTTGTAAAATGTGGTCCAATTCAGCTGAGTCATACATGTATATGATGGCAGATTGGCATCATTTGTATAAAACTGAAATGTCCTTTTGCCCAGTGTTTTCTGTCCAATTTGGTCAGATTCTGTTCAGCAGTTTTTTGAAGAAGTTGTGTCAAGTTTTTTTAATTTTGAATAATGGTGGCCATATCTGAAGGAAGATCAACATCCTCTGTATGAACTTGTTGGACTTTATGCCAGAATGCTCCATGCCAAATTTGGTTGAACTGGTCCAGTGTTTTTTTTTTAGTAGAACTTGAAAAAAACAATGTTGATGGCTGCACAATGGACGACACATGATGGATGCAGGGCCATACCATAAGCTCACTTGACCTTATTGCCAAGTGAGCTACACCTAAATTCTTTTGCCTTTGGACTTTCACTGATCACTCAGGATGCATGCTGCATCATAACAACAATGGTCTTGTATCAACTGATGTCCAATCAGATTAAATCTATCAAATGTTCACAGGCAATGACATGCTTAGTGCAGATTGAGTATGATTGCTTGATATGGAAATGCTACTACCACCTCTCTGCAGCAATGCTTTGTGATGGTGACAGTTGATCGCCATCTCAAGATGAAAAATGGCAATAACCTTAAAATTTCCAATATTAAAACTTGTGTGTGAACAAAATGCTTATTTTTATATTTAGATACGATGGTATCTCTTAAGACTGGATCAATAAACATTTGATACTTTTAGATCTATTAATATTACTTTTAGATCTATTAATACTACATTAATGGTAATCAAAACCAGCAGACTTTATCTAATGTAAGTTTTCAACATAGCATTTTAAGACAGTTTAGATGTACAATAGTCTATATATTTGTAATCATGGAAATAGCTTCTACTATCCCCTGCCATAACTGTATTTCAAGCATACAAAATTGCATTATTAAATTTTTGTCTCTTGCCATTTTTCTGTAATCGTCCAGTTTTAGTAATGTTTTTATATGCCTGAAACATATTTCCATGGGGTCTGAGTCACATTCAGGCTTTATAAAATAATCATTTTATTGGTACATGGGTATTTGACTGAATCTTATAGTTAAGATTGTTATGTATAAATGAATCTATTCAGTACGCATAACCTTAGTCCATGTAGTAAGTCACATTTTAAGTTTTGATTAAGTTGTCTACAGGATGTTGACTGATATTTGAGTTCAAGGCCAGTCGTGTTGACAATTGTTCACACCAAGGTTGGGGATTTTCCACAAGAATGACCCATGTTCTATTGTACTGTGGGTCATTAAATGACGCACGTCTTGTTATGAAATAGGTCATTTTTAAAGTGTATATAAGGACTTGATGAACGCATTATAATCATTCCTATTTTAAATCCTGTTTTAAAATCAATCCGGTTTTAAAATCAGTCCTTGGGAATCTGTTAATCATCAGAGTTTTTTGTTGTGCTGTAGACATAATTCAAAAGGAATTATTTATCTGAACATTAATTGGAATTACCATGAAATGGTCATTAACCTTTGGATTTATACATATGACTTTTGGATATTTGTGGACGTTCTCAAAGGTATTCTGGATTGTATCATTGTGGTATATCAGGACATTCAAGACAATTCATTCATTTGGAACATTCATTAATTCAGAACATTTTATAATTCCTGATATGTGTTTAGGACATTTAGGATTATTTGGAATTTAATTCACAAATTGTAAGTGTCTTTTGAATTTTCATTTTAATTGCAGGGAAATAAATTGTTTATTGATTTTACATATATTGTTGGTTTCACTTTTTTTCTGTTACATTATTTTAAGACCTACTGTCGTAACAAGATGTACACTGCAACAGGTGTGAAATTGCCTTGAGGGCTTCTGTACACACTTAATGTAACCTCGACCAGAGAACTATTCCTGCTTTATAGTTGCCTGCCTTAACAAGGTTTGGGAGTAGACTATTTAGTTCATGGGTAAAGAGGAATTCTCAACAAAAAGTTCAGCAATTTTCAAAAAGACAGAGGAAAGAAAATATGAAATAATTTGTAACAAATTAAGACGTATGCTAGTAAGGGCTGTTTCATTGAAACATACATGGTACCCAGGAAAGGCGGCTTTTAAAAAATATACTCCAGGGTACTCTGATTATTCTGAGTTTTCATATGAAAATTTTAAAAAATTCTAAATTGCATCTATGGGCGACTACTCCACATTGAAAGTGCCTTTCCTGGGTCCCAATTATGTTTTACTGAAATAGCCCTAACTATGATGTTGTACTACCGGTAATGCACAGCAAAAACAAAAAGAGTAGCAAGTTTGGTTGTAACTGCAAACTCCTCGACTCCTACAATTTAAATGAAAGTCAGTATTCAAGTCCAATTAGTCAACTGGCCTAAGTACATCTGAGTGATATGAAGCTGACATCTGCTTTACTGACTACATTTTAAGAAAATAAAGAAAAAGGATTGCATTGAAGTTTAAGAATATTGGTAATTCCATAGCGGTATGATGACTTCAAACTTAAATAAAAGATCAAATATGGAAATATATTGGAGTTAACTTTCCAAGGTAAAATGTTGGGGGGAAGGGGGTTGCTACATGGGATTGACTACAATTACCGGTACTCCTGATGGAATGAATGTCCAACAACAGTTCACAAATTTTTTGCAGCTCTGGTGTGATTACCAGAAAATGCTTTATGTCTGGACTGAGGAAGTTTTTTAAGTGCTGCAACATACAGTGCTCTCTGACAATGCTGCTGCTCAGGAGAATGATAAAAGTCTACCATGTGATAAGCAAGGTCACATGATACTCAGGAGAATGATAAAAGTCTACCATGTGATAAGCAAGGTCACATGATACTCAGGAAAATGATAAAAGTCTACCATGTAATAAGCAAGGTCACATGATACTCAGGAGAATGATAAAAGTCTACCATGTGATAAGCAAGGTCACATGATACTCAGGAAAATGATAAAAGTCTACCATGTAATAAGCAAGGTCACATGATACTCTGGAGAATGATAAAAGTGTATCATGTATTAAGCAAGGTCACATGACACTCTGGAGAACTATAAAAGTCTACCATGTAATAAGCAAGGTCACATGACACTCTGGAGAATGATACAAGTCGACCATGTAATAAGCAAGGTCACATGATACTCAGGAAAATGATAAAAGTTGACCATGTAATAAGCAAGGTCACATGATACTCTGGAGAATGATAAAAATTGAACATGCAATAAGCAAGGTCACATGATACTCAGGAAAATGATAAAAGTCTACTATGTAATAAGCAAGGTCACATGACACTCTGGAGAATGATACAAGTCGACCATGTAATAAGCAAGGTCACATGATACTCAGGAAAATGATAAAAGTTGACCATGTAATAAGCAAGGTCACATGATACTCTGGAGAATGATAAAAGTTGACCATGTAATAAGCAAGGTCACATGATACTCAGGAAAATGATAAATGTTGACCATGTAATAAGCAAGATCACATGATACTCTGGAGAATGATAAAAGTGTACCATATATTAAGCAAGGTCACATGATACTCAGGAGAATGATAAAAGTGTACCATGTATTAAGCAAGGTCACATGATACTCTGGAGAATGATAAAAGTGTACCATATATTAAGCAAGGTCACATGATACTCAGGAGAATGATAAAAGTGTACCATGTATTAAGCAAGGTCACATGATACTATGGTAGGTTCAATATCATAATTACACCCACTCCCAAAATGGGATCCCTGACCATATGCATGTTATATGATTGACTGCACTACAGTGAGGTGCTTTATAGTGCAGTACCACTGTACTGAAGTTTGAGTTGTCAAACATTTACTATATTTCATCATATTATAATACTGTACTTCCTCATTAAAACAATGTCCATGGGAGCCATGGAGTATATCACCTTATAGTGAGACTGCATTATAATCAAGTACAATATACAGTACTCCCTTATTATAACACTGTAAATGGGAGCCATGGAGTATGCACCTTATAGCAAGACTGCATTATAATCAAGTACAATATACAGTACTCCCTCATTATAACACTGTAAATGGGAGCCATGGAGTATACCACCTTATAGTGAGACTGCATTATAATGAAGTACATGATACATTACTCCCTCATTATAACACTGTATATGGGAGCCATGGAGTATACTGCCTTATAGTGCAACTGCATTATAATGAAGTACATTATAAAACACTCCCTCATTATAACAATGTCCATGGGAGCCATGGAGTATACCACCTTTTAGTGAGACTGCCTTATAATGAAGTACATGATACAATCAATATTACTACTACATAATAAAATGGGATCCATGACCATACCAACCTTATAAAAGGAACTGTGTTATAATGAAGGGTCCTATAGCGAGGGAAAGTGGAAATATAAAATCTTTTCCTGGACATACCTAAAATAGCAACTACTATATCATCTTTAAGTATTTCTATGGAACCTCTGGATACAAAATACAGTGCTAGGAGGAGGTCCCCTCGATGAACTAGAGTGTCTCCAGGAGGGACATGAGTTGTTTTGAATTTCATTGATAATGCTCGTAAACAACCTGGACTGGCACCTGAAACACACATGGTAAAAGTCAGTATAGAATTCTGATGAGCACTATATTGTCTATTATTTATGTGTACACATTTTATTAGTTATTTTGTATGTGGCATACAAATAATTATAGGTGAAATATATTAATTATAATTTTTAACTAATTCTTAAATGCATAAGTTTTGTACAATCTTGTTGAGAATACACATTTCTCTGACCACAAAATTAGAGGATAAACAATAATTTATGGATTAATGATGTATCAAAATTTAGATTGTATGAAAAATTAGGGAAAATATAGAATACATTATACAGTCCAAGTCTTGTTCAGCCCATGCAAACTCTGACCATAAAGAATGATTTATAAACCATTATTTGTATTATTTTCAATTGTTCCAAATCAATTCAATTCAATTTAATTAAGTTTTATCCACAATGCATGGCATCATACTGCAGCCATAATAATATCAACAATGATTACCGGTAGACTATTAATATTACAACCTCAGGCTGCCAGATTTCAAATAGTCAAATACACAGTTTCTAAACTTATATAGAGGAAATTATTATAGTATAATTTACACTTAATGTTTACTCAGATCTAAGAGATGAAAAATAATATGAATACCATAATTCAACAAAAAGATGCATCCAATTTAACTCAAAAGAACTCTGATGATATACATGTACTGACATTTTAGACCCACCTTTAAAAGCTGGACAATTATTCAAAAGTGTTCTATTTAGATGAAGACATATATCTGCCTGCAAACATTCTGGAAAACTTTTCAAAACCTGAAAAATGTAAACAGTAGAATTTACAACACTCCTCCAAGAGAAAATAGAATTTACTACACTTCTCTCAGAGAAAGACTTTACTAAACTCTGTCCGAACATTGATTTTATGAATTTACTTCACTTCTCTCAAGGAAACATCTTGCAAGGATGGTTCTTCCTCTACCACATTAGCTGGTATAAAACACGTGCATAACTGTGAATAGTGTAGAATAAAATCTGCTGTCATATGATGTACCATCATTAAAGTAAAGTGTACAAGATCTGTCACTATATATGTATATGCATATCTGCTGTCACATGATGTGTGACATCAAATTAAAGGATAGTGTAGAATTAGATTCACTGTCACATGATGTGCCATAACATTATAGGGCAGTGTAGAATAAGAGCTGTCACATGATGTACCATCACATTACAGAACAATGTAGAGCACGGTTGTCCAACAAAATTCCCATGGGCCAGAATTCAGCATGCCAAAGATTTCTATCTGGCCTGCCAACCTTTCATAATTTGTGCCAACTGGTAGTGAAAAATATAGGCCAAGTGAGTTTCACATTTTTCTTCTTTTTCTTTGAACCAGATGACACAACATTATATAACATTGGATCAACTAGTCGTGAGCTTAGCAATAAATTAAATCAGGATTTGTATGCATAATGTATATATCTGTCCGTGGCAATATATTACCAGTAGCAGGAAGTTGTATGCATAATGTAATCTGACTGTGGCAATATATTATCAGAAACAAGGAAATTATTTAATATCTGAATATCTTGGTTGTTTACGATATGTATACAAGAGTATTGGTCTGGACTGGTTGTAGCTATTGCTATGTCAAAATCCATCAGTGGAAGATTGATATATGAGAATTTTATATGATTTATGTCAGAGAATTCACTCCTGATCTCCAGATGCCCAATTTGTTGGAACCATTGGTACAATTGAATGAAACAGAAATCTATTTGCTAGCATAGTGATGTCTATTGGATTACACATTGTAACTCTGCAAGGAAAAGTGTTACTGATAAAGTTACAACCATTCCTCTGGTGGCCAAAAATGGGGCTTAAGATAAGAATACTAACCATACATTTTGAAGTGGACAAATACTGTAACAAAAAAAGTTATCAGGTGCCATAATACTACTAAAACAAATCTAAAAGAGCATTCGAGTCACAGTGCAGAAAGGGGGTAAAAAAAACTGATCAGTGACCTTAACCCTGAAGATAGAACCTCGACTATGATACATGAGATGCCATCATATATTGAGAAGCATAGTTGTACCATGGTTTAGCATTGTACCTCAAACAGCTTTTGTGATTGTACCATGGCTTAGCACTGTACCTCAAACAGCTTTTGTGATTGTACCATGGCTTAGCATTGTACCTCAAACAGCTTTTGTGATTGTACCATGGCTTAGCACTGTACCTCTAACAGCTTTTGTGATATTAAGCAAACGAAACCTTAAATACTAACTTGTGACCTTAACCTTGAGGATAAGACACCAAACGTGGAATGCAATACATCTTCAAGTAACAATGTACAAGTTTTCCAAGTTTCATCTATTTTATCTTAAGTATCTCTAAAATTAGAAAGCAGATGTGACTCAAACCTAAAATATTGACCTTGAAGATAGAACAGACAAATGTAGTACCCAATAAACCGTATAGTGGTAATATATAGTTATACAAAGTTTCATCATTTCATCTCAAATACCTCTAAGATTATAGAGTGGAAAGGAAAGTGTAATGGAAAAGTAAACATATTTTACACCATGCAAGTCACCTTGATGATAGAGGGACACCCAATGTGGTATGCAAGATGCCTGCTAATGATGACATCCCTTATGCTCAAACATCTCTAAAGTTACGGAGTTTACAGGAAACTGTGATGGAAAACTAAAAAAATATTGAGCTGTGACCTTGACCTTTAAATGTTGTTCACAACATATCTTTTAATGATAATATATAAGTATACACATTATTATCTTAATCTCACAAGGCTCTAAAGTTATGGACTAGAAAGCAAAGTAAAACATAAACTTAAATATTGAGTTGTACCCTTGACCTTAAAGACAAAATACCAATGTGGCACTTGATATACCCTTGTAATGATAATGTATAAGTGTAACAAGTCAAATCCCATAATCGCAAACAGCTCTGAAGTTAAAGAGCAGAAAGAAAAGTGCAATGAAATATTAAGATATTGAGATGTGACCTTCATCCTGAAGACAGGAATCCCAATGTGGCACATAACACACTTTCTGTTGATGATGTACGAGTATACAAAGTTTCATCCTTTATTCTCAAATGGCTCTGAAGTTATAGAGGGGGGTGTTGGTGTGATGGAAATTTTAAAATACCGAGCTGCGACTTTGACCTTGAAGACAAGAATCCCAATGTTGTATGCAACAAACCTACTAATGACAACAGGATACCAAGTTTCATCCCTTAATCTCAAATGGCTCTTAAATTGTAGAGAGGAAGGGAAAGTGTCATGGAAAATGTAAAATATTGAGCCATGGCTCTGGTTTGGAAGATAAGATCCCCAGTGTGGTATGTGACACACCTTGACATGGAAGACAAGATCCCCAGTGTGATATGTGACACACCTTGACATGGAAGACAAGATCCCCAGTGTGATATGTGACACACCTTGACATGGAAGATAAGATCCCCAGTGTGGTATGTGACACACATTGACAATGAAGATAAGATTCCCAGTGTGGTATGTGACACACCTTGACAAAGAAGATAAGATCCCCAGTGTGGTATGTGACACACCTTCTAGTGATGATATACAAGTACATTAAGTTTTATCCCTTAATCTCAAAATCACTTAAAAGTTATAGATTAGAAGGGAAAGTGTGATGGAAAACTTAAAATGTAGAGCCACGACTTTGGCCTTAAAGAGAGGAAACCCAATGTGGTACATGATACACATTTTAATGATGAGGTATACATATACCAAGTTTCATTCCGTAATCACAAATGACTTGAAAATTACTAAGCAGAATGAAAGTGTGATGGACAGATGCAAATACTATGTGCCCTGCTTTTTGGGAAATGGCAGGGAACAAAAACGTAAAAAACAAAAAAAAACCCCTCTAATCATTAACTTTACTGAATATCTACAATTTAACTTAAAATAAATCTTTATTTACTGTATATACTCGTGTATAAGCCAATACCAACTGCAAACTGTATAGACCCAGATCTGCCATCTATGCAGTTTGTAAGGATTAATCAGTAGAACAAACAACATAGACCCTGATCTTCCGGCACATTATGCAATGGCAGATCAGGGTCTATGTTGTTTGCACTTGGACCTGGAGTATACGCGAGTACAAACGGTACGAGCATATAAAGTGGAGCAGTATAGGTTTATAAACCACATCACTGTAGTTTATTAGTTTAAACATATTTTATCTGCCTTAAAAGATGTAAAAATGGGGTTTCACTAAAAGTTCTCATAACTTACATTAAGCCCATTCCCTATCACTTGATGATGTTGTAAAAAATATATTTTGGCATCAGATGCAATGTAGCCACCCTCAACAGCACAACACCCAAATCTGACAATCATGGGAAAGGATGTGTCCTTATTTGCTGACATGTGATGTGGATTCAACTGTAAACATCATCTCATCACATTAAACAGTCATTCAACAGATCAGTGTCTATGCTGTTCTACCAACAATATGATTTCAAGCCCTATATCTGCACCGACTGAAGCTGGGTGCAAATTTTACTTATGTAAATATGGTACCTTAAAATCATGTTTACAGAATCAAGAAGCAAATTCAGTGAAATTTTGTCCCATCCCCTACTGTGGTGAGGCCACAAAAAGTGTACACCCTTATTTTTGTTTTGTTTTTGTTGGATTTAATGGCACTTTTAATGCACCCTTGTTACACATCTGCTGAGTTACTAGGCAGACATGGAAAGTAATCAAATTTCTTATCTCTATTACAAAGGATATTAGAGTATTATGTGCAGAAAAGTGGGAAATAATTTATCAGTGATCATGACCTTGAAGATAAAAGCTTGACTTTGACATGTGATGCTGTCAGATAAAGAAACATAATTGTATCATGGTTATCCTGAACCTCAAACAGCTTTTAATTAAAACAGAAGCAAAAGCAACCATGAAATATATACATGTGACCATGATCTTTAAGACAGCATTCTCCAAATTTGGAACATAGCACATCTTCTAGTGAATACATATAAACAATGATTTCTCCAAGATTTTCAAACATATGGTGAATTCCGGCCATTTTGTATGTAGGGATTAAAATTTTGTTAGAGGGCAGTTTTTTTTAAAATGAGAACAGTACCATCTATACTCATGTATAAGCCAATACCAATTGCAAATTGCATAGACCCAGATCTGCTGTCGCATAATGCGCCAGCAGATCTGGGCCTATGCAGTTTGTGTGGACTAATCAGTAGAACAAACAACATAGACCCTGATCTGCTGGCACATTATGTGACAGCAGATCAGGGTCTATGTTGTTTGCATTTGGTCCCGGATTATACACAAGTATAAACGGTGTCTGTGACAAGATTCTTTATTAGTATGTTTCAACAAAAGTGTGTGTGATAAATAGCTTCAAATGAATAAATATCAAAATTAAAATATTTTATCTTCATTATTGGCACAGCAGCAGCAATCATGTGTTATAACAATGGCACTATGTCATTTGCATTAGAACTGCATGTAACAGCCGAGACATTACAGTTGTTTATCGTCATTATCGGCACAGTGGCAGTTATCATATTACAAAAATGGCAATATGTCATATGCATTAGAACTGCATGTAACAGCGGAGACATGACAGTTCTTTATCTTCATTATCAGCATAGTGGCCGCAATCGTGTGTTATGACAATGGCACTATGTCATATGCATTTGAACTGCATGTGAAAGCAGAGATATTACCACCAAATACTGAAAACTACATATCCGCCATTGTACAACCTCACCAAGTGCACTTGGTAAAATGCTTTTAATAATCAGACAATCAATAAAAGCATCTCACTACTCAGTTGCAAAGAGTCACCTAGTAAGTACTTGATTATGGCAGTTGATTTCAAAGTTAAGTACTTGCATGATCTGATTGAGCTTTGTTAATAATAATGAATGCAATAGGTTTCATTATTCTTACGGCAAAAACAACTGTGCAACTTTCACACTCTTGCTCATTTTTAAGGGGCTTTCCATACATTTAGGAGGATTCATGCAACTGTGCATCATGGAGAAAACACTGTACAAGTATACCAGATTTCATTCATTTATCTTAAATAGCTCACAAGTTATAGAGCTGATGCAAAATGTTACAGAAACCTAAAATACCGGCATATGAACTTATTGTAAAGATAGGATCCCCAATGTGGTACACAACAAATATATGAAGTTTCATTCCTTAATCTAAAATGGCTCTAAAATTACAGAATGGAAAGGAAAGAATGAAGAAAAACCTATAATACAGACATGTGACCTTGACCTTGAAGATTGGACTCTCAAGTGGTATGCAACAACCTGCTAATGATGATGTATTAGTATGTTACATCTCGAAATCTCATATGAATCTTAAGTTATAGAGAGGAAAGGAAAGTGTCATGGAAAACATGCAATACTGACCCATGACCTTGACCTTGAAGTTTGGAACACAATGTATTACACGAGACATTTTCTGATGATAATGTACAAGTATACCAAATTTCATCACTAAAGCTGTGGGCTGTAAAGTTACAAAGCAAAAAGGAAAGTGTGACAGAGAACTTAAAATGCTGACCAATAACTTTAACCTTGAAGACAGGCAGGGGGAAATTAGTGATGTTATTGTGAGGGTCAAGTCAAAATTGACACATTTGTTTGATATCATTATGATAATACAGTGATATTTATATATGTGATGAGTTATTCTCTACACATAGTGCTGAAGACATTCGCCTGGCCAAGTGTCAAGGCCAAGGTTAGAGCTCGCAGAAAATTGCATTATTTTTTCCCACTGACCATTGCCTGTAGACTGTTTTTTTCTGTACCTGACAAACATGTATCACCTGAAATGTACTAATGCTTAGGACACAGCTGATTACAGCAAACATGCTATTCTGTATTAGTCTTTTGTATTGCAGAGATTCTGCCACAAATTTTCTTACGAGTGTAAGATATCACCATACCCACCACTAGACAGGGGTAATCATGGGTAGGGAAGGGAGTGTTTCTTATCACTCCATTTCTTCCAAGCCGTTGCAAACCGAAAATCATTTATTGGACCCCCTCGTATCTTTATAGTTATCAGTTTATTTTCTGTTTCTGATGTTAACCTGTTCCCCAGAGTAGTGTGAATTCTGCTTTGTGAACTGGATTTCCTCTCACAATACACACACACACACACACACACACACACACACACACACACATAGACAGACAGACATATATATATACACACACAGACATATATATGCATACACAGACATATATATATACACACACACAGACATATATATATGCACACACAGAGACATATATATATACACACAGAGACAGACATATATATATATATATATATATATATATATATATATATGCACACACACACAGAGACATATATATATATGCACACACAGAGACATATATATATGCACACACACACAGACAAATATATATATACGTATATATACACACACACAGAGACAGACATATATATATATATATGCACACACAAAGAGACATATATATACACACACAGACATATATATGCACACACAGACATATACACACACACAGACATATATATGCACACACACACATATATATATATATATATATATATATATATATATATATATATATATATATATATATATATATATATATATATATATATATATAAAAGGCAGAACCACTGCAATTTTGATTACCGATCATTTTTGTGAGAAACCCACAATCTCGCAGCATTGCAGCATCTCTGTTATTGTAGTGAATTGGTAATGGATTTCTGTATGACTGTGTGTGTGTGTTATCTCAAATCTATATATCACCAATCTATACTTTTTGACAATATCATTCCTGTGCCAAATCCAGCAATGATACATCGTGATGACAATATATAATAATACGACTAGAAACAATTACAATTAAAAAAGACAAAAGATACTTACCATATTCATGTCAATCCCATTTGTGTACGACCAAGCATGTTGGAAGTATTCCTCAAGCCTCTGCCTGAGTGGGTTTGGAATTTGATGGAAGCGGATGAATTCTTTGATACGGAGCATTTGCGTGTGATACCTGGCAGTACCCGAATACAAGCGCTGAATGATTGCAGATACATTACCAAAGATGCTGGCATACATCAATGCTGGAGGAAAAGATTTTGTCAATAAATATTTCAAAAAAGAGCACTTAAATTGACACAAAAAACAAGAGGTCCTGTATGTTGACCCATGTTCAATTGAACAAGAATACCATGAATGGCACATTTTACACCCACCATGTGTTTAATAGTCCTTTATGTAGATAACTGAAATTTGTGTGGATATACCATTTTTGTTCTTTCAGCCACAATGACCTTGACCTTTCATCTTTTGACCCCAATACTGATAGACTTCTTCCTTACCCCAAGTGTAAGCTATTCACAAAGTTTGGTCCAGGTCTGTGATGCAAAACTAATGTCATTGTGCAGAAACCATTTTTCTTCTTTCAGTCATAGTGACCTTGACTGTTGATCCATTTATTCCAAAATCAATAGACTTCTTCCTTCCCCAAGTGCAAGCCATTCACATAGTTTGGTCCATTTATGTGATGCAGAACTAAAGTTATTGTGTGGGAACCATTTGTATTCACAGTGACCTTGACTTTTTGACCCAAAATCGATAGGGTTCTTCTTTACCTGAAGTGCAAGTTATGGTTAAAGTTTGGTAACTGTTGCTGATGGAGACTTCAAGTTATTTACTGGAAACCATTTTTCTTCTTACATTCAGTAACCTTGACCTTTGAGGTTTAGACCCCAAAATCAACAGGGTTTTTCATTACCCCAAGTGCAAGCCATCCACAAAGGTTGGTAAATGTCGATGGTGGACAACTTATGCTAATGTACAAAAATAAAATTGTTAACAGGCACAGTAACATAATATGTTCTGCCATATGGCTGGCATACAAAAACTGTAATGAAAACCTTAACACAACTGGCCCGAGGGGACATTAGTTGTTACTGAGTTACCCTCTTTAACTAATGTAGCCCATGGGCTTTCAATCAATGTGGCCCCTGGGTTTTAACTAATGTACCACTGGGTTTTCAACCATTGTGGCACCTGGTTTTTCAACTAATATGGCCCTAGTGTTTCAACTAATGTGGCTACCAGCTTTCAATTAATGTGACCCCCTGGCTAAACAAAAATTATCAGAATTGATAGAAAGCTATAAATAAACTTTAAATGAGTGGATTTCCAAAATGCTGTTATTGTAAAATTCTATTTCAAAGTTCTGGTCATATTATGTTATCAGTAAAACAACTTGATATCAAACTGTCACATACTTATATTTTACACACAGATGTCACTCTTTAAAATGTATTCTCCTCAAAGTAACACCTTTGCCACTACACAGCAATTAGCATGACAGCAATCCAAGGCTAAAATGGGCTTAACTCCAATAAAATACGCACATAAAGTATACAAATCTAATTTGATCATCTAATTGGAGGATGAAATCATGAGGAATAACATGAATTACTGTGTTATTGCACTAACAGGAAAGGATAGACAACAGCCGAGTCTGAGTTAAGAAAGGGGCATAACTGTGTTATTGCACTAACAGGAAAGGATAGACAACAGCCTAGTCTGAGTTAACAAAGGGCCATAACTGTGTTATTGCACTAACAAGATAGTTTGTTTGTTTGTTTTGTGATATTTAACACCATTTTTCAGAACATGATAGGCTACACATGGCAGCAAGTAGTTTGAGTTAAGAAAGGGCCATAGCTGTGTTATTGGACTAACAGGAATGATGGGCAACAGCCTAATCTGAGTTAATAAAGGGCCATAACTTCATGAAATTTTCCTTGGAAAATTTAAATGTAATGAGACCTACATACATAAATGTCAGGGTTTTTTTAATATAAAATTGTAATTATGCAATTTTGGTGGCCTCTACACAAAAAAAGACTATAACTCCAATATAATAAGATAAAGAAATGAGAGAGTCTTTCGAGGTTATGATAATCTAAATATAAACAAAACAAGAGTACTGTGAATGCCTGTCCCATGTTCAATAGTCCTCTATGTAGATAATCGAATTCTGTCCAAAAACCATTTGTCTTCTTTCAGTCAGTGACCTTGATCTTTGAGCTTTTGATCGACAAATCAATATTCCTTAGCCCATGTACAAGTCATCCACAAAGTTTGGTCCAGGTCTGTGATGTAGAACTAATGTTAATGTGTGGAAACTATTTTTCTTCTTTCAGTCACCATGACCTTGACCTTTGACCTCAAAATTAATAGCCTTCTTCTTTATTACAAGTGCAAGCCATCCACAAAGTTTTGTCCAATATGTGATGTAAAACTAATGTTACTGTGTGGAAACCATTTTTTTCCTACCTTTTGACCCAGAAATTGATAGAGTTCTTCCTTACACCAAGTGCAGGCCATCCACAAGGTTTGGTAACCATAGATGGTGGAGAACTCAAGCTACTGTGCAGACATTTGTTTCTTCTTTCAGTCAGTGACATTGACCTTAAGTTTGTAACCCCCAAATCAATATGATTCTTCCTTACCCCAAATGCAAGCCATATACAAAGTTTGGTAACCATAGATTGTACAGAACTAAAGTTATTGTGCAGAAGCCATTTTTCTTCTCGCAGTCACAATGACCTTGGCCTTTGAGCTTTTGATCTACAAATTTATAGGGTAGAAACCATTTTTTCTTCTTTCCATCACAATAACCCTGACATCTGACCTTTTGACCCCAACATTGATAGAGTTCTTCCCTACTCCACCAAGTGTGGTAACAGTAGATAGTGGTGAACTCGAGAAATTGCGCAGAAACCATTTTTCTTCTTTCAGTCACATTGATCTTGACCATTGAGCTTTTGACCCCAACATTGATTGGGTTCTTCCTGACCCCAAGAGCAAGCCATACACAAAGTTTAGTAATTATATAAGGTGGACAACTTGAGGTATTGTGTGGAAATGAAAATTGTTAATAGACAGATAGATGGATGGAGATCATAACATAATATGCTCTGCCTTATGGTGGGCATATAAAAGTGTAGCAAAATGATCTAGTAACAGATACACAAATAGGCTGAAAATTAATGGATACATGGAAAATATGCATTTCATACTATCACAGATACCGTATTTACCGTATATGTTGGGACACCGTATATGTTGGGACACCATAAATTAATTTTTAAAGTAATTTTTTTGTGCACTGTAAGTTCTGGGACAGATCGTTTTTTTTCGAGTCGTAAGTTTTGGGACACCTTTTAAATCATAATATCGATGCTTAGCTGGTAAAAAAAATGCACTAGAACTTATATTTTATTAAATAAATAAAATAAAAACCGCTGTCAGTGTTGTTTGTTTACACTTGTCTTCTTATCTGCAAACTTTTGGAGAACAAAATTTAATAAATCTAAGGGCAATATAGGAGACTAGATGTTTGCACTACGTACTTTTAAAATACGTGCAAGTCGAAGCAATCCGTACTTGTATTATATTTTGTTCTGCTGTATAAACACTGTTGGATGCGATAAAAGTTTTGAGTTGATTTATATTTACCTTTTTCATAAGCCAGATCCAATTCCCAAGTAATATTTCCTCAGTTATCTGCCAGTGCAAATCCCTTAGCTTGTAAAGGCCGCCTCACTTTGTTTTCACAACCCTTTGATCGAGCCGCCGAGTTAATACTTGTTCATTGCCAAGTAGAGTCCTATATTCAGCTGACAGAATTTATGTGAACTTCCTGTGATCATGCCGCACAATTGACACCTGTTCAGTTGTGGCAAATCCTTTAATACCAGTACATTTCACAATGTATGCTCAAACTGTCACTTACAGACCCCGACTGTTCCACTGTTTCAATTTATTTTCAAAATTCCTGTGAATACTGCTAAAAGAAACCAAAGCCGGCTTCCCTTGGTCTGCCGACTTTGAATATAAAAATCTGCACACTTAAAAGAATTCAAAGTTGGCTTCAAGGGTCTGCTTGCTTTGTAATAAAATAAACTTTGTATTTGATATCTACTGGTCAGTTGAAACAATGAGTTTACTGCTCGCTACCAGCTGTGTTTATTCACCACCCGGTCTTCTTTTGTTTGCCATCTGTAATCGTAACCGTTACAAACAGGCATTGATGTCTGCAGGGTAAATAATATACACGGCATTAGTTGTTTTTAAGAATACGTTCTGTATCCCATGCTAGCGAAAATATTGTCATTTGCTCTTACGGTGAATGTATTTCCTAATAATGATTTTTATTTGCGAAATGTTGTTATATTGTTAACCTGGATATAATACACTCTTGGTTATTTTGCACCATACACCGGATCATGCGTGAATTGCTGGTGCCTTCAAGCAATCGGTCGTTATTTATGTCTCTCTCTTTCTATTGTTTGTGATTTTGCTCGATCCAATTTTAAGTTTGATAATATACCGGTATTCAAACTTCTGAGGACACCTATATTCACGACAATAAAATAATGTGTCAATGTTGTTACCTGACATAAGCGATACACACGACCGGTACTCTACATTACCGGACCATGTGTTAGTGGATACGTTTGTGTCTTTTATGCATAAATTGCTTATGAAGATCAAAAAAGAGGAATAAATGAGAACAGTAAAAGGTTAGTTTCTTTCAGTTTATTATCAAATAAACGTTTAATTTACATACCTTATTTTAACATGAAGTGCTGCGGGGGGGGGGGGGGCAAATTCAACACAATTTGTTTCGGTTCATAAGTTTTGGGACATATGATCTAGTTGAAAAAATGTTTAACCATAAGTTATGGGACAGGAAAAAATTCATTTATTTTATCCTGTCCCAATATATACGGTAAATACGAAAAAATGTTGCATATATATATATATATATATATATATATATATATATATATATATATATATATATATATATATATATATATATATATATATATATATATATACATATATACACATACACACACAAATTGAAAATATATATACACACACACACAAACATACAAATTTTGTACCATATATAAAGTAAAAGAAATTGGAGACAAAATGGGAGTTATGAAGCATTTCTACCTGTCTACAGCTATTCCCTTGTTATAACATGGCAGTTGTGATCCACAACTGAGTACTGCATTATGTACCAAACAGTGATATAGCAAGAATGATTGAAAGTTTGATGAATGAATGAATGTGTGTGTATATGTGTGTTGGGCAGGGGGGGGGGATATATTGTTTAATTTCATGGCATTTGTGCATTTAATTTTGTCAAATAATAACGCTTTAAAATGGAAATAAAGATATAGTACTAAGCTTCGTGTTGCTTTCCTTCAACCCATCCTGTTATACATCTGATAGACAAATTCAAGTACAGTAGTTTAATTTTGGTCACTGAGTCCATAGTGGTACTGTGTTAGATCCTGAATCACATTATATTGATGGGCATTATAACGAGGGACAGTTGTACAAGGACATTTCATTTTTCAAGTATACAAAATATTTTTCATCTAAAGAGCACTGAAAGTGACTGGAAAAAACGAAAATAGGTAAATTTATACTTACATCCTATAAGCATTATAAGTATAGAGAAAACCTTCTCCGAGTTGGTGTTGGGAGACACATTTCCAAAACCCACACTGGTCAAACTACTAAATGTGAAGTAGAGTGCTGTCACATATTTTGATTTTATTGTGGGTCCACCAGTTTCGTTCTGATAATACTGATGAGTCTGACGTGCAAGTTCGTCTAACCAGCCAATTTTTGGCTCATCTAGATGAGGTCTCTCCACATTTGCTATTGCATACCATATACATGCCAGCCAATGGGCTATCAGAGCAAAGGTTGCCATTAGTAACATTAGTACTGCAGCTCCATACTCGGAATACCGGTCCAATTTTCGAGCCACCCGTACAAGTCGTAACAACCTGGCCGTTTTGAGGAGTCCAATGAGAGTCGTTGTCTGGAAAATAAAGAAAATTCTGCTGCTGCTAATGATCATGATAGTGATGATAATGATAGCGATAATCATGATAGTGATGATCATGATAGTGATGATCATGATAGTGATGATCGTGATAGTGATGATCGTGATAGCGATGATCATGATAGCGATGATCATGATAGTGATGATCATGATAGTGATGATCATGATAGTGATGATCATGATAGCGATGATCATGATAGTGATGATAATGATAGTGATGATCATGATAGTGATGATAATGATAGCGATGATCATGATAGTGATGATCATGATAGTGATGATCATGATAGTGATGATAATAATAGTGATGATCATGATAGTGATGATCATGATAGTGATGATAATAATAGTGATGATCATGATAGTGATGATAATGATGATAATAATAGTGATGATCATGATAGTGATGATCATGATAGTGATGATAATAATAGTGATGATCATGATAGTGATGATAATGATTGTGATGATAATGATGATGAAAATACCAGTGATGTATATCTTTTAACTTGTGTCAATCATGTTAAATACTTTGATGGTGCAGGAAAAGAAACCAAAGGCAACATCAACAATAAAAAACTCTAAGAAAAGAGAAATATCAGGGGCTATTCAAGGATGCTTGACTGGGGTATTTCAGGCTAATTTCTAAATATATTGCACCAAAAAATCAACTAAATGTGCAAAAATCATGTATATCATTTGCAAGTCCTACCTTTGTTTACTTTTATATAACTCCCTACTTCCCATATTAAGAAAATCCCTTTTTTAAAAAAAGGAGCGGGGAATTTACTGCCCCACTAAACCTTCATCTTAGAACAGACCCTGAATAATCTGAAAATTTTACATTTTTCCCAGTGAAAATGTATCAAACGATTTCCAAGATCAATTATTTAGAAAGTTTTAGAAAAATTATGCTGAAATTGATCCTGTTTATTGTATTATAATGAGATTCACCTGTATCAATATTATTGTATCCACCCCTCCTCCCAATAATACATCCTGACTCTGATGCTATTATCTATTATCACATTCTGACTGATGTTATTATTACATCCTGACGCAGATGTTATTATCACATCCTGACTGATGTTATTATCACATCCTAACTCTGATGTTATTATCACATCCTGACTGATGTTATTATCACATCCTGGCTCTGATGTTATTATCACAGCCTGACTGATGCTATTATCACATCCTGACATGTTATTATCACATCCTGACTCTGATGTAATTATCACTTCCTGACTGATGTTATTATCACTTCCTGACTGATGTTATTATCACTTCCTGACTACAAAACATTTCTACATTATATACAGTACTTATTACAGTTTAGATCAATGACAGGAAACCTTTCTTGATGATAAATCATGTAGACAATACACCTATTTGCTGAAACAATAACAACCTTGAAAAGCTGTCTCTCTTAGCTTGATTGATAGGTGATGTATCTTTCACATAGGACAAGTAGTGATTGCTTACACTGACATGTCCTAATATTATTGCTTTTGCCATCAAATGTAATTTGATTTTACAGAAATTTTGCAATTTTGGACACACACTAATAAACGAAATTTGACTTCAAACATTTTTGTATTTGTTTTGAAAAATATCCCGGTGTTATTGATATTCTAAATCAATTAAGGAACAAAATGTTTGAATAGTGTAATTTGACATTATTAAGGTTTATTCTCTATGGTTTTACATGGAAAGAAATGTCTGAATTCTACTGTCAAATACATCTAAACTGAAGCAGTTCCTATTCACTGTAGATAATTTAAACTATTGTATATACATAATGTGCCAGCAGATCTGGGTCTTTGCAGTTTGTAAGGACAAATCAGTAGAACTGGGTCTATGCAGTTTGTAAGGACAAATCAGTAGAACAAACAACATAGACCCTGATCTGCTGGCACATTATGCGATGGCAGATCAGGGTCTATGTTGTTTGCTTATATGTGAGTATATACAGTAAGTGTCAGACATATGTATGACAGAATAGGTATACATTTGCTCTCATACCATGCAACTTTCTTGGCAATTGTAGTTTTTTTTTTTCACTCTCAGATGGAGGGGGGATTGTGGTCAAGAGGGGTCATTGTGCACAGCCTAAGTCAATGGCAATTTATAATGAATAAAAACTGTGAGTTAATATTGTTATTTGAATCTAACAACCCATTCTTTCTCAAGATTTAAATTTAATGGGAAAATAATGACATATATTAGTTACTGATTAAGTTCGCTTAGCACTTATTTTATAACTGATATAATCTTGCTTTAATAAGATCGGAAAATGGACAGTTATGGTGATGGGCACCCTCCTGTTAAAAAATGGCAGCTCTGAATATCTTGTAAATTAAACAGTTCACTATTGAGTATGAGTGACTAGATGTGGCTCAAATTTAGCATCATGTTAATAGTGTTCTCAATTAAAATCTTTAGATATCAAGGTATGATTTATAATGCTGATTTTTGTGTAGAAATATATTTAAAGTTCAGTAATGCACAGGAGCTTGTCAACTTCTGGTTCAAGTTGATTTGCATTACAATGTCCATGTGTTTTAACCCATTACATTTGGGATTTGATTCCGGTTGTATTTTACTTCATCACCATGTGGATGATAATTGGTTGACTTTTTTTACTCAGATGTTGACGATAATGAAGACTTCGAGGTTTTCAAGTAAACTGTACAGTTGAAAACTTCAGTGCTTGTAATGTTTGCATGTATACTGAAGTTGTTCTTAAAACAGAAACGAAGCTTTACTTAGACATTAATTCTTGATTGTTTTTTGTGAATTTAATATTTCTGTGTCAGCATTCCAGACCAGTGCTCTTAACCACAATGTACCAGTTACTTCTACTAAAGATTTTCAGGATGTCACCTCAATGGCAGCTAGTGTACACAGAAAATATTCAGTGATGCATTACAGGCATGGCATGACATAAAACTTTTTAGTAACAAAAAGAATTCTTTCCGACTGGCACATTGGTGGCAATGGTGAAATGATCAAATAAAACTAAAATGTACATTGGCACCAATAATTACAAACCCAGTCTCTCACATTATGAAATATGTACCAGTTAACTTGCATATGTTAAGACACAGTTGTGCATCAATTTTGCAGTAAACTTGTCCCTCATTTTAATCCTCTTCATTATACTGTGTTATAACGAGGGACAGTTATATAATATTGGTGGTAAGGATCTTGTGTTTATCAGACAATACCATATTTTTTTTATGGACTTTCTGCCCCTTGTAACCCTATCTAAATCTGACTATAGAAAAGCACAATATGACTAAAAACTGGATGAAAATTATTTGATATTTAAATATTTAAAATTTTCAAGCCATGCCAAGACTATTATATCCATTTCCAATTGATGTGATAGGCCTTCCTAATGTTAATTCCATGCCATTCCAATCAAAGTGATAGGCATTCCTAATGTTAATTCCATGCCATTCCAATCAAAGTGATAGGTCTTCCAAATGTTAATTCCATGCCATTCCAATCAAAGTGATAGGCCTTCCAAATGTTAATCCCATGCCATTCCAATCAAAGTGATAGGCCTTCCAAATGTTAATCCCATGCCATTCCAATCAAAGTGATAGGTCTTCCAAATGTTAATTCCATGCCATTCCAATCAAAGTGATAGGCCTTCCAAATGTTAATTCCATGCCATTCCAATCAAAGTGATAGGCCTTCCAAATGTTAATTCCATGCCCTTCCAATCAAAGTGATATGCCTTCCAAATGTTAATCCCATGCCATTCCAATCAAAGTGATAGGCCTTTGAAATGTTAATCCCATGCCATTCCAATCAAAGTGATAGGCATTCCTAATGTTAATTCCATGCCATTCCAATCAAAGTGATAGGCCTTCCAAATGTTAATTCCATGCCATTCCAATCAAAGTGATAGGTCTTCCAAATGTTAATTCCATGCCATTCCAATCAAAGTGATAGGCCTTTGAAATGTTAATCCCATGCCATTCCAATCAAAGTGATAGGCCTTTCTAATGTTAATCCCATGCCATTCCAATCAGTGATAGGCCTTTCTAATGTTAATCCCATGCCATTCCAGAGATATAGATTGGAACCTAAGATACTTCTAAGTGATGATGACTAGCTCCATCCAAACGCATGCTGGGATGCTGGATAGTCTATTTTTTTTAAAGGGGTGAACCACAAGACCCGTTTGTTAAATGGTCACTTAGGGATGCATACAAAGCTGGCAGAATAGATTGAAACAGTTCACACCTGCATGCACAAACTGATTTGGTAGCCCAAAAATAGAAGCATGTGAGGAATTTCTGTTATCAACAAAGGATTTAGATGGCATAGGATTAATATTAGGAAGGCTTATTGTTGCGAGTAGAAACAGATATGACAGTCTTGGCATTAAGACACAGAATGGTTTGAAAATTTATAATAATTGAAAAGATTTAATTATTTTCATCCGATTTGTATCAACATTGTGCTTTTCTTTAGCCAGATCTACATGTAGATAGGGGTTCAAGCTGCTGAGGGGTCCAGAGGAAACTTTAGAATATATTTTCAGCTATATATTTAAAAGCATAGAATAATTAGATGTTTGCATAGTACTACACCTCTCCATCAATAACTCATGCGCAGATAACACATGAACCCAATTACATGTATAATGCAGGATCAGGTGTGGATCCCATTATTTTTCTAGAAAATGCAAAAAGAACTGGCACTATTGGTTGAATCATGAAGAAAATCATGATCAAAATTTGCAAATTAAACCTTGATATATTGGTCATTTTACCATCTAAATTAGCAGTTAGTGCCCAGAAATTTAGAATCAACATCGTGAAATTTGCAAGTTTTAATAAGAAATCACATATTTTGTTAGATTTTCTTGGAATAATTATTTTGTCAATGCACTGTAAATAACAAAATATGACAAAATATTGATCAAATAAAATGTCAGTAATGCCTACTGATGGCAATACTTTAAGAAATAAATACCAATTAAATAAGTCTTGTCAAGTCAAATTCATGTATCAGTTGTACCTTTTAATATGGTTCCAGTGTAATCATCATAAATGTGATATGCTCTCTTGTATTAACACGTGAAAAGTGTCAATTTGCTCAATGATAAGCAGTAATTTTGCTATAAACTTGCAAAGAAATCACATCGTCAGTATGTTACTAATATAATTTTTTTTTTAAAATCAAGTTTTGACATTGTTGTTTTTCTAAATAAATCTCATTCTTTTTTTAAAGAAAGAATCTTGTTTTATTCTGAATCTACAGTAGCACTAGAATGTATCCACATTCACATGCAAAAAGTGGTGACATAAAACACAATGTTTCCCTCAGTAACTTGTGTCCTCGCTTATGCCATGGTCTATGTTTTTGGACCCTGTTGTGTGTGAGTTATTGAGGAAGAGGTGTACTTATAACTGTTCTTGTATTCTATACTAGATATGGTATACTGTTCACTTGGAACATCCTTGACCTTTTCCATCACATGCTAGAAAAACCTAGGATGTAAATAATGGCCATTTTGAACTGCCCTCAAGTCTGTGGTTGTTATTACATCAAAATAACTTCATGATATCACAATGTGTAGAGGACGTGTCATCATTTACAGCAATGTAAGCAATCATTTCAGGCTATTTGAACTGAATGATTTCTTCAATTTTTCATCACAAAGCTGTTGGAATAAAATTAAAAATGAAAAGTGCAGGTATTTCATTGATTGTTGAATTGTCGAGTGTTATTTAGGAACAGTGATTATGTATCCAGGGATTGATAACCAGACATGAGCATTAGGTGGCATCTACTTGCTCCATCCTTATCTGATACAAATTTTAAAATATAGCTGAACTAGTCAACAATTTCCTTGTGGTCTGCAAGCTATTTAAGATTAATGTATAATGTACAAATATTACATCAAAAAATGTATGTCCATAGGGCATTAAGTGCATTCACCAATCTATATTCAGACAGCTGTACTTTCAACCAAGGCATGTTTGATTCGACTAATATGCGTTAGATTATGTTATCATTACATATTGGACTTGCACAATACATAACATTTACACTGCATTTTGAGAAAATATAATTTTGAGAAAATATAATTTGTTGGTAGTTTTTTTTATACATCTTTTTGCAAATATGTGGCTTATCTGGAGCTCCGTTAATTACTTGATTATAGGGCATCACAAACAAGATGGCTAGGGAAACCACACGTTTTGGTAAATTATGAATGCAAAGACTGATGGCTGCCCTCTAAAAAGCCATGTGCATTATTAATTTATCCAACATCTCCTGCCACTTTAATCAAACCACACTGCCAAAGATGTGAAGAAAAAAAATCTATTTTCATTTTGCATTGCAAAGTGTTTTGGGTAAGAAATCATTAAAATGAACAAACTGGATTTACAATTAACTGTAAAGATTTTGCTGCAATGTAATTTATATTTATACAATACAGCACTCTCTCACTATAAAACCCTTCATTATACCATAGTTCCTGTTATAAAGTGGCAGGGCTGAGCAAATTCCATAGCCTGACGTCCCGGACTATTCATTTTTGAAGTCGGACGAGTAAAATTTTCCCAGTCACTAGTCCGAGACATGAGCTTTTATCCTTTTTTAAAAAAGTCAGACAAGTGCTTATTTTTATGCCATAATCATGTTATCTACCTTTATCTGGCCATTCATGCACTAAAGGCATACTGAATGCTTGATTTTACCCCTCTCCATGTATTTATTTACATCCAGTATCGCACCTACCAGTGGTCATTGATAACTGTTGCATGAACACACGTGCATGACTGCATATTGGGCTAAGCAACCAAAGTATTGGCCAATCAAAACACGTGAAACCAGATAAAACTGGTAGAATTAATTAGCAGTGTTTTAAACAGCTTCGTTGTATTGTGTTTACTCAAACCAGATCCTCATGAATGATGCGCCCTTTGATTTTTATCCAGTGAGTCAATCCAATTAAATTAATGAAAGGCACTTTACTGACATTAGTATTGGTTCCCTTTATAAACTGATTAAATGGTAGTGATGATTCTTTAATTTTTAACTGATTATACAGAGGATTAACTTCCACATCTGACGCTGCATTTGACGCAAACAATTATAGTGAATTATAATAATTAAGGAGCTGTCTCAGTTCATATTTAGAAGACAAATAGTATGTTATGATCACTTTAGAAGTAGTTGTCAAGCAAGATCATATTTACTATGAGTATAAAATGAGTTTACTAAATTATTTTCGCAAGAAAGTCAATAAGGAAGATTTGGCAAAGGAAAATTCATGTGAAAGTGAAGGGGTAAAACATAAGACTGCCATGGAGTGTGAAGTAACTGTTTGTCCAAAGAGATATACGCCAGACTCACGCCCAAGCATGATGTTGCTGTCTTTCCAAATAGGCTTCAGCCTAGCCAGAGCAGCTGTTGTCTGCGCAATTCTGGAAAGAACCTCAGGTTTTGAACCTTCATCAGAGGCGATAGCACCTAGGTACTTGAAGCTTGTTACTGTGCCCAGTTTCTGTCCATTCACTCTTATTTCCTTTTGGATGCCACTCGGGTTGTTTGTCATTAGGTTTGTCTTTTCAGCGTTGATCTCCATCCCATATCTTAGTGATGCTTGATTGAGATGGTTCAATGAGGTTTCCATTTCTTCTTCATCTCCTGCTAAGCCATCGATATCATCAGCAAAGCACAGGTTGGTGATTGTTCTGCCTCCAACACTGACACTGCCCTCATGGTCTTCCAAGGCGTCGGACATGATCCTTTCCAGGTTGATGTTGAAGAGAGTGGGTGCGAGAAGGCACCCCTGTCTGACTCTGACTGTGGTTCTGAACCAGTCTCCTATGTTGCCATTGACAAGAACTGTACTAGTCGCCTTGTCATACAGGATTTCTATAGTGCAGATTAGTTTTGCATTTATGTTGTATATCCGCATGGTGGCCCACAAGGCTGCATGCCATACCTTGTCGAAAGCCTTCTTCAAGTCAATGAAGACATGATAGAGGTTCTGTTGATGCTGGAGATATTTTTCACAGAGGATTCTAAGATTGAAGATCTGTTCTGCAGTGCTACGTCCTGCTCTGAAACCTGCCTTTTCTTCCACAATGATGTGCTCTGCTTGGGGTTTCAGTCTGTTGAGGATGATCTTAAGCATAACCTTGCTTGGGTGACTGATGAGACTGATTGTTTGGTAGTTCTGGCACAGTTGTAGATTCCCTTTTTTAGGATGAGTCACGATCAGAGACTGGGTCCATGGGCTGGGCCATTCTCCTGTTTGCCAGATTTGGTTGCAGATTGTTGTGAGGACATCTATCATGGAAGTTCCTCCTGCTTGAACAAGTTCTGCTGGTATATTGTCTACCCCAGCTGACTTCCCCTTCTTTAATGCCTTTACTGCATCATCTAATTCGTCCCTGAGGATCGGGTGGTCAACCTCTGTTGTGGTCAGTGGTATGTTTAGTACAGCTTGGTCTCCAGAAGTCTCCTGGTTGTAAAGCTCTGAACAGTATTCCGTCCATCTGTTAAGAATGTCTTGGTTTTCTGTCAGACTCTTACCAGCCTTGTCCTGAATTGTATTAGATCTCCCCTGTTCCTCTGTTGTCAGGTCTTTCACCAACTGGTATGCCCTTTTACTGTCATTCTGGTTCAGGCTTTTCTCGACTTCCTTGCATTGGTCCTCTAACCAGCTTTCTTTTGCTTTCTTTATGCTCTTCTTTGTTAATCTCATTGTATTTTTTTGCTCCTTCATGGTCTCCTCGCTTACTCCTCAGTTTTCTCCTCACATCACTGAGGTCGAGGATATCTGCTGTGACCCAAGGCTTCTTTATTCTACAATGCTTGCCAAGGATCTCTCCAGCTGTGTCTATTACTGCCTTGTTGAAGGTGGTGATCAAGGAGTCTACATTTATTTCTTCATGTCCCAGAATTGTGAGTGGTACAAATTTGCCACCTATTGATGCTTCAAATGCTTGTGCCACGCTTGGATCTTTAAGTTTTTCAAGGTCGAACCTGATCTTAACTTGTCTTGGCTTATTGGTCTTCCTCAGACGAAGTTTGATAGTCATCATCAGCAAGTCATGGTCGCTTCCTATATCAGCTCCTGGGAAGCTACGTGTTCTGGCAATGTATACGCTAGACCGGAAGTGCTTTCTCACCAAGATGTAGTCAATCTGGTTGTGATGTTTTCCATCTGGGCTGTGCCAAGTCCATCTTCTGGATAGTTTGTGGGGGCCAAGGGTGTTCGTTAGCACTAGGTTATTGTATGTGGCGAAGTCCAGGAGCATGAGTCCTCTCTCATTGGTCTGCTTATTACAGTATGGACCACAGACTTCTCGCCAGTCTGCTTGTGCGTCTTCTAATACCTTAGCATTCCAGTCTCCCTGAATAACCAGAATATCATTCTTGGGTGTCTGGTCTATGAGAGTTTGAAACTGGTCATAGAACTCATCCAGTTCCTCATCATCATGGTCAGATGTTGGGGCATAGACCTGTATGATAGTGATGTTAAAGGGAGATGCCCTCACAAGGATTGTAATCATCCTGTTAGACACTGGTTGACAACCCATGACTGCACTCACAATGTCCTTGTGTACCATAAACCCGACTCCATGTTCATGCTTGTTCTCATGCCCACTGTATCATATACTTCATTATAAGGTGGTCTCACTATAAGACAGTATACTCTATGGCTCCAATAAACAGTATTAAATTGAGGTAGTACTGTATAATGTACTACATTATAAGGCAGTCTCACTATAAGACAGTATACTCTGGCTCCAATGAGCAGCATTATAATGAAGTAGTACCAACCCAAGTACAAACAGCATAGACCAAGGTCTCCTAGTGCATTATTTGAAGGCAGATCCAGATTTATGTTGTAATCACAGTTGGCCACTCATAATACATGAGCAAATTGGTTAGTGCACAAGCCCTAAGTTTCTCCAGCCAATATCCTTTGTCACCATCTTGCTTACCTCTTTCATTTCAATATTTTGGTTGAGGAATAAATTATTATACTAAGAAACATCTGCTGTTGTATAACACCATTCAAAGTGAATACACAAATACTCTGCCAGTTACACAAACAAATACAACTCTTTCTTCATCTCATAATTGACTCTCACCTGGCATTACCTGAGAAATATACCAGGTTATAATCTGGCATGATGGATTTTTCTTCCCCATAGAACTTCTTCTTGTTTGATATTATCTACCGGTAAGCTTAATGGTACTGACTGACATAAAACAAAACTCTTAGTTCTTTCATTTCCAGGAAATTATTATTCATGTGCCATTTTTACTTTCTCTCATCTTTGTTTCTATCTCTTCTGAGGCTGAGCATCTTTTCATAAGCAATTAAATTAAAAGAGCTATTTTAGGGTACAATGAACCTAAAAAGCATCCCAAACTTATGAAGATCAAAGATAAGGTAAAGCTATTATCAGAAATGTCAGTACTCAATATTCAGTACTCAGCATTACTAAAATGATTTGCTCAGTCCCAGTGTAGTGTAAGGCATTCATTTGTCTGAAACTTGGACAAATTATTTTTAAAAAAAACAATAAACATACAGGAAAGAAATACTCAACCCAAAAAATGTAAGCTCATGGCACTTTGATTTTAAAAAAAAGTTATACTGTATTTACATACATGCATTTTATACATTTAGTTTCCTGCAGTGTACATTTTAACTCTTGTTTACAGAAGGAATTTTTGAATACTTTTTTGTGGAAGGGGGATTTTTTACTCTTAACGACTTTTTGAGAAAGCAAAAAGGATCATCAGCACCATCATATAAAAATACAACACCACAATTTAAATTATTAGCTCTAAATCTTTTTAACATCTTCACAATGAGCTCCACTTCACTCTTGAGAAACAATGTAAAAATATGAAGGACCAATCTAATATTTCTCTTTTTCTCAAGAATGAACTTTACTTGCTTATCTCTAAACCTCACCCTCTCCCAACTTTACTGACCTCATTTCTTAAAACTATTTAACTCTGTACCTCAAACAACCATTCATATCCAATTATCAACTTTCTAGCTGAAATAGCATTTAGCCTGCATTAATAATACATTAACTGTACAAAATGGTCTTTAGAATTCCATTTCAGGAGTTATTATATTTCTCCTATGATAAACTAAGGGGCTCTGTAACTGTGTATATTTTTTAATACTGGGGATTGCCTATTATAGTTTAAAGCTTTCCTGGAATTCTGCCATAATTTTGAGAAAGTAGCTATACAATGAGTTTATCAGTGAGCATAGACATATCAGGCAAGGACAGTATATTTATATCAGAGATCCTGAAATTCTAATGGCTCCTGCCAGACATTTTTACCTGAAAATTATTGTGGCAGCTATATATTTGTGATATTTAATATAAAACATTCAAAGGAGATATAACAAGTTGTGAGTTGTGACCCCCCCCCCCCCTGATATACCTAATTATTAAATGTACTGGAAAATGGTCATATTCAGTTCCAGATTTGCTGCTGCTATAGTATTAGTATTATCTTTACACGACTAACTGATTTCCTTTCAAACTAATTATTTATAAAACATCATCTTTTTTTTCAGAAAACTATACTATAGAATTTCATCCAATAAGTATTTCAATCCATTCTACTGTATAAAAAATTAATTAGTAATTGACAACAAGCTGATGTACTACATGTACCTTAAAAATACATAACACCTAATTAATGGGCAGTTCCGGTAAAGTTGCATGGTATGTTTTATTTTATCAGGTCCTCAAATAAGTCTTGAAGGATGATAATACAAGTTACCATATTTGTTGTTTCAAGTATCTTTTTTTTCTCAATCTGGGCCTAGGCTTCACATATTTTGTTCGAAAGGTATCATGTGCTGACACACCACAACACAAACAATGTGGTGTGAAGGACTGATGTAATGCCTGTAGTACGGACCCTGGGGCAATTGTTCAATTTTAGGGCATTTGATAAGTCCAGGAGATAAGCTTTCAAACCTCTTTTGTCATGTGTTTTGTGGCTATCGAGTGCTTAAACAATTGGGAAAACATAATGACCAAACACGCTTAGTCGGAGACTCATCTACTAATTGTCCAACAAAAAAACAATGCAGTCACCTTTGAATTAAGCTTAGTCAGCAACATCTTTATTGACTATTTAACAAAGAAAGCTGTAAACTAGACCTATTGACCTTTTGAATTTTACTTTGTTAAGGTGTTTATTTGGCAGTTAAAAGGATAAACAAATCAAAGACCAGTTGATATAATGATATTTGAGAACTCCTATGACCGATGTCCAGTTGCTTCTAGTATGTGCTGATCAAAACCTTTGAGCTACCAGAGACATTTGATTTTTGGTACTGGCTTGAGGGGGAATGTGGGAAGAGGGGAATGCTTGTATGACCATATTAAAGTTTGCAACAACTCTTTAATCATATATACTAACAATCATTTCAGCCCATAATGAAACCAAAACATTATTGAAATTAATCCGTTAACAACTATGTGTAATTGCAGTATCTCTTGTATTTTGACTTGACAAGCTGGAAGCTGAGATCACTGCATCTCTGTGAACCATTTTCTCTCTAAATGTTAAACTTCCAGCACACAATAGATGTGGTTTACAATGAGCACAACTGATGTGGAAAAGGCACATGTATTGATACCTTGTAAGAAAGGCACATGTATTGATAACTTGTAAGAAAGGCACATGTATTGATAACTTGTAAGAAAGGCACATGTACTGACACATTGTAAGAAAGGCACATGTATTGATAACTTTTAAGAAAGACACATGTATTGACACATTGTAAGAAAGTCACATGCATTGACACTTGTAAGAAAGGCACATGTATTGATACCTTGTAAGAAAGGCACATGTATTGATACCTTGTAAGAAAACACATGTATTGATACCTTGTAAGAAAACACATGTATTGATACCTTGTAAGAAAACACATGTATTGATACCTTGTAAGAAAACACATGTATTGATAACTTGTAAGAAAGGCACATCTATTGATACCTTATAAGAAAGGCACATGTCTTGATACATTGTAAGAAAGGCACATGTATTGATACATTGTAAGAAAGACACATGTATTGATACATTGTAAGAAAGGCACATGTATTGATACCTTGTAAGAAAGGCACATGTATTGATAACTTGTAAGAAAGGCACATGTATTGATAACTTGTAAGAAAGGCACATGTATTGATAACTTGTAAGAAAGGCACATGTATTGATAACTTGTAAGAAAGGCACATGTATTGACACATTGTAAGAAAGGCACATGTATTGATACCTTGTAAGAAAGCACATGTATTGATACCTTGTAAGAAAACACATGTATTGATACCTTGTAAGAAAACACATGTATTGATAACTTGTAAGAAAACACATGTATTGATACCTTGTAAGAAAACACATGTATTGATAACTTGTAAGAAAGGCACATCTATTGATACCTTATAAGAAAGGCACATGTCTTGATACATTGTAAGAAAGGCACATGTATTGATACATTGTAAGAAAGACACATGTATTGATACATTGTAAGAAAGGCACATGTATTGATACCTTGTAAGAAAGGCACATGTATTGATACCTTGTAAGAAAGGCACATGTATTGATAACTTGTAAGAAAGGCACATGTATTGATAACTTGTAAGAAAGGCACATGTATTGATAACTTGTAAGAAAGGCACATGTATTGACACATTGTAAGAAAGGCACATGTATTGATACCTTGTAAGAAAGGCACATGCATTGATACCTTGTAAGAAAGGCACATGTATTGATACATTGTAAGAAAGGCACATGTAATGATACCTTGTAAGAAAGGCACATATATTGATAACTTGTAAGAAAGGCACATGTATTGATAACTTGCAAGAAAGGCACATGTATTGATAACTTGTAAGAAAGGCACATGTATTGATAACTTGTAAGAAAGGCACATGTATTGATAACTTGTAAGAAAGGCACATGTATTGACACATTGTAAGAAAGGCACATGTATTGATACCTTGTAAGAAAGGCACATGCATTGATACCTTGTAAGAAAGGCACATGTATTGATACATTGTAAGAAAGGCACATGTATTGATACATTGTAAGAAAGGCACATGCATTGACACATTGTAAGAAAGGCACATGTAATGATACCTTGTAAGAAAGGCACATATATTGATAACTTGTAAGAAAGGCACATGTATTGATAACTTGCAAGAAAGGCACATGTATTGATAACTTGTAAGAAAGGCACATGTATTGATACCTTGTAAGAAAGGCACATGTATTGATACCTTGTAAGAAAGGCACATGTATTGATACCTTGTAAGAAAGGCACATGCATTGACACATTGTAAGAAAGACACATGCACTGATATGTTGTAAGAAAAAAATTTAGTTGTTCACAATCAGATTTATGTTTTTGTTGCAGTGTTTTTTTTAAAAATATAAATAACAACAACTATTTCAATTCCTCTTGGGTTACATCAGTTGGTGATAGAACATCTACAAGCAAGGCCCAAGAAAAACAATGTCAAAGCATTTCCTGGAAATAAACTTAAAATTCATGAAAGCTGACTGAGCTCATTCAGGGACTGACACTTATCAATCGGAAAGAAAAGGCATTTAAAAATAGCATTGTCACAGATTCATTTGACACGTCAGACACTTTGTTGAACATAGTAATACGAGTTTTGCTCTTTGGTGCATTTTCGATTTGTAAGGAATGCTTATGTTCATTACATCCCGCACTGTTGACAAGGGCTTACTTTCAAAAATCTGAAACGCCTGGACTGAGAAGATTCTTCTGCTTTGAAATAACTCCAAAAAGATTGCATTCAGTGTTTTGTCATATCTCAGCCACATGAACTGGTCCAACCACTTGCTGCTGAAACTTTTTGCCTTCGTCAGATTAAAATTTTCATCTTGATTGTCTCCCTTTCTCTTATTCACGATGGTTAATGCCCGTCTTGGATATTTAAGATTTATGATAACTCAGGGGAAAACAATAGTGCTGTGTCGTTCATATAATCTTATAATTATTAGGTACTTAATCAGTGGGGATTTTACCCTAACGAACTTATTTGATTGACTGTTGTTACTATGAATGACCAATTAGCAAATCTCTGGAAGGGGGTTTGTTTGCATGATTGATTTTCAACTGTTCTATTTGTTCTCTGTATCATTTCTTTTATTTGAAACAAAGCTGCAATGGTATTTATTGTTACATCAACGCTGACAATGTAAAGTGGAGATTCTGTTTGGCAACAGTATTTATTGTTACAGCAATGCTGACAATGTAAAGTGGAGATTCTGTTTGGCAATGGTATTTATTGTTAAAGCAATGCTGACAATGTAAAGTGGAGATTCTGTTTGGCAATGGTATTTATTGTTACAGCAATGCTGACAATGTAAAGTGGAGATTCTGTTTGACAATGGTATTTATTGTTACAGCAATGCTGATAATGCTGGCAGTAAATGCCTTAATTTGCTTTGTTGATGGAAGTGTGAAGTCAGGATTAGGGAGCAATTATGACCAGTGTTTGAGGCAGTTTGACACCTGTCATATGAAGATTTGCCATTCTGTGTTTGTTTTGTCAGAAAGGGAGTTTGAAATTATTAGATTTTACAGTTGTAAAGTTAAATACAAGAAAAAGAATAAGATTGACATTCATAGCTATGAATGTTCAACAGGAGTAATTTGTAATCAGTCAAAATATCGTTACCATCAGAAACGTCCGGCATATACGAGTTTCCTGGGATCCTAAATTCTAACGACTCTTGCCAGACATTTTTTCGCAAAAATACACAAACCATGATATCCTTAATTATTAAATGTACCAGAAAATGTGTCATTTTTGGTTTTGAATTCACTGTAACTTCAGTTTAAATTATCCTTCCATGCTTCATTAATTTTCTCTCAAACTATTAGTTTATAAAAAAAAAAGGTTATTTTTTTGAGAAAAAAATACTTTAGAATTTTACCCAAAAATTAATTACTTCCTAACTGACAACAAGCAGACCCCAAACCTCCAAATTACTATCACAGATGTATTTTGGTTTATAAAACCCTTCATAACTGAACATCTTTTACCTAAATGATATGCCTGTCCAAACCCAACAATACTACATCTATGTATCCTTTAAGATCAGCATCAAACCTATGTTTAAAACTACCAACAAGAACTAATGCATTGAAAAAGTAATTTACATATACAGGATCTTCTGACTGGAATCAGCCACCATTTGAACTAAAGTAAGCTGACAATCTTGCCATGTTCAAATTGGGATGTTTTAATTACCTAAGTGTATAATATACCTCTTACCAAATATTTCCGGTAGTTTCTCCTTTGTTCTTATGTATATTCATAAATCAGTTACAAACATGATACATGTACAATGATGTACATGTATGTACATTACCGGTATGCAAGTTTTAAGTGAAATATTTGTGACATTAGACCACAATTATGTTCATTTTCTTTCTTTTTTTCTTTCTTCTGTTTTTTTTAACAAATATCATGCGGTTATATAGTCTGGGTCAAATGATCCAGTTTATTTTTAGAATTTAAATAAATGCAGCGATTAAGATGAGTGCATCTGGAATAACATGCTTCTTATACAAGCTCAGCCTCCAGCCTAATTCCAATAATGTCCCTCATCCATCACAGCAATTGTTTCGATGAGGGGTCCAGTTTCCATGATCAGTAGAGTTAAAAATAGGAACTTGACTGGTCAATGTCCTTCAATCCTGACAAATGCAAGGTTAGGTGAATTCCAACAAGAGTCCCTCAAAGCAACAAATGCTCTACTGACCAAAAAGAATTTCCAAGAATTCAAAATAAGACCATTTCTTCTTTTAACTGCTGAGTGTTGAAACCAATGTAATATTTTGAGTAATAAACAAGATTTTAAAATTAGCCACTGTGGCAGTCATATTGAATGCAAGATCCGCACCATTTTAATTTAGGACCAAAAAACATCGTTAGAAGTCTTTCGATGAAAACCCAATGTGAATGTGACCATCCATTCAGAAGGAGTAGCAACAACAACAAGATTTTTAACATGGCCACCACGGTGGCAATATTTTATGTCAGTTTGGCATAATTGTTAGTTAGGCCCAACTAGACACCATAATGTCTTCTTGTGAAAACCCCTATGTCAATAAGGGTTTCCATTTAGGACAAGTAGCAATAAGAAGATATTAAAGATGACTGCTCTGGTGGTCATATTGAATGTCAGATCAGCAATGTTTTCATTTAGGACCAAGCAGACATAATAAAAAGCCTTCCTGTAAAACCCCATGTTGATATGACTTTCTATTTATTAGGAGAAGCAAGAACAAGAATTTCAAGATAGCAGCCATATTGGATGCCAGATAAGTACCATTTTCATTCAGGACAAACAAGATACCATAAGAAATCTTTCGGTGAAAACCCAATATCAATATGACCATACAACTAGGAGAAGCAGCAATAACAAGGTTTTAAAGATGGCTGCCATGGTGGCCATATTGGAAGTCAGATTATTTAGGACCAACTAGACATCATAAGAAATCTTTCAGTGAAAACCCCAAGTCAATATGACTTTCCATTCAGGAGGAGTAGCAATAGCAAGATTTTCAAGATGGCTACAATGGTGGCAATATTGGCGGTCAGATCGCCACTGTTTTCATCAACGACCAAGTAGACATCACAAGAAAACTTTTAGTGAAAACCTCATGTTGAGATGACTTTCCAGTCAGAAGGAGTAGCAATAACTAAATTTTCAATATAGCCAAAGTGGTGGTCATATTGGCTATCTGAGCTACACAATTTTAATAAAAGACATTCATAAGTCTTCTGGTGAAAACCCCATGTCGATATGACTTTCTGTGTAAGAGATGCGATAACAAGATTTTCAAAATGGCTGCCATTGTGGCCATATTGGACATGAGATTGGCACCATTTTTCAATTAGACCAACTAGATAAAAGTCTTTTACTGAAAAAGTCTATGTTGATATGATCATTCACTCAGGAGGAGTAGCAATACATGTAACACGATTTTCAAGAATGCTGCTGTCGTGGCCATACTGGATGTCCAAGTGATACCATTTTCATTTAGGATCAACTAGATATCATAAGAAATCTTCTTGTGAAAACCCCATGTCAATATGAACATCCATTCAGGTGGAGTAGCAATAACAAGATTTTCAAAATGGCCACTGTGATGGCCATATTGGATATCCAAGCAGCATCATTTATACTTAGGACCAACTAGACATAATAAGAGGTCTTCTAGTGAAAACCAGTTTGTCAATATGGCTTTACATTCAGGAGGAGTAGCAATAACAAGATTTTCAAGATGGCTACCATGGTGGCCATACTGAAGGTCAGATCGGTACCATTTTCATTTAACAAGATTTTCAAGATGGCCACTGTGGCAGCCATATTGGACATCTGATTGGCAGCATTTTCATTTCGGACCAACTAGACATCATAAGAAGTCTTTTTGTGAAAACCTCATATTGATATGACCATCCATTCATCAGGAGTAGCGATAACAAGATTTTCAAGATGGCCACTGTGGCAGCCTTATTGGATGTCTGAGCTATACCATTTCCATTTATGACCAACTAAAACATAGGATGAATGTGTGTGTACAATTTCATGGCAATCCTCCATGTAGTTTAGGAAAAGCAGTGATAACACACTTGTGCTAACAGACAGATGGATGTCAGACGACGGACGGATGGATGACAGACAACATACCATCATATAAGCTCTTCTGGTCTATGACCAGTAGAACTAATGACTGTAATAACCTGAATGTCTAATTAGATCATTTACATAGAAATACAAATATACCTACTAAATTTCATTTCTCTACCTCCAGTAGTTTTTGCTCAATTATGTTAACAAGGTATTTTGCCATAATGCAACTTTGGGTAGCTGCACAAAATAAAATATTTCTCTTTTTGTTACTCATAAAAGTTTTGAACTATTTGTATCACAAACTGTGTACAATTTATTTGAAATTGAATATTGTTTATTCTGCTACCCTTACTTTATGACTGCAGTAATTATCTTGAATTGAACTATTCTGATAGTTCTATTTAGCAAATGGTCATCATCATGACCTTACATGCCATTTGCTATTTCATTTGAGAATTTGGTGGGGGTGGGGTGGTTACATGTGCCTTGACTTTAGGTAATCATGGCAACATTTCACATGGACACATAATATGTAGTTTTGTGTTTGTGTGTGTGGGTATAACTGATTTTAATGAAGTAATACTTACCTATTGCTGTTGCATAGCTTACTCTTTCCGGAACAGAAATTACCCGCCTCTGCATGATGAGAATTCATCTTCACATAGGGTGACTTTCCAGAAGTTCTGGAAGTAGACCCTGTGACACTGGTGCATGCCCAGTAGTCCTCATTCTTTATCAATGATGCAGACCACTAGTGGGACATCAGTGCAGGTTGGGAGGAAGGTATTCACTTAGACCACTTCTGTGCCACGACTAAGGGCCCTAGAGAAAAAATGTCTATGCTTTGGTGTGCATAGGAACGAAGGTAGTAGGAGGCGAAGGTAGTGTGAAATCACCAAAATGCAGCTTTCATCACATCCTCCAAAGAAGTATGAGTTATATATGCCCAAGAGGTAGCAATGGCTCAAACCTTTAATCTTCATGAATGAAAGGTCCATTGTGGTAAGAGATTGATATGCTCTCTTGATTGTCGTGACAATCCACCTCAATATAGTGGAAGCCAAAATATCAGCTGACCCCATTAGAGGAAGGAAAAGACACTTCCTACCTTTTCTTTTCCTTTCAGAGGCTGCCAAATAGAAACATAAAGCACAAACTGGGCATAAAAGTCAATCTTATCATCCCCAGCATGGATATGACTAAGACAGGAGATCTGTATAGGGAGTGGAGCTACCAATGGAAGCTTGTTTTTGCTAAAAAACCTGGTTGACAAAGGAGAGAAACTGACTAATAATTGCCACAGAACTGCAGACAGCCTGGTTCTATGGATAGGGAATGAAACTAACTTCTTCATCTCATGGACGCTAAGGAGAGCAAGACAACAGTCTTGAGGATAAGGTTCTTGATAGAAGCTTCACCCAAAGGTTCAAAGGTGGGGATTAGTTAACAACCACATGACACACGAGAGATTCCATATAGGCATTTGAGAGCGAGACACTGGTCTCTGTAGCTCGAAATAACTGATCACGTTGGCAATATGAGAATCTGAACTGATGGCCGGGCATTTTGAAAATTTGATTGTGTTGGATAGGGATGCCTTATAGCCCTTGATAGTAGAAACCAAGCATTGTCTCTATTCAAAAAGGAAGAGAAGAAAATCAGCCACTGCGCTCATAAAGGGACAGTTAGGATTAACACATTTTCAACTGCACCAATCGCAAAAGATTCTCCACTTGGCATCATAGACCTTGAACATCAAGCATTTCCTGGTCTGAATGATGCACTTGGCAACTTTGCTTGAAAACTTGTCCTGGCAGATAGATCGTTTGAAATGAGCCAAGCATGAAGGTGAAGAATCTGTGGGCTGTTGTGTAGGAGAGAACTCCTGTGCTGCTACAGAAGGTCTCTCCTCTGGGGCATGTGACAGAAGGTCTCTCCTCTGGGGCAATGTCCTGGCTTGTCTACAAGGAAGTCGAGAAGATTCTTGAACCCCTTATGCTGCCTAGCAAACTCCTGGCCCCTACTAAACCTTTGAGAAAGCTCCTTGACCATGGCCAAGTGGGGGAGCAACAGGAGATCTGGGTGGAAGTTGTCCTGGAGAATCTCTCCAAATTGGAGAGAATTTTAGTGTCCTCTGAGCCTGAAGACTTGGGACACAAATGCTGAGGTAGGAGACTTTAAACTTCATTGACTGCCTTATCAAAGGACCAGATCTATTCCTCCTCCACTATCTGGGATGACAGTTGGAGGGAGGCAGGGGATCAGAAGGGAGGAAGAGCCACCTCAGCCTGTTCCATGTCAAACTCATGAGAGTCCAGACAGAACTTTGTTGCCCTGTATCTCTTCTTTGTTGGGGAGACTTGGGGTTTAGAGGAACCTCGTCCTGTAACTCCTCATGCAGAGTGAAAGGACTGTCCCTGGTGGTTGATTCAGCAGGAGGGCGAGAATGACTTTTGAACTTCCTGGGGCATTTGGGAGAAGAGGGCCTGCCCCCTGCCTCCTTTTAATCACCACGGTGTGAAAGGGCGATGTTGGCCCACGGACCTCAACATTGATCTCTCTAGTATGGGGACAAGGTCCTGAAGCCCATGGGTGCATAATAGGGAAGGACCAATCACTTCCCTGCACAGGGTGAGCCTATATCCCATAGGGATTGAGTGGGATAATAGGAAAGGGTTGGATACCAATCCAATTCCCTTCCCTAGTCTGGCATCTGTATGCTGACTCCCAGTCCCTAGTAGGATTCAACAGTAGCCTAGTGAGAGGGGAGTTCTCAACCCGATCCCTATCCTCGTACTGAGGGGCTCCAATGACCAGTGACCCTTTGCCACTGACCGGTGAGCGGTCAATGACTTTTTCACTAGTCAATGACCGATCAGGCGACTCTGATCTGTAGGAAGACCCTTCCTCAGATCTTACAGACTTTGATCATAGTTCACCCCTTGCAAGGTGGCTCGATCCTGTTGCCACTAATGGGCTTCTGGTTCTGAGAGGGTGCTGCTCCTCCCTCACAGAGGGCGTAACTCACTCTCAGTTGTCATTGAGCTGTGGGTCAGATGCTGCTGCTCCTCCCTCACAGGGTGGTGTGACTCACTCTCTGCCCTGTGGGATTGGAGAGGGTGCATGTGACTCACTCTCCACCCATTTATATCCTCCATTGGATGGGGCCCCATGGGCCTTATAAGTCCCTGAAAAGACTGATCCCATATAGTCCTGGGATCTAGAAGTGTCCTTCTTCTCTGAAGAGTCAAGAATTCTTCTTTGAGACCCGAGGGATTTAGAGATGGCAAAACCTGAAAACTGATGATGAAGAAGAAAGCCCTTCTTCCTCCCCTTATATGTCTGTTGCTTTCAGCAAGGTCCCATACCTCGTCTGACCAGAGACAACAAAGAGGACAACCATCTGTTCTTATACAACTGGTACATGCCAGGTGGCAAATGGGGAATGTGTCCCAAGGGGCTTTCTTGTGCCCACATTTCCCTCACACTGACATTGCTGTAAAAAAAAAAACTCTGAAAACAATAACAATAATCTTGTATAATGAAAATAATATATGAACATTGGCATGGAACTAGAATGAACGCTAATTAAAACAGCAATACTATACCACTATACCTGCCCAGTGAATCTCTATTTAATATTAATCCAAACAACAACAAAAATGATATTAAAATCATGATGACATCAGCAATACTTAATTCTGAGTATTGGAGATAGATGAAGAATAACAAAAAACTAGCAAGGTAATACGATAGAATAAAAAGGAATATTATCCTTTAAAGACTACCAGGATATAGAAAATAAGGTTGTATGTTCAACTGAACACACAACTGAATATGAACGCTGGTGTGAGACCCTCTTCCACGAGTTAAACTCAGCGTAAATTATATAGAATAGATGTCAATTTCAGAGATTCAGATCTCAACAAAATTAAGGAAAAGACCACAAACCAATCTGGCAAGGATAGGGAGATGAAATACATACCCGAAGTCTAGAAAAATGAACTGAACTTAATTAAGTCACAAGAAAAAAGTTTCCCCTAATGCGGGAGGGGTAACCTAAAAGGCAAGGTTATGAATAAATGTGACCTAAAATGTCAAAAACTCCAATAAGGGTAAATAGACCCAATTCACGCTAAGTGAATGCAATTTTCCATAGAGCATAATTTGCACCACTAAACATGGAGATGTCCAGAAAAAGGATGAGGACTACTGGACATGCGCCAGTGTCATAGGGTCAACTTCTAGAAACTTCTGGTAAGCCACCCTATGGGAGGACGAATTCTCATCGTACAGACGAGATCATTTCCATTCCGGAAAGAGTAAACTATGAAACAGCAACAGGTATTGTATTACTGATATTAAATACAAACTTTATTTTGTTCCTTTAAATGAATGTGTTGAGTTTCGGATGCTAGCACTAAGACTTTGAAAACCAAAGCATTTTTTTCCAACAGCAGGACAATAATAGTAACTAAAATCTAGCTTTGATAACCAGATACTGCTCAGCTGTCTCAGTCTTAAGTGGCATATGTCATTTTTTCTTTCATCATTTAAAGGTTAAAAATGCAACTAGTTAAGTGTGAATATGACATGGAAGCCCTGACCAATAAAATAAAATTTAAGGGCAAAGATCTCAGTCGAGCAACGGCTATAACATTGTTTATTTATGTCAGAAAATGGTGCAAAGTGAACTTTTTAATGTAAAACCTATACCAAATTTTGGTTTCAATCCACGGAGTCCATCAAAAGTTATTAAGCGGAAATACTATTCATGACAGAAGTGATGTGATGTGACATTATTTGACTTACAGACATGATATGTCTCCTCCACTGATATAGTGGGAACATCAATGTGACCCCTGTAACAGGAAATACATGTAGCTTTAATAGTGGGAACATCATGTGACACCTGTATCTGGAAATACATGTAGCTTCAAAATGAACAGCAAAATTACTTATTATTTGGTAAAGCAAAAAGGCAAAACACATCACAACAAAGCCAGACTACAATAATACAAACCCCACTAACCTCATCAGTCTCTGATCCAAACAGAAGTAGATCAAACGGAATGGCAGCAACGACATCGATAAGAAACCACCCCTTGAAGTAGTGAACAGCAATTTTTCCAGGGTGGCTAACAACCTCGTCATTTTTATTTACATATGTTGTCCGGAAATTTATCAAAATATCGATAATAAACATAATATCTACAATGAGGTCTATGATTGTTAAAGGATCCTGGTATCGGCTCTGCGCTTCATCCTTATCATATTTTCGCTGCTCACTGAGTAAGAATGCTGCCACGTATGGTGTAAAAATGGCAGTGTATATCACTAACAGAAGAATAATCCAATCCCATACCGCCTTGAATGGGGAGTAATGTAAAATTGTACACCTGGGTATCCGTGGCGACTGAAGCTTGTACTCGGGTAAGACATCTGCTCCGAGTGACAGCACCTGAAAAGAAAAAATGGCAGAGATGGAAAAAAGGTCTTTTTTCTTTTAACTAGTGCATGGAAACCATTTCTGTAGAGAGACCATCCTATTTAGAGGTTATCTCATAAAAGTACCATCTTCATAGCAAGGCACTCTTACAAAGACACAATTAATGTATGGATACCTTGGGCATTAGCTGCATACAGACCTATACCATTGTTCTGGAAGCACGTTCGAGTGCATGGTGTGAAAAACAAATTGGTGCAACATTTACAGGATTAGAAATGGATATTCTCTCATACAAGAAAGCTACCACTTGCTATCTAGCTGAATCTAGAATATGAGGGACAAGTGGGCGAAGATCCATCACATGGCTTCTATTAGCCTAAAACACCAAACACTATGTCAGTGTGCTTGCTGTCAATTGATTAGAATGGTCAAGCACTTTAACTGTCATACATTTATTGTAAGTATTTTCTACATTTATCAACACTAACCATATATGATGGCTAACTCATCAATTGTAATGAATTTCAATGGCTTTTGTATCTGAAAGCTTTCTATCAAAGTGTTAAAGAAATCAGTTTAGTAGTTTATGAGAAGACTGTCAAGATTGGCACAATTTTTTTAATGGGCAGTCCACATTGACAGCTGAAAGACATCACTGGGACTGGATACTATCAATTTCTCGTCAGAATGAGTCAAGTGGATTTTAAGAAATGAAAATTGCAAATGTTTATGAAAGAACAATGGACAATAAATGGAAATGTACAAGTGAAAAATGTTTGCAAGGCAAAGCCACATAAATGGAAAATAAATGCTAGGAAAGTCCCTATCTATTTTTTCCTGTCATGATTTTAATCCTTTGGATAATTTAAAAACCTTTTGCAATAGTTTTTAAAAAAACTTTCCTGATGAGGTATTGCATGTATGAACCAATAAGAGATAAAAGAATTCCGCATCAAATTAAATATCCAAGAATCGTGCTAATAGTATGGATAACAAGATCTATATCTTTATGGAAAAAAATACAGATTACAGGAAACGTCTATAGGCAAGAAAGATTGAACACCTTCAGCCTTCAATCAACCTTTCATTTGGTATATTCAACTTCTGTACCAGCTATGGTACACTATTGGTATATTCAACATCTGTACCAGCTATGGTACACTATTGGTATATTCAACATCTGTACCAGCTATGGTACACTACTGGTATATTCAACTTCTGTACCAGCTATGGTACACTACTGGTATATTCAACTTCTGTACCAGCTAAGTTACACTATTGGTATATTCAACTTCTGTACCAGCTATGGTACACTATTGGTATATTCAACTTCTGTACCAGCTATGGTACACTATTGGTATATTCAACTTCTGTACCAGCTATGGTACACTATTGGTATATTCAACATCTGTACCAGCTATGGTACACTATTGGTATATTCAACTTCTGTACCAGCTATGGTACACTATTGGTTCATCTGTAGCTTTTTTTCTTTCAAATTTGTCATCCTTGTTTGTTACAGAGTGAATGTAAAAAAAAAACAAATAAAAAAAATCCTTCCCATTTTTTCCAGACATCAAATATAAAATCTTATTTAGAAGGGTGCATCTTCACTATATCATGCAAATTGCTGCAAAGTACCAAACAAAAAGTCAACTCTGCTTTCCTGTCACTGGAAGGGTAATAAGGAAACTCTCACAAATAAAGACAAAATAAACACAATTATTAGAATCCAGTAATTTCAGTCTGAAAATTGCTTTTCTGTGACCATGACACTGAGAACTATTATTAAGTTTGACCACTTATGTATATTTGTGTGTATTTAACCAAAATATTTATTTATAAATGCTTCAAGTAAGTTCATTCATATAGCTGTCATGGATCAAAACAAGCTCAAACTAGAGTCCCTCAAAGGGACTGATGCTCTACTGACTGAAAAGAATTTGCAGGAATCCAAAGTAAGACCATTTCTTCTTTGTAACTACCGAGTGTTGATACTATCTTGGATATTTTTTGGCAATAACATGATTTTCAAATGGCTGCCATGTCAGCCATATTGGTTGTATGATCAGCACCATTTTCAGTTAGGACCAACTAGATATGACAAAAAAGACTTTTGGTGAAAACCCAATGTCAATATGTCCATCCATTCAGGAGGAGTAGTGATAACAAGATTTTCAAGATGGCCATCATTTTGGCCATACTGGATGCAAGATTGGCCCCCATTTTCAGTTAGGACCAACTATACATCATAAGTACTTGGTGAAACCCCCATGTCAAGATGACCATCCATTCAGGAGGAGTAGCAACAAGATTTTCAACATGGCCACCACTGTGGCCATAGTAAATGTTAGAGTGGCATAATTTTCATTCATGACAAACTAGGCACCATGAGAAGTCTTCTGGCAAAAACCCAATTTGATACGACTTTCTATTTAGGATGAATAGCAATAACAAGATTTTCAAGATGATGGCCTTGCAATGGTGGCCATACTGGAGGTCAGATCAGCACAATTCTCATTTGGGATCTATTAGACCCTATAACAAGTCTTCTGGTGAAAACCCCATGTTGAAACAACTTCCATTTAGGAGGAGTAGTGATAATATTTTCAAGATGGCTCTCATGGCAGCCATTTTGGATTGAGATCAACACCATTTTCATCATTTAGGACCAATCAGACATCATAAGGATTCTTTTGTTGAAAAGCCTAAGATGATATGACCATCCAACCAGAAGGAAGAGCATTAAAATTTTAAAGATGGGATGAATGTCTTTTCTTTAGTAAGTAGCTCATTTGGATACATATACTGTAATATACAGGTAGCTAATTGGATACATATACTGTAATATACAGGTAGCTAATTGGATACATATACTGTAATATACAGGTAGCTAATTGGATACATATACTGTAATATACAGGTAGCTAATTGGATACATATACTGTAATATACAGGTAGCTAATTGGATACATATACTGTAATATACAGGTAGCTAATTGGATACATATACTGTAATATACAGGTAGCTAATTGGATACATATACTGTAATATACAGGTAGCTAATTGGATACATATACTGTAATATACAGGGAAATACTTTCTTATTGACAAACAGCCTGATGATATAATACAATAAAAAACGTCCACACAAAATCTTAAAATTGTTCACAATGCCAGAAATTATATACCCTATGTTGGCGTTACTGATTGCCAAATACTGCAGGCAATATAAAGTTTCAGATGGTGATTCATTTCAATAAAAATAACATATTTAGTCAAAAAAATTTACAAGATGCTGCTGTTATCTACATATTTTTGCCTTTGAAGTTGCTAACATCTGCAAGTGTCATGTATTTTATAGGTTGTATGAATGATGCAAGGAATTATATCCTTTAGCAAATGAACATGCAAAAATGCATAATTTAGCAATAAATAAAATTTTCATTAGTTGAAAAGAAACATTTCACAGAATGAAGAGGATTATGAAAGAAAATGAAAAATATCCATGAACTGCTTAATGTCAACCAAGGTGTTTAATTGGCAATATATTGCCAGTATTATGCTTATGTGCCATTAAACTGTAAATACAAACATACATACATACATACATAAATACATACATGCATACATACATACATACTGTCAACCCAGGCAAGACAAAAGAGTCTCCTGGGGAAGGAACCAACTTTTAATGTCATGCACACCTACCTCAGTTATTGCAGATCTTCGTCGATGGAAGCGATAAGTTTTAATTGCCTCCTCTGACAATTTTTTATCCTGTCTCTTCCGCTTATTTTGCATCAATAAGGACTTTAATTTCCCCATTTAAATTCATATGTCAATCAGCAAGCACACAGCCTCATCTCAACTTTAATTCCCGCAATGAAATGCATATGTCAAAAAGCAAGCACACATCCCTCATCTGAACGTTGTTAACTGAGAACAAAATATCACTGTACAGCCATGCCAATCTAGTATAAAAAGATAATTATTTGAACATTTCCACTTCATGGAGTTAAATATATTCTTGTTATTAGCAAAAGTTTCAAAATTAAATGTAACCTATGAATTTCATTCTTTGTTTGAAACTAAAGTCTGACTGTTTTGCATTTTTTTTCTTTCTGTGACATATCAAACAAAACCAGTTCAGTTCGGTAAGTTCACTCAATATCCTAATTCAGTAAGTTCACTCAATATCCTAATTCAGTAAGTTCACCCATTATCCTAAGTGCAGATGTTTTCTACAGTCTACATAAAGATCCACCAATGGCAAGTTCCTTAAACTGGTAACACACACAAATCTGACAAAGATAATTATGAGATTTTAGTACAAAATAAATAAATTTAATTAACTGTGACCTACTTTGGAGTGCTCTTGGTTATTTGCAAATCTATCATTGACACATATAATGCTAGAATTTCTGTATACAAAAATGGGATTTTTCTTTTTTATCATGTGTTAAAGTAGAGGTGGTAGCAAAAGTCTGAACATTGTCTCCAAATTAGTGAATTTATTTTGATGAATTTTACCATTATTTTGTTATGGAATATATATAAAGAGAAATAAAGAAAAGAATGAAAACTGAAGAGCTTTATGTCTCATCAATAAAAGTATTAACGCTTTGGTGCAGTTCTTTTTTTGTGTATCATTATCCATCTGTTATAAGTTATCAACCTAGTACCCCTACTCAGCAATAAAAACCACCAGACTCAATGACAAGACACCAGAATCATTTTTTAGTCAGATATGGTTATGCAAAACTATGAATCATATGTTGAACATTTATATGTTTTATTACAAAATCGGGTATGAAAGATAATTTCTAGATTTAATGTCAATATGAAAAAGTTATTTCTGATCACACAACGCTTTGCAATGACCACCAACAGATGAAATCTAAACTGTAAACACTTCAACTGTATTTAAGTCCCATCATCTGGAAATATTTTGGGTTTCAGAAGTCAAATAATTATAAAGGCATATTGTACAGTTAGTAACAAAACCATATGCAGATTCTGCAAAATGGTCAATACATATTCAGGTAATACTAGTAACTTTGCCTTGCACTTTCAATGCCAACACAGTGAAGAAGACATTACACGTATCATCACTCCTACATTGCAACATGTACTGTATCACCTGCTAACTGTATGAGACATATTGTGGTATGTTTTGTAGTGCCTACTCTGATGTAACTGCACTTGGAGAATTAGACAAACAGAGGGTTTTTCTTTTTCAAATTTAATGAGATCATAAACCTTCTAGTTCTACATGCTGAATCCCTGCACTGTTTGACCCTATCTCATAAAGGATCCTAGCAGACCTCAGAGAAAGCCATAGACCCTACTAGACTTGTAGACTTGAATATGGAGCTAACTTATGATATGATTGTGCTAACTGTAGACTTGAATATGGAGCTAACTTATGATATGATTGTGCTAACTGTAGACTTGAATATGGAGCTAACTTATGATATGATTGTGCTAACTGTAGACTTGAATATGGAGCTAACTTACGATATGATTGTACTAACTGTAGACTTGAATATGGAGCTAACTTATGATATGATTGTGCTAACTGTAGACTTGAATATGGAGCTAACATATATGATTGTGCTAACTGTAGACTTGAATATGGAGCTAACTTATGATATGATTGTACTAACTGTAGACTTGAATATGGAGCTAACATATGATATGATTGTGCTAACTGTAGACTTGAATATGGAGCTAACTTATGATATGATTGTGCTAACTGTAGACTTGAATATGGAGCTAACTTATGATATGATTGTGCTAACTGTAGACTTGAATATGGAGCTAACTTATGATAAGATTGTGCTAACTGTAGACTTGAATATGGAGCTAACATATGATATGATTGTGCTAACTGCTGACCTTTATCTAAGTCTAGTAAACAAACCAAAATGCACAAAACCTTAATTCTATAACCAAATTGTAGCCATATGTCCACTCTCCACACACACTTCTTTGTAACATTTATTGTTTATTAGAATTTCCAAAAATATCATATTAAGTGGGAAATTACTTGTAAAATATATCCTTATGAGCTAATTAATTCCAAATTACACTGTAACTACTTAACTCTATTTTAAGCACTTTATACATACTAAAAGAGCTTCAAATTTCACAACAAATTGTCACAAAACTAAATGTTTAGATATAAAGGGAAACTTGCTATCATTGATTTATTGCAAGTTTACAAACACAGCTACCCCACCTATGATGGGTTCCTTTGTTTCAATTGTCTGACATTTGAATGTAACCTCCCCCCTACTAGGCTAGAGTGGCTACAGATAACACCAAATTTAACTGGAATCACATCACTATTATTAACAGTAAATACAGATTTATCCATCTATTATAGAAAAACAATAATTAAATTTATCAAGAGAATTTAGAGAATTATATACAAATGTAACTTCTCATCTAAGACATAGATAACTATAGCACCACCTGAAGTAATTAAATTTGGCACTATAATATCTGTATTATACTGCCATCCAAGCATCATGATATTGTATCGCACAGCTCTAACGAGAACCATCATTACATACCTATTTTTGTGTTTAAATGCACTATTATGACACAGTATTACCGGTAAGCTACTGTATATACTCGTGTATAATCTGGGTCCAAATGCAAACAACATAGACCCTGATCTGCTGTCACATAATGTGCTGGCAGATCAGGGTCTATGTTATTTGTTCTACTGATTGGTCCTTACAAACCGCATAGACCCAGATCTACCGTCGCATTATGCAACGGCAGATCTGGGTCTATGCAGTTGGTACATGACTATTGTACAGATTGCAAAATTTCAACTTTACTGTTATCTCATGTTGCTAAATCAACTGGCCTATTGTTTTGTTTTTTAATTCTTTGAATTATTTTATCAGTTTTCATACTTTTCCCAAAAATTACATTTTCATCAGCACTTAAATTCCTAGAATTAAGATGAAGTTCTATGAACTTTGTTGATACAAATTCTTCACTGTACCTTTAAATTTGTGGCATATAAAAACCACAGTATTCACAAAATGTTTGATTCCTGTGTTTTGGTTCATATCATGTACTGTTAGGCTTTTTTCAAATATTTTTTTTGTACTATATGTATTTGGATGAAAATCTGCAAAAAAAAGTCCTTAGAGACAAAAGCAGGGCCTCACAAAGATTAGGCAAAAGTTTATTAAGGAATGTTTTTAATAGCGATGAAAAAGATAAAATTTTGAGAATCAACTGATTTTGCCGAAGTTGTTGTCTTTCTAATCTAAATGTGCCCATCATAAACTGGAGGCAATTGTTTTAATCTTCTTAAGATTAGTCTTTCTTCTGTGGAAAACCCCCCAAAATTCAAAACGAAAACAAACCTGCAGAAAAAAAATCCAATTTCTATGAAGTTTTGCTCTCAAAAGTAAGCTGTCTTTAAAGTTTAATGCATTTCTTACATGCATGTTAAGTTAACTGTAAGTAAATTATGTATCAAGTAACAAAAGGTTAACATGTTCTCTATCAATGCTGCATTGAAAATATGGATTTAAAATTGTTTCACATTCTTAGAATATATACTACCTGGTGGTAATTTTTGAAACAAAGAAACCATTTTCCAAACTTCTACAAATGATTTTACTTAAAAATACACAAACACATCTAACATACCAATGTGAGCCATCCTCAGAATTAAGCTGAATAAAAATTAAAAATTACATATGAATATAAACTGTGGTTTATTTTGGAGTTTTCAGTTTTTATTTAAAAGTCAATGAGGTCAACTGATGAATAAATCCTATACTGCTAATTAGTGAGGCATCATGTACATAAAGCAGAACTTAATTACATTTAGACTGCTGAGGAAATCAACTTCACATTATTTTCACATTGGAGGCTAAATGGTTCTTTACAAATTGCAATTTATCTGGCCATGAATACATTTAAAAGCTCTAAAACATTGGGCTGCAGAAGTATACCGTATGTACTCGCATATAAGTCACGTCCAACTGCAAACTGCAGAGATACAGATCTGCAGTGAGTTAATATTACTGAGTAATCAGTAGAACAAACAACACAGACCCTGATCTGCCAGCACATTATGCAACAACATATCAGGATGTATGTTGTTTGCAGTTGGACTGGACTTGTAAGAGAGTATACATGGTAGTTTGACATTAGCCATTACCACAGATCAATGGTGAATGCCTGCCTAATGGTGAATATATCAACTTTCAAATGTTGTTTACAAATAGATTATAGCAAAATACTGTATACCAGTATACTTACACGTGGGATCAAATGTAAACTGCACAAACTCGGATCTGCCATCACACAATGAACTGGCAGATCTGGGTCTATGCAGTTTGTTAGGACAAATCAGTAGAATAAACAACATAGACTCTGATCTGCTGGCTCATAATGTGATGGCAGATCAGGGTCTATATTTTTTGCAGTTGTACTGAACTTATAAGTGAGTATATGTGGTTCTTGGACTCAAGCCATTACCACAGATCAATGGTGAAAGCCTGCCTAATGGTGAACATATCAACTTTAAAATGTTGTTAACAAATAGATTATAGCAAAATCACTGGATCCTAAAGTGACCACTGAAATCATTGGGATAATTTTTTAAACCAATTTTATTTTGTATCTTTACCAATAGATCCTGCAATCAATGTTGTTAGCAACTGATTATGCAATTACTGCCTGACCCAAGGGACCACTGAAATCATTAAGGATGAATGCTTGTGAAACGTTGGAGTATTTAACTTTTTTAAAAATGGATTTTTTTTTTACATAGGTGAGGGTCTAAGCAATCCAAAATCACTGCAAACTGTATAAACTAGTGTGCATTTTCTAGTGCTACTCTTAGTCGAATATCTATTCTCAAAAAAGGATAATTACATAGAAAAGTAATGCAAAAAATACAGTCACTAATTGCCCATAAAATAATAGCTGAATGAGTATTTAAACTTCACCAAATTTACATGGGTTGTAGATCGCAGACTCCTCTTGTCAAATCCACAAAGAATTATTTGATGGTGAGTGAATTTTTTCAGAATGACAATATCGGACACGTAATCCATGGGTTGCTGCTTTGATACCCACACAAGCATTGATTTTAGAAAAGTGGAATCCTTTAGCATTGGGAATCGGTTGAAATCTAAAGATTGATTATTAGTTCATCAGAAATGATCAACCATCGATTTTAATCAGTTGGAGATATTTTCTATATTTTTCATGGACACTGTCTATTTTTGCATGCATGAAAACATTTCTTTTACGTTCCAAAAAGCTGAATGATTTATTGACACTTTGTTGTCTTTCATGCTGTTGGCACTTGAATTGTACTAAACAGTGGAACATTAATTTTAATAAATGCTTTTATTTATATATTGTTCTACGTTTTTACTTTTCCATAAGATTTAGTCAAAAAAAGTTGCAAAGTATTTTGGTGCATTTGTGATCCACCATAATTTGTTTTAAAATATGAAAGGATGTTTTAACTAGAGATTTTTATTTGATATACTCTTCAGGAAGATTTGAAAGTTCAATGTATATCAATTAAGAGGAAAAAAGCTTTATTTACAGAGATGTTTTTATAATAACTGTTTTTTTTTAAATTTTCTTTTATTTTTTTGTTCAAGCACTCTGTCAGTCAGAATATCATTTACAAAAGAGCAAATTCCATGATCTGTTTACTATCACCCAAAGTTTACAAAAGCTCTGATTAGCTGATACTGGTAGGAGATGAACAAAAAAGCAAGTGTCTGAAATGGTCAATCGTCGATCAAATAGCTGATGTTGGGATGCAATGCAGTGAAAACATTAAAATTAAAGGTGTAAAAATTTTTTAAAAATTCTGAAGAAAAAACTTATAATCATTTATATTCAATTGGAAAATCATAACAATGATTTGTCAATGGACTTTTCCAACCAATCTTCGATTATTTTCATTTTCAACTGATCTATACAAATAAAGCATGAGAAATTCATGGTAAAAATAGATACTTTACAAGCCTATGTAGAATAAATATTACAAAATCTGTACTTTATGCATTTTACTCACATCAAATTTTTAAAGTTTTTCCTATCTTTACATAGAGAAATTGTGTTGTAAAAAATAAGTGACTGGTTTTCAATCTTCTATTCATAGAGAATGTGTCGTAAGAAATAAGTGACTGTTTTTCAATCTTCTATACATAGTGAATGTGCCCTAAGAAATAAGTGACTGGTTTTTAATCTCTTCATTGAAATTTTCAAAAATTTCATTACCGGTAGTAAAAATTCAACTTGCATATGGTGTGTGTGATCTTGATGAACAAGGTACAATTAATGCAATAACAATGGCAAGGGTGAGTCAACTAAATCTATTTTTATACTATATGTATATACAAATCTTTTGCAAATACCAAAGAATATGTAGAAGCTTGTGTACAAGATTACATAGAAATACAAACAGTTTGCAAATAACCAAGAACACAATGAAGTTATATTAAAGATTAAAATGTCAAAGAATTATATTTGAAGATATATTTCATAGCAAACACAGTGCCAAAAAAAAATAAAACTCTAGTAACAATGTAGAATTTGATGAAAATATATTCCCCAAAGAATTATGGTATTCTTACTTTAACTGAAGTAGTTTGGATCCGCCAAATAAGGCTAAAATTTATCCTTTAATGAATCAGTGATTAAGAAATCTTCACTAACATATAGTTTCATCCATTTATCTTTGTTGTAGGGGTGAAACGATTCACTGATGTATCTATGCATTGATAATTTTGTCGTTTTGATTGACATATCAATACTAAAGATGGAGAATCGATACAAATGATACTCACCTTATAAAAGTTACTTTTAATCTTCAACGGTCATAAATAATTATTAGTAGTTTGCCTCTTTATTCTTACATGTATCAATATGTATTGTATCTTAGGTTGTGTATCACGATATATTATCAATACATAGCACAGGCGTATTGTTTCACCCCTGCTGTGTGGTGAATTCTCCCACTGTTGAATTATCAAATGATCCCAGAAAAATTGACAAATCCAAGAAAAGAAGAAAAACCTAAGAACAGAGCAATTTTAAAAACAGATTATGAACAAACTTCTGACAGATCTAATTCAAACATGTATCGACATCAGCATCAAACTTGTATAAAGATTGCTCCATCTCAGGGAGAAGAAAAGAAATATTAAAACTGTTCCACTTATCACACATTATTACACAAAACAAACCAATTAATGGTTTTTTTTATGTTAAGTTTTGTTTCAGAATTTCCATCCAGTGTGTAAATCCACAAGTACACAAACAGTGAAATATCCAGTCATTGGTAACAGACTGAAACCCAATCCAAAGCACTGTGCTATCCTAGACCCAGCAGTATGGCAAGAGACCCAGTTAACTAAAATCATGTGCTGAGAGGCTGGCAGGCACTATATGCCTGATAAAAATTGAACAGACAACCAGTCTAAAAGCTCACAGATACAAATCTCAATAGGAACCAAAACTAATACGTGGGGAAGCTGTATTAAATCAAAATAATAATACCAGTAATTGGATAAGAAGGGGATCACTGTTGATGGAAGTCATAATGCACTTATAACATAAAATCAAATGTATGTACCAGTGACATTCTTCAACTCAGCATTAGCAAACAATCTAGTAATGAAAGACAGAAGCATACTTTACATTTTCAAAGACTGGTTGTAATTTCTGTTTCTCAAGCAACAGATATGAAATAATAAAATCACCTCTCTACATATATTATAAGTATTTCTGTATCAAATCATGTATACTAATATATGTTTTAGCAATATGAGACAAAAATATTTTTCACCGTTAAAGAAGAATGAAATATTGCCTACATGTTTATGTCTCTTGGGATCATGGCTAAAAATGTTGTTAGGCAACTGTATGCCAAAGAAGCAAGCTGACTAAATGAAAGAATTGTTCTGGATTTTGCTAAATTGCAAGTCTCATGTGAGTATAAAAATTCTAATTCAAACTATGATTTGTTTTTATATAAAGATTATTGGCTAAAACTAAGATCTGTTGTTACAACTGTTATTATTGAACTATACATATCTGCTCTAGTATTACATAATACTAATTACATAATACATAATCTAGTATTACATAATGCATAATCTGCTCTAGTATTACATAATACTAATTACATTATACATAATCTAGTATTACATAATGCATAATCTGCTCTAGTATTACATAAGCACAAACAGAACCAATTGATTATTAGTTTTATTTCATGGAGGTGACATTTCCTTTTTATTCTTAAATTTTCTTAAGTCTTGTTTTACATTTTCCTTTTGGATATAATTTTGCAATCACAAGCACAGAATTTCTTCAAAGTTGCTAACAAAAATAAGGATTTCCAGTAAATGGTTCTTCCAATCATTTAAATGAAGATAAACAATTATCTATCAATCATAAATATGAGAAAGACAGTGAATTTAAAGTCTAGATTGAATGGGTTACACCATAAACTCTTCAAATTAATGGACCATTTTCATCATCTCAAACTCTTTGCCAGTTTTTACCGCAAAAAGAATCAAAACATCTTATTAACAACACAATTAATATATTTTTGGGATGTTTATAACATACATCTTATTAACAACACAATTAATATATTTTTGGGATGTTTATAACATACATCTTATTAACAACACAATTAATATATTTTTGGGATGTTTATAACATACATCTTATTAACAACACAATTAATATATTTTTGGGATGTTTATAACATACATCTTATTAGTATTTATGTTAGACCTTGTGTTGAATCTGTGTGACCCTTACTGGATACTGAAGAAGTGGGGGGTTTTTTTTGTTCTTCGGAAAGTTTGTTCTATAAATTTTGATGGAAGAGTTTTTCTTTGTCATTTAAAAAAAATTGATTACCAAAAAACTTCCACTTTATTGAATGTTTAAACTTGCCAGAAAAATACGTTTTTGGGGGTGGGAATTTATTCAGTGTTTTTTTTTTCCTAATCTAGATTTGTACAAAATGGAAAGACTGTTTTGGGATGTGATTTATTCTGAAGATTTTATCATCAAGCCTGAACACAATTCATACACTACATTTTGTACAAGTCTGCTCCTGCAATGATAAAAACCTTATTTATGGGGATTCTGTATCATCATAATACAATCAAAATTTATGGGGATTCTGTATCACGATAATACAATCAAAATTTATGGGGATTCTGTATCACTGTAATACAATCAAAATGTATGGGGATTCTGTATCACTGTAATACAATCAAAATTTCTGGCGATTCTGTATCACCGTAATACAATCAAAATTTACGGGGATTCTGTATCATCATAATACAATCAAAATTTATGGGGATTCTGTATCACTGTAATACAATCAAAATTTATGGGGATTCTATATCACTGTAATGCAATCAAAATTAATGGGGATTCTGTATCACTGTAACACAATCAAAATTTCTGGGGACTCTGTATCACTGTAATACAATCAAAATTTCTGGGGATTCTGTATCACCGTAATACAATCAAAATTTACGGGGATTCTGTATCATCATAATACAATCAAAATTTATGGGGATTCTGTATCACTGTAATACAATCAAAATTTATGGGGATTCTACATCACTGTAATACAATCAAAATTAATGGGGATTCTGTATCACTGTAACACAATCAAAATTTATGGGGATTCTGTATCACTGTAATACAATCAAAATTTATGGGGATTCCGTATCACTGTAATACAATCAAAATTTATGGGGATTCTGTATCACTGTAATACAATCAAACTTTATGGGGATTCTGTATCACTGTAATACAATCAAAATTAATGGGGATTCTGTATCACCGTAATACAATCAAAATTTATGGGGATTCTGTATCACCGTAATACAATCAAAATTTATGGGGATTTTGTATCATCGTAATACAATCAAAATTTATGGGGATTCTGTATCACCGTAATACAATCAAAATTTATCGGGATTCTGTATCACCATAATACAATCAAAATTTATGGGGATTCTGTATCACCATAATACAATCAAAATTTAGATTCTGTATCACTGTAATACAATCAAAATTTCCAAAGTGTCAAAATTTTAGTACAAGTTTTCTATATATTTATCTAATACAGTAGAATCTATTTTGAAAAGACCACCCCTTCTGCCAAAAATCATGGTCACTCAAGACAGGTGGTCTATATAATCAATCAAGCTGTACATTGAGATTCTGCTCTCTCATGACAGGTGGTCTCTCACAGCAGTGATCTTTCAAGACAGGTTTTACTGTATAATCAAATATGACAGGTCTGCTAATAAAGCCAGCAATTATAATTTTTGAATCAAAAGTTTCAACAGATGACAATACTTATTCAACACGAGTAAGCTAATGCTTTGTAAATCTGTATACAATAGAGCAAATACACTGCTTCATTATGAGACAAATGGAAGAGAAAAACTGGTGCATAATTAGCTTTTACAACACCAATCCTAACATAATCAAGGATTATGAAGTTCAAAACTACTTGATGAAACTTACACATAACTTAGAAAAAAAGAATTGTCTATTATGGTTTTTTACCCCCCCCCCCCCAAAAAAAAATCTTTCTAATTCCACACTCTTAAGTTATATGCCTCTGCTTAAAATTATGTTCTATCATTACTTATGTGCCAATTATTCCCACACATTACCCTCCATGACTTCATCCTACACTACAATCAAGATGCACGCAAAGAGTCCAAGGAGATTTAAATGATGATAAGGGCAATTTATTATTACAGATTATAAAAGTATATACTACAAAAAAACAGAACATGTAAATTTATCTCAGTGAAAATATAAATAAACTAATATCATTACTGAAAGCATCTGAAAGCATCTGACTTCCCAAGTTCCTTTGCATTACAAATCAAACTTACAATATTGTGTTACATAAGAACAAAGAGAATCAGAAGTATCATGAATCACAGAGTATATGCCTGCCCTGTGTCTAACAGTACTCTATGTAGATAACTCAAATTAGTGCACAGAAACCATTTTTCTTCTGTCAGTCACAGTGACCTTGACATTTGACCTTTTGATCCCAAAATCAATAGGCTTCTTCCTTACCCCAAGTGCAAGCCATCCACAAAGTTTAGTCCAGGTCTGTTATATATATAGAATTAATGTTATTGTGTGGAAACCACCGTTCTTCTTTCAGACACAGTTACCATGACCTTTGACCTCATGACCACAAAATCAATAATGTTCTTTGTTTGAAGCACATGCATTGATCCCAGAATGGCTTGATGCAAGGGAAGCAGCTGCTGAAAGCTTCCCAATACATTATTATTGTCACAGAACTTACTATTATGCACACACGGTGTCATGTTGCCACTTAATTTTATTAGCCAGTGTCAAAAACACATCTTGTGTTTTATTCAGTGCAACCATAATAGAAGAGAGAATGCACCTCCAAAGTGGAGAGCTCCCAACATAGTTAAAGAGATCTAACTGCCCTTATACATACATATGACTGTGACATTGCGTATGATATCTTCAGTGTGCGCTTATTATGAGATTTAACTTCATGAAATTTAAAACATAATAATTTTTTAAGCGCACAGTGCAGAAATTACATTTATTATGGTATTTTATATATACTTTGATTATATGACATAAAAATGACAAATTCCCACTTTTAATGTATGTAAATACTTTCAGCCATTGTAAAAAAAGAACATGCATTCTATGGGGCTGATCATGCCCAGCCATGTAGTCTCAATCCATGGCTTTAAAAACTTCTCATCTACCTTGTGCTCCAAATGTAACCAATGTTTCTTCTGCTTACAATTTTGAAACAGACTGGTTCACATCTGTGTGAGCAACATCACTGCTGAAAAAAATATGGCAAGAAAATCAAACAAAAAGAATGTCTGAAGAAATGGAAGGAAGTGGCCTTAAACTTGAAGATATCAGCTGTAACAGAAAAGGAAGAAAGTATAGCAGTTGCCAAAGATGAAATCAAGGTCCACTCTTTCACTAAAGTCAGGCACCATAATCTTCTGGTAAAAATACGCCCCATGAACAGGCAATTTTGCCCAAATAATTCCGTAAAGACTGTAACAAGAATACAGCCAATGACATTATTGCGGACAGATTGGAAACCATGGATACTCTAAATTCAGTTTATGTATGCGGTATCTATCTTGGCAAATTGTTTGTTGTGCTCCTTTGGATCATGGATTGACACATCTAAATATCAACTTCTGTGATTCCACAAGTAATAGTGTCTGAGAAAATGACCAAAATGCAAACCATAAATATAGGAAACCAACTCAAGCACAAATCACTGAACCATGAAATATACAAACTGAGGTAATCCAAAAGGTAAGCACAAACCACTGACCCATGAAATATAGGTCAAAGTGATCTAGTTTTAGCTGCTGGCTCCAGACACAATTATATACCAAGTTATATACACTGTATATACACAGGTAATAGTGCCTGACAAAATGATCTAAACAATTAAAATGCAAAAGTTAACACAAATCACTGAACCATGATATAGGTCACAGTGACTCAATGTTTGCAGGAAGTTAGAGTACTCTACATGTCACATCAACCGTCTTTACCCTATGTTTTGGATGCCCAAAAATAATTATCTTAGGGACAGAAAATAATTCTCCACCAAACTGCGAAAACTTAAGGCTGAGGTGGGGGTGAGGCAAGATCAACCAATATCTTTGTTTCTCGAGTCAGCTGATTATTGCTTAAGTTTGCTATGTTGATACGATCAAATCAATGTAGATACAATAAAATCAAAGTCTTTGTAGTCATTGTATCAACGCTTTTAACATCTTGCATGTAAATGCTGTTTTTTGAAACAAAAAAAATACATCAAAACAGCAGTTTGTCAATATCAGTGAAGTTTGAGTTTTAAGAACTGCCACGCATATCCTCTTATTGTATATAAAGATTTAACTATTTCAGCATAATCAGTAGTTTGAACATAGATCGACAAAAACCACTGAAGCCTTCATTCCAAAAACATGCCATATATTTCTTCCTTTATTTATATTCAAATTTCCCCCATTGTAGTCATGACACACTGTGTTGTACGCTGCCATTTTAATACACACCGATCAATTAACCAATCAATACTTGCACTGTAATGGACCATTGATAAAGCTGCACATGAAATCAACATGAGGTACAAGAATGTATTATTATGTGTTTCATCAATTCATCCTTTCTTTTTAGCAATCATTGTGTTTTTTCTCTAGAAAAACAATTAACTTAAAATGGAACTTGTTACCACAACTAATACAAATTCTTCTTTATCATGCCTATCAATCACTGTTGACTTGCTGATAATAACTATATATAACATAAAACTTAAGACATCTTGATTTTTCAGACTTTTTCCACACAAAGTATTCATGTAAAAAACTATGGCTGGCAATCTTAAAATTGCAACTATCGACAGCATTTAATATGCAACATACATCACCATTTTCATTTTTCAAATACTGGGCGCTGTATTTATCATAAATTACCTTTCTGTTTCTTAATGAAAATGGTCACTGATCTTATATAGCGTGTCAGAAAATATGGGTAACAAAATAAATTACCAACCATAACCCTCCCAAACCTTAGGGTGCATTTAAAAATTGTTTAGACAACAAAATTAATACTAACTTCTGTGACTTGACAAGCAACAACATCTGCTAAAATTACCTAAATGAAATCCTAACCTACAGAAACTGAGCTCAATGCAAAGGTAGCACAGAAACATGAAAAAAGAGGTTACAGTGGTCTAGTTTTCACAGATGGCTGTAATACTCCTGATTATGCACTGGCATACCAAAATCATGTGACTACAAATAACTGTCTAAAAATGACCTCAATTAAAACCCTAGCTCAGTGTTGAAGCCAAACAGCACATCAATCCATAAACCAGAACTGCTTGCAATCTGGACACAAATCAAAGGCCATGGTTCCCCTGCAGTGGACTAAACCCAAAATGGCTGCTCTCTATTATAAACATATTATTAACATATTTATCAGTTAGAGAGTTAGAAAATATTATTATTAAAAGCATTCAATATGTAGGTTGATAATACTGAAAAATAAGAAGAAATAATGAATATGTATTTTGTCAAAAAAGAGGAATACTTAATGAATATATGAAGAACATGACAGTAAATTTGTTGTTGCTAAATTTCAACGGTATTTCAGTATTTCCATTTTTATCGTAAATATTGCACATTTCAATTAGAATTTGAACTTTAGCAAACCAGAAAGGGTGAAATAGCTATGGGGGGCTTGTGGCAGTGCAGCTTGAGTGACAGTTTGACTGCTGTATAATTGGACTCCAGCTGAGTGACTATTATTGGTTTAATTTATCAAATTCAGTGAAATTTTCTAACTCTCTAATGGATTGAAATAATTCTAAAACATTCTTATTTAATGACATAATAAAATATATGTGAAAATTTGTGCTGTTTTTTAATTACCAAGCTAAATTCAGCACTGCCCTTCACAAATCCCCTATGCATTACTTTTCTCAACAAATTGTAAATAGTGTTCCATTATTTCTGAATATGTTGGAGAGGATCTCAGACAGCATTTGAATTGTTCACTACCTTTTCTACATGTTTGTATCACTACATTATATAAAACTGAATATCATTCCTGTCTTCAGTAATTCTTATTACCATCATCCATGATTTCTTCCAGTCAAATACTGAAGTTAAATTAAGGAATTTTAAAAAGCTGATACATTATTATTCAAAGCCATATAAATAATGCTAGGAAATTTATGATAATAATATAATCCTCCCCCCCCCCCCCCAAAAAAAAACAAAACAAACAAATAAGAAATTTGGACATGGAAATATTACCATATGATTAGGGAAGCAGTGGTAGCTCAGTTGGTACAACAGCAGAAAGACATGTAACTCCCATTCCCTCGGCATGATATAGCCAATAATGTGTTAAAAAGTGCCATTAAAACCACCACCACCACCATGCAATTGGTAATGAAACTGCAAGAGTATTAAAAATCATCAATGTCACAATAATGTGACAAAATGATTACTGAGTTGTTTGAATATGAAACAGGATTGTTTCTTTTGAAAGCAACTCTTTTGATATGCAATTCTATTAGAGATACAGAGATATCTATTGAAGTAATTCAAAATTTTTGTGCCAAAATAAACAAGAGTTTGATTTAATAATATGGCAAGATATGTTGTATTCTTGTAGAAAAAAAGTCTTATTACTGCATCTTTCTTATATGAATAATGATGTTAAAATTTTCAATTGGTGAATGTTAATTTCAATTGTGTCAATAGCCTATCACTGCCACTGTACTCTGATCTTAGCTTATTTTGAAAGATATCGACTCTTTAAAAAGCTGATAATTGTTAATCTGATTATTATGGAACCATCAACAATAATGCCATTAAGTCTTCTTTGAGTTTGTCTTCAATACGTCCTGTTTATAATCATTACTTAGTCCTGGGTAAACAATAGCCAACATGTTTGCTCTGTCAACCAGCATACACAACCATGCACCAAACAATGCAGTGGTCAAAAAAAGTTTGTTCACCCAAAAATTTATAAATCAGTTAATTTACTTGCTTTATTAAACAATTGCTACTCATCAATATCAATCTCGCAGCTAAAGATTCTTGAAACAATCAGCCACTACTTTATAAAAACATCAATAAACAAAGCCACTTTTTTGCGCATGTGACTTAGCCATGTTGTCAGACAATCAGCACACAGTCAATCAATCAACCAGTGAACCATATTGTCCATTCCCAAAAGAAAAAAAAAAAAGATTTGTTCGTGAACAATTATTCATGCTGTAGTTGAAAGAGTTATGTATATCGTTCAGATTCATTTGGAATCAAACAGAGAAAATTCTAGCAGTTTAAAATGTATACAGTCACTGCATATGGACCCTGACACATATACATGCATAGATACTGAACCATAAATGTTCTTTCTTTCCTTACATTATTTTTTTCTACTGAATCTAGACACATCATGATCAGAGGAAATTACTAAAACAGTTTTGGGAATGTAATGTGATAAACAGGATGTGGAATGATGTGTCCCACTGGATTCAGAATAAACTGAACATAGATATTGTGCCAAGTGCAAAGACTAATATTGGGAGATACAAGTACCAATGGAATATATGAACAACCTTTGTATTTTTGTTTCCTTCTAGCCAAATACTACATCTATATATGTAAAATGAAAGGGGATGTGCCTAGATTATATGGTTTGAAACTTTTTCTTAAAGACCACTATAATTTGGAAAAATATATTGCAATAAAATCTGAAAAGAAACATTTATGTTCATTTGGGAACAGTGGGAGCCATTATTCCACCAGTAACTAAGAAAAATGTGTTATAATTCAAATGCACATTTTATAGCATGATGTACATTATAGTGTATAATGTGTTTGTAATATATAATGTCACTTCATGCCTGATCAACTGATATAATTTGAAAACTCTAAATAATAATAATTGTGAATGTGTGTGTGCATGTGTGTGTGTGTGTGTGTGTTGTGTCTAAGAAAGGGAAGATATGTAAAGATCAGGATGCAAAAATAATTTAAGGTAATGCCCCATACACCAGGTCAGTTGGTGATGTATGGGAACCTGTACAATCCTGACAACTTATGTTCAATAAAAAAAAATATAAAAACAATTACTAAAACATATGCTTCTTTGTGCATATTTTTTTTAATTGAATTAATTATGAATTCACTGTTGTGGATGCAATGACATCAAATGGTGAGAACATGCATCGATACTTTAACTATACAGTATTCATCCTACACATGTACATGTATGTACCAACACACAGTACTCTGTTTAAAAACAAATATTAAATATGTCATCACCATATCTTTCCTATTCTTGTTTAATATACACTGATTTAAAATGGTAACTGTGCCACCGAAGCACGAGCTTTGTGCCTATGCTTACACTCTCCGGTCCACGGTAGAGCATAGCGGATGTGCACACATCATTTTCTTTAGTTAAATAACTTGTTAAGCTATTGCATGAAATGTTATATAGCACGATGGCACTCTGTGGACCCTGATCATCGTGGCTGTAGCGGAGTTTCACTGTATTGGCTTTTATTGTTCTTCACTACAGTGATTTAATGTAAAGCAAGCTGATTTCTACTTGTTAATAATCATATCTTATGACCTATAATCCTTGAAATAAGTTGATACCGACATTACAAATAGTCTGTGGGCAAGTGGAGTTGCTCTATTCACATTAGTATTAGCATTAATACTGACATTACAAACAGCTCTTGGGCCACTGGAGTTATTCTATTCAAGTCTAAGTAGTACCATCTTGTGCACTGAGAAACTTCTGTCCACAGACAGTTTCTAAAGGTGGAAAGTTCAGCCTTTGAAAAAAAACAACTATGTTTTACAATTCTTGAATCTCTCTTAAGATCTGCCATATATACTCACTTATAAGTCAAGTCCAACTGCAAACAACATAGACCCTGATCTGATACTGCACATAGCGATGGCAGATCAGGGTCTAAGTTGTTTGTTCTACTTATTACTCTTCACAAACTGCACAGATCAAGAGATCTCAGTCTGTCCAGTTTGCCATACAAGAATCAAATAAACTTGACCCATCACATAAGTGATGGTATGAACTACAGAATGAAATTTATAACCCAGCTCATTTTGCTCTGCATAATATGGCATCCTCCTAATGTGAATAATATATTTCTGTGTGATGTCTATTCATCCTTCCTAGATAACCATCAAGCAAATATCATTACTACAGTCCTCACAGCCACTCTTGTATTAATTTGGCATCTATTTCAAAAATGTTGCTTAGAAAATATGTGTTTGTCTATGTCTACTACATACATATAGCAGTATGCATGCATGCCTTAGGGTTTAATGGCACATCAGCACAATACTGACTACATTGCTGATTACATGTTTAAGATCTAAACATGTAAATATACAAAAATACAAAGAAAACTTTAGAAAGATCAATCTTTCAAAATAAATGTAAACATGAAGGACCAAAAGATAAAAGGTAAAGATGTTAAAATGCTGTAAAATGTATATTAAATAACAGGTAAATGTAAAATGTATATCAAATAACAGGTAAATGTAAAATGTATATCAAATAACAGGTAAATGCTTTAAATTGTATATCAACAATCAGGTAAATGCAAAATGTATATCAAATAACAGGTAAATATAAAATGTACATCAAATAACATGTAAATGCAAAATGTATATAAAATAACAGGTAAATGTAAAATCATTAACAGATCCTGAGACATTAGCACACTCCACTGCCTTTATCATTAACAGATCCCAAGAGATATCAGCATACTAGAGTGCCTTTATCATTAACAGATCCCAAGAGATATCAGCCCACTAGATTGTCTACATCATTACCAGATACTAATCTATAATTACAAATTGTGTAAACAGATCAGTGTCAACTCTGTTTATTCTACCTCTCATTTCAAGCATACAGTATAGACCCTGATCTGCCAACATTATGTAGAACAGCTAATAACTGCTCTAATTCTTGAGAAAATGCCAAGAAAATCACAATATTTTGACAAGAATCCAGTTTTCATTAATTTTGCAAGACTAGTAATTATAAACTTTCAAAAACTTTATTGATGTCAAAAGCATACACGTTTTTCTACATGTGCTATGACAAAAATATCGTTTTAAAGGCCGTATATTACACACTTGCATATTAAGTGGGCGCAATCATGGCCATGTCGAGCAGTAGCATGGAAAACTGGCCTGGTATTCCTTAAAGGTGTGATAGTAAGTCAAACTTTGTGTAGGTATGAAAAGTCAAATGCCTGAGCTAAACATCTGTACTAAATTTATTATGCTATGCAATGTGTAGTTTGAAATATCAGCACAGATTCTTAAATAGTTCGAGCAAGAAGGGATATATATATATATATATATATATATATATATATATATATATATATATATATATATATATATATATATATATATATATATATATGTGTGTGTGTGTACAGGTAAATTGCAAGCAACTATACAAGCCCCTGTGGGCAGAGGTGAGATAAAACGGAGAGACTGACCAAAACATTATTTCGGCAGAAACACTTCCATAAGCATTTTTAAAAATTTGTTTGTCTTGTTTAATTATTATTGCATTTTTCAAGATGTTTAACAAGGAATATTTAATGGAAGCTCACATCTGTTTTTGGTTAATCCTGTACATGTCAAAATGCAGAAATGTGTGCTTTCTCCCAATGCTAAAAACAATCGGCTAAAAAATATTACAAGAGGTTCAACAATGCTTGGAAATCAGAGTTTTAAGTGGGTGTAGGCAAGCAGCAAAATGTCCCGAGTTTGCACCCTGTGTTTCATTCAAAGTAGATTTTAAGATAGTATATGGAGGAAGAAATGATATCACCAGACATATGCAGGCACCACTGCACAGGGGAAATCTGGACCAGAAAACTCTTGACAGCCAGAGTGAAACTTAATAATCACAATAAATGTCATCAGTGGACACCAGGCAGTAAACTTGTGAATATACAACTTCTCCCTTTTCATTTAATTAACAATATCCTGATTCATATTAATTAATTATTATTATAACATTGCCATCAGAATCTGATTCATGTTCAAAACTTGCTGCTTTATTATAATATAATGAGAGTACAAATAATTGCAAAAAATGCACTTGTCTTGTTTTCAATCACCTTAAAAGATGTAAAATTTATGTTGATAATAAACGCTACTGATTTAGAAGCCATTCTACTAATCAAAATTTTGAAATCTACTGATCTGATGTCCTAGTTCTGCAAAAATAACATACAGAAGTAACATGCATTAAGCATATAGCCAACTTTCAGAATTTTAACATCCCAAATATTGTTATGAATAGACTTAATTTCCAATATTGTAATAATGCCAAAGTGTTCTGATTTAGGGTGTACTTCTGATGAAATACTGAAAATAAAACATTCCTGCTGAGTTAGTAACATATTGCCAAAACGTCAGAAATCCACTAAATTATATTAAAATAAAGAATTAATGTAATGACTGTGAAATCTATTAAAGAAAAGGACAAATGCTCAAAAAAATTTCTGTAACAATTTACAACAAATCTTCTTCACTATTCAAAATAATTGCCAGCAAAACTGTCCTTCATTAAGAAAATGCACAAAAATAAATATCACTTGATCAAACTGAATATTAAAGCACTGTACCTATACTGAAACAATAAATACACACTGTACCTACACTGAAAGCTGACAAATACCAGAACTCGGATAATCTCCATTTTATCATTATGTACAGTGTGTACATTTATGTGCAGAACTGCATATGTGTATGTAGTCAAATGTATAAATGTTTGTCTATATACAGTAGAATTCATTTATGATTGATTTTAATTTATCAAAGTTCCAAATGTAAAATAATAACTTCAGTCCATCAATTACTGTATAGAATACTTGGGGGGTGGGGACGGAGGAGGGTAAAATTCCAACTTATGTTCTGAAGGGTTTCTATCAGATGAGATGTGACAGTTTGATTCAAAGGCAGACATACTGTACAGTTTCTGAAATAGACTTGTGGATACCTCATGAAATATTAACTGCTAGTAATTATTCCCATTCCTCCTGCTGAGATTGTACAGAATTCTAAAATATTTCAGGATTGGTTTCAATCATACAAGATGCCATTTTAGCTGTCTAATTGAGAGGCTAACACAAAGTAAATTTTTCACAAATTAAAGTAGAACATTTAGTATAAAATGTCTCAAGCCAGAGTAAGCAGTGGCAATAACTATTTTACTGGAAAATCAAGCCTTAACTAAATCATTTCCAATAATTCTTTCTGCAATTCCTGAAGAAAAAAAAATACTGACATAGATGATGATAAGGCTACATGCTCCCAGCACAAAAATGTTGCACAGGCTTGCAGACATTTTGGCCCCTACTTATTCCAACAGAATTTGGTCTGGACCTTTGTGAAACCTATTTGCCCTTCTTGATCCTTTGAATACACTTTGGCAGCTATGTAAAGTATCCTTGAGATATATGATGGCTAATTTATGATGGATAGGTACAAAATTTCAGATATATCAAAGGACCAAGACTGTTTGACCTTTCAGCAAAGACTTCAGTTTTATTAGCCCAAATACTATGGCGAAAAAGCCTCTGCAACAAGTGCTCTCTGTGCAACTGCAGATGCCCACCTGGTTGTACTTATGTTTGTGAAATTTATACCCAAGAACATACATATCTTTCTAAAGACTGATTTAAACTGACAAAAATTACCTTAATTCACGTCTTAACAATCAACAAAGACCACAATTGTTGTTATAAGACTAATGAGTAGAGGTTCAATTCAAACGAAGAATCAACACTGTACAAGAGTGCCTAATCATACAAGGTGAGAAAATTAAGTTCCATTTTTGAATTTTATATGCATTTTATATGAATTTTATATGCAACTGGTGAAAAGATGGCAGCAACAGTCTGGAGAAATGATGTGTTTCAGGGCAACAAACTTCAGATCAAGATTCTTTCTTGGTCATTGTGTGTGTGTGTGTGTATATATATATATATTCAAAGCAGAATCACCTTTCTTTCCAGCTTGCAAGGTGATATGGTATCTGTACGCAGGTTGCACTTCCATGTTATGGAAGAAACCTTACCAATGTAGCAAAGAGTTCTTGGATTCATACATCTGAATTTGATATAAACTTAATAACCTCTCATATTACCATTTACTAATTAAAATTATCAGTGAAATACACACAGTAATGACCTGAAAGATGGCTGATTTACTGTTTTTCTAATTAGGATGGCTGCTTATCTCTCATGCACACCACTAGTGGGATTCCTGATAGTGAGCAAACATTTACTGATAGGCTCTTAAGAGGAACAAGTCATGCCGAAGATACTACATGTACATTAATTAGAACTGGTGATACTGAAATATTCTTCTCAATATAAAATTGTGCACATATGGGAAACAATATCTATGTATAATAACTAATCAGTCCACTGGAAAACAGGCATTAAGGGTCAATGTACTTGACACATTCAGGGTCAATGCACTTGACACTTGGATAAGCTATGTGTGCGGTACAGTAAACAATATTCTGAAAGAGAACTGCAGTCTGACCACATATATGGACTTTAATTTCCACATTGTACAAATCTTTGTTACACTGGTAGTTGAAGATACATAGATGGGTAAACAAAAAGTGTGGATTTTTTTGTCAAGGTCTAAATTACATTGTTTAACCTTACCATTTTTAAAAAACTGCTGCATCTAATGCTTAGTTTTGTTTGGAGTTTTATGGCACAGCAACACAAGTAGGTTTAGTGCCAAGGCAATCAGAGTAAAGTGCCTTGCCTAGAATACTCCATGGTAGGATTCAAACCTACACCTTTTCAGTCGCAAGTCCAGCATGCTAAACACTGAGCCACCGCAGCAGCATATTTTTGGTCAAAATATCTCTTGGTAGAATAACTGAAACTAGAGCAAACCGAGTTATGGCATTTTATGAAGTTTGTGATTAAGTTATTCTATACAACTGTATTCTTAGGTTTTTCACCTCAACCAGCTTGCATCCACTATCTATGTTAATATATCAAATTAAACATAATACCCACACATACCCTAATAAGCTTAAACCCCCCCCCTTTTTTTTAGTAAAAACTCGCTTTAAAAATGTTTATATCTAGCCACATGCGTCTCAACTCCGGCATGCCTTGTGGGAGGGTAGCGGTTGCTAAAATCCATCTTGTTCATCATGATTTTCTTGTAACTTACAACCATGATTGGTGACCGTTACCACTTAGCACCATCCATGATTGGTATTGTTACCACCATGACTAGTGTCTGTTACCACTTACCACCTTGCATGACTGGTGTCTGTTACCATGTAACTTTGTGGTGTAAAGTCTCATCAATGGATCTTGAATGTGTTTTATACAGCATGTCAATATTGAAGAGAACTACCAACATAGACATTTCTAGTATGAACATACAATTTGATGGGGACATTGTTTATGAACATACAATTTGATGTGTCATTGTTTATGAACATACAATTTGATGGCAACATTGTTTATGAACATACAATTTGATGGGGACATTGTTTATGAACATACAATTTGATGGGGACATTGTTTATGAACATACAATTTGATGGGGACATTGTTTATGAACATACAATTTGATGGGGACATTGTTTTTGAGCATACAATTTGATGGAGACATTGTTTATGAGCATACAATTTGATGGGTGACATTATGAACATACAATTTAATGGAGACATTGTTTATGATTACATACAATTTGATGGGGACATTGTATATGATCATACAACTGGATGGGTGACAATGTTTATGAACATACAATTTGATGGGGGACCTTGTTATGAACATACAATTTGATGGGAACATTGTTTACAAACATGCAATTTGATAGGAACATTGTTTAAGAGCATGCAATCTGATGGGAACATTCGAAAGAAACTTACATAATGCTCTTGTAGAACTCTCCAAATGGTGTAAACATAATGGAATGGTCATTAATTTAGACAAAACTAAAGTGATGCTGATAACCACTCGTCAGAGACGTAACAGAATTAGAGATAGTATTCTTCACATTAATTTTCATGATGTGGAACTGAAAAATGTTACGAAAGAGAAACTTTTAGGAGTTCAAGTTGATAACAATATGTTATGGTCAGAGCATATCAGTATCGTTACCAAAAAGATGTCTAAGGATATCTGGTTACTATCAAAAATCAAAGAATTCCTAACCTTAAACCACAGAATAATGTTTTATAAAAGTTATATTCAACCTCATCTGGACTACTGCAACATCATATGGGGTAATGCTTCTAAAACAAATTTGTTAAAAGTGGAAAGACTTCAAAAACGAGCTATCAGAATTATCCTTGACAATAATGTTGAAAATATTCAAGAATGTGTGAATGATTTGAAGATCATGACTATCTATGAAAGAATATGTTTAAGAAAAGCTAAATTTATGTTTAAAGTCTCTAATGGTTCTATGCCCAACTATATAAATGATGTGTTCAGAAAAAGGACAAATGATACCACTACAGGTTCTAGTTTACCAATACTATGCTCTATGTCATCCAAAAACTTTCTTCTTCCTAAACCCCAAATGGAATTGTATAAAAATAGTTTGACTTTTTCAATTCCAATCATTTGGAATTGTATACCTAATGATGTTAAAGATGCACCATCAGTGCCGTCCTTCCATCATATATGTTTGAAATGGATGCAGTCCAGATAATGTCCAACATTGTTGTATATTTGTAATGTATATATTATATAAAATGTCTCTGGGTGGTTATATATGTATGTGTGTGTGTGTAAATGATATCGTTTCAATTATGCATGTTTGTGTGCTAAATCCATAAACAGATTATGGCCAACATTGTTGTAAATTTGTAATGTATATATTATATAAAATGTCTCTGGGTGGTTATGTGTGTGTGTGTGTGTGTGTGTAAATGATATCGTTTCAATTATGCATGTTTGAGTGCTAAATCCATATACTGTTGCTCTTGTGTAAACTATTCCACAATACCTTGTTTGTATGATGTGTTTGTTTCCCAGCTGTATTTTATATATTTGCCTGTACATATGTAAATAATTGAGGGCCACAAGTGAGAGTAGTTTTTGTACTAATTGTGTTACCCTCAGAAAATAAAGACTTTATTATTATTATTATTGATGAACATACAATTTGATGTGGACATTGTTTACAAACATAAAATTTGACAGGGACATTGTTTATGAACATACAATTTGATGGGGACATTGTTTACAAACATACAATTTGATGGGGACATTGTTTATGAACATACAATTTGATGGGGACATTGTTTACAAACATAAAATTTGATGGAGACATTGTTTACAAACATACAATTTGATGGAGACATTGTTTACAAACATACAATTTGATGGGGACATTGTTTACAAACATACAATGTGATGGAGATGTTGTTTATGACACTGATGGTGTGCAAGCATTATGATAAGCTTTGTTACATTTGCCCAAATAAGAATTTTCTGAGTGTACAGTGCAAGTATTATGTAGAATATGGTAAACTTGCTAAGTGCAGGTATATATGGGCAAAACAGCACTACTGCATATGAAAATTTATGGTTGAAAATAAACATGGGTAGGATTTAAGTATAGATTTAAAGGACAAATTTTCTTGATTGACTTGCAACTTGCTGGAGATGTAGGTTGAAGTAATTGCAAGTAAATAAATATGTAATGACTTTTTCAGCAAATATTTTGAACAAATATTTTATGACATTGACTAACAGTGACAATGTGCAAACACTCAGAAATAGTGAATCCAAAACCAATATTTGCAAAGTGGCTGATATTCACAAGAGTCTAATAATGGCATTGGCCAGGTGGTTTATACTGAAAAGTGTCCAATACAGGTATTTGCAAAGTGGCTGATTTTGAAAAGAGTCCATTACTACTATTTGAAAAGTAGCTGATATTGTAAATCAGGGGTGGCCAATATGTCGATCACAGTCGACCAGTCGATCCCAAAGTAGTTTCTGGTAGGACGCACCGTGTTAGTATGACTCGGTAAAAAGTAGATCCCATGTCATTAAAGTCTGACCACCCCCGACATATGTACATTTATTAATAGACTTTGTAAAAAAGTATGAAAGAGTGTTTGATATATCCATAGCCACATTATTTGATTATTAAAAGAAATTCAATATTTTGCAACATGTTTCAATGTCTCGTGAAGGCAGGGGGCGTGCTGGTAGACCATGTTGGTATGACTTGGTAAAAAGTAGATCCCGCGTCACTAAAGTCTGTCAACCTCTGTTGTAAATATTCCATACTGGTATCTGTAAAGTGGCAGACATTCAAAATAGTCCAGTGTTGGTATTTGCAAAGTGGCTGATATTGAAATGAGTCCAATACTGGTATTTACAAAGTGGCCTATATTGAAAAAGTCCATTACTAGCATTTGAAAAGTGGCTAATATTGAAACGAGTCCAATACCAGTAATTGAAAAGTGGCTGATATTGAAAAGAGGTGCTCCATTCAGTGTGTTCGAGGAAAATATTGAGACACAACTGCTGTTTTTATTATATCAAGTGTGATGATCATCAATGCAAAAAATTACAAAGAATGATCATTACATCACAAAAAATGGCCTACTAGAGAAAAGGGCCTAATCTGTACTCCGAACCAAATAAATGGTGTTTATTCAAAAAAAGCTTCTGGTACGATTCTCCACTTGTCTGATTTGATTGAAATTCAAACTAACCATCACCTCAAATCCCATATGACTTTGATACTAGCTGGTCTATAAATGTTATTTGATGTACAGGCCAATATTGTATCAGTTTTGACACACTATTAAATTAATTGAATTGTCAGACTGTTCGCTCTGAATTTTATTAATGTTCTGGCGTATTCTCATGGGTCATTTTTCACAACAGTCAAATAAAGCAAATTCCTGATTTTTATGCAAGCAAAAATTCCTGAATTGTATATAGTTTTTTTCTTGATTCAAGAGATAATTATTGATGTTGAAAATTATGACACTTTCATTGTGCATGTTCTGTGCTCAACGAGAGTGGCATGAATTAAACCCATGAGATGACTGTAAAATATGAAATTTTTTCTTTTCTTTCATACAGGTTTTAGAGTCATTTCACAACAAAATTGCATCAATAACTCAGTCTTTTCCATTATGGATATGTCTTACAGAAATGAAACAAATCATTTTACTTCCTAACCTAGATATTAATTTTGAAACTTCTGTATTAAAGTTTCAACATCTATTTACAGAATTAGCAATTTACCATATTCCCTGTGCAATCCCTCTTTTGACCCCCAAAATCCTTATTCTGCACACACATACACATACACACACACACACAACATTTCAGCAAACATTAAGCTGTGATGCTAGTCAATATTAAACAAGAGGCTTAAGTGGGCCTGATATCATTCACCTGGTTTAAATAACTTAACAGTTGACCATTTCACTAAGCAGGTTTATGCAGTATTGTAAGAACATAACCCTATTTAAATAATATAAAAAACTTTGTTCATACATACCTGTGATTCTACCGGCGGTAGGCCAAAAATACCGTTTTAAAGACCGTCTACCGCACATACCGTTTAGTAGTCGAAATCTACCGATTTTGAAAATTTCAAGGAAATTTTTTTTATTTTTTAAACCCGGTTTTTTTTACGCGTTCTATCAACACATTAGATAAACCAGCCAGAACCAGTCTACTGGGAACCGGAAATGTTCGACGATGCATGGTTGAATAGTCGGATTACAATTGTTAGCATGTGTACAAAGAAGCGGCTAATTGATTACCTTATTGTTGTAATTTGGAGAGTTTAAGGCCAAATGCGGGATGTTGTTTGAGGTGTTATAAGTAATAAAAGGATCAAAGGTAATCCATGAGTCTTTGATTAAAACTCGGCTGATCTAACGTGGAAGGAAGATAAAACGGAGAGACCGACCAAAAATGATCGTGGCAGAAACACTTAAGTATTTTGATTTGATGTCTTTTAATTGTTCTTGTATTGTTCACGTTGGTTTAAGATGAATATTTAACGGCAGCTTGTATATTTTTTTTTTTCAATTCATGTCAAAATGCTGAAACGTACGCTTTCTCCCAACGCTAAAAAGCCACCAGCTAAGAAATACTACAACAAGTTTAACAACGCATGGATACCAGAATTTAAGTGTGTGCAGGCGAGTAGCAATGGTCCTGACTTTGCATTGTCTTTTTAGGCTGGTGAATCAATGATTGGACATCTACATGTAGAGATGACCAGGCTGCTAAGAAAGCTTCTGGGAAAGTTTGTTTCAACCAAGGTCATCAACAGTGAACCAGATCTTACTAATGTGAAGTTCAGACTTCTAGAAAATAAGCATAAAAGCACAAAAATTATGTTCAAGTCCTAGATAAAATATATCCGCGAGTTAAAAATGTATTAATATTTAATTTTAAAGTTGGGATAAATTATTAAAATCATGTGTTTTTTAACTGTTTATTTCAAGTCTAAATCTAATTTGTTTAAAATTAATTACAGTGGTGAAACTTGCCAACAGATTTTTGGACATAAGCCTAGAAGAGAAACAAGCCCTTGAGAATGAGCCTCAAAAATACATATCAAGCCCAAGCAAGGAACTTCCTCCTCTGGGTGAAATGAGCTTGGAGCAGTATTGGAGATCAGTCAGCAGCCTCAGAAACCCAGCTACAGGAAAACTTAAGTTAGAACTTCTTTCCAGACTGAGTGTAGTTGTCCTATCATTGCCACATTCCAATGCTGACACAGAGAGGACATTCTCCATTCTTCGGAAAATCCAGAGTGATTCAAGGGGAAGTCTGGACCAGAAAACTATTGAGAGCATGCTAAGTGTGAAGGTTGACAATCACAGTGAATGTCACCAGTGGTCACCAGACAGTGATCTTGTGAAGGAAACTAAAAATGCCTGTGGATTTTATACAAAGTCTTTGCAGTGAACAGTGAGATGTACAACTCTTCCTTTTTCATTTAATTAACAATATACTGGTTCATATTAACTAACTATTATTGTAACATTTTCCATCAGATTCTGAATCTGAATCATGTTCAAAATTTGTGTTTTATTATAATATGAAGAGAATACATATTATGTGATAAAATGAACTTGTTTTGTTTTCAATCCCCTTAAAACATGTAAAATTTATGCCGATAAAAAATCTACCTTTTTAGAAGCCAATCTACTGATCAAAATTTGTAAATCTACTGGTTTTAAATCCTGGTTCTGTCACAGCTATGTTCATATCTTTTAAGGATGAGAAATTGAGTATCTAAATCTTGCGAGGTATACAAGCTCAGCCAATCAGATGCAAGATCATCTTATTAACCTAAGACAATAATATAAGCATATTTACCAAGTTGGAGCAAAATCCCATTGGAATTCGGTTGCCAGAGTAGTAACAAACTTAGCCAATCAGATACAAGATTGCCTCATAAATATACGCAGAGTTGGCTCATAATCAGACTCATCCAAAATCTTGATAATATAACACTACAGTTGTGTATTTAACAAGTATAGTTGCTAATGTATTAGCAAGCTCAGCCAATCAAATGCAATAGGACCTTGATAATATATTTGGATCTCACTCATAATTGTACCCATCTAAGATTTTGTTGCTTTAAGTCTATTCACCTATTTGATCAAAATCAGATCAAAAATACAGTCTTTAGAGTGGTAACAAGCTCAGCTAATCAGATGCATGATCACCTCATTAACATGTGTGGATCTCACTCATTATCAAACTCTTGTGCGATCTTGATCGTATGAGCCTATTTTCCAAATTTGATCAAAATTGGATCAGAAATCTTGCCTCTAGACAGGTAACAAGCTCAGCCAATAAGATAAAAGATCTACTGATTAATATACACAACATCTGGCTCATTATCAATTCCTCTGAGAACAAGATGATATAAGCCCATATTCCAGCTTTGATCAAAATCAGCTGGGAAATATAGTTTAGAGAGTGGAAACAAGCTCAGTCAGATACAAGATCACCTCATTATTATGCATTGATCTTGCTCATTATCTAATGCATGGTATAAGCCGCATATTCCAAGTTAGATTAAAACTGAATTAGAAATGTGGCTTCCAGAGTGGTAACAAGCTCAGCCAATTAGATGCAAGAACACCTCATTCATTTGTATGGCTCTCACTCATTATCAAACTCATTGAAGATCGTGATGATATAAGCCCATATTCCAAGTTTTATCAAAATCAGATCAGATCAGAAATATGGTCTCCAGAGTTGTAACAAGTTCAGCCAATCAGATGCAAGAACATCTCATTAATATGTATGGATTTTGCTCCTTATCAAACTCAGATCAGATCATTGTCGCAAGTCATGGGTGATAATCTGCTAAGCTCCTTTATCACCTGTGGCTGCCTGTGCTGAGATTTCCTCGTTTTTCATGAGTATGCATTAAAAAAAATATGTCATGAACAACACAGTGTAACAATCTTCTAATGAAAGTGCCAGTTTTACTGATGAACAAGTGACTAAGCTTGGAAGAGAAACTTTGATTGGCTCATTCAAACAGCATCAAAGGTCATGTTGGGTCACAATGATGAGAAAAATTTACTCGTGCTCTCAACAATTAGTTAAGCAGGTTTATTCACAGGTGCCCACTATAAAATCCAGCCCAGTATGATCTTGACATCCCATAGTACCTGTGTGGCAACAGCGATAAAAATAAAAATGTGCTACGTTCAAGCTTACCAATACATACAATTTACTCATACGCAGGCTTCTTCTGAAAAATTATGTTAATTTTTTCTGGTAATTATTTTCAGCCAATCAGCGACAGTCATTATTTTAAAAAAGGTATTTAATATGCCACCAAACATAGGCTGGTTCCATAGCTCATATAATAATTAGTTGCCTGTGACCTAAAATCAAATTTTGCTTTCATAATAATTTTTCATTGTCCACAGCACGTTTTTTGAAACCTCATGCAAAGCATAGTTGTCTCACAATTACTGTAATCGAGATATCAAGGAATTAATTTCAATTTGGGAGCCTGCTGAAATAATAAATTGATAACATTTTCAAAAGAGAGTCAAAGTTTCCCTCTGAAACTTCTTAGTATATTCCAAAGGAAGTATTTGGTTCCTGTGTGGATATGTAGTGCATATTTTAAACTAAACAAATTTCAACGCACATCGCAACACCACTCTGACAAAGGGAGGTAATCTGGGATTGTAACATAGGCTCCAAGTCAATATAACATATTCAAAATTTTTGCATCTCTAAAATCATTACTCGGTGTCATTCAATGTACTTACATAAAGTCTGTATTATTTGCCTTTCTTCCTTTAGATGGTGATGTCTGGCAAATGTTTATATGAAAGGTGAGCATGTACAATGATTGGCATACAAAAGGGATGTAAATCTTGCAACCCACTCTTCCTTCTTCACAAACTTCAATTTTCACTATGTTTGAGAAACCAAGCAATCCCTTTTGGTGTTAATGAAATCCCAAGTTAAATATTTGATTGAGTATCAAAGGAAAATGTTTTCTCGACCATTTGTGTCATTGTACCCAAGGCACAGAGAGATCCACCCATAATAAAATAAGTGAAACATTTGAGAAAATGGATAAAAATGATCGAAAACAGAAATAAATTATCATAAATAAATTGCCAACTTACAGAAGCAAGATATGACACCTAACAGATAGTGATCATGCAACCTTATTTAGTGGTATAGATGCACCTGGTTTGACAAAATAAGGAAAAATGCAATATTATTATACAAACTTTATTACAAGAACTTTACATTTGTCAGCCCTAGACTTTAATAATTGCAATCATATAGTTCCACTTTTGAAAGCCAAGAATTGTTAATCAAACATTTATGTGCTCGAATTTACAACAGAAAGGTTTTTAGGGACATATTATTAATAGTGCTGCTGAGAAAATGCTTTACACAGCATTTTATTAAGCAATCCATGGATACCTGTTTTTAAAATCCAGTGTGACAAAAAATTGGTGCTGTGAGTAAAAAATTCTAAAACTTACACAACAGACAACCTATTCCTAAAATTACAAAAATTCAGGCAAACTGGCTGATAAAACAGATGAGAAAGGGCTTGTGCATAATTTATCCAGGTCCTTTTCCACTTGGAGTACCTGTTGCTATAGGACACAGACAATTAAATTCCCATAGAACGTAATGTTAATGTTTGTCCAAATTACTATACTTTTGTGGTAAGTTCGTCAAATCATGCTTACATCTTATGCATGATTTATCCAAGAGGAAACTTTTAAAACGATGAAAATGATGTGCTGCACATCTTGTTTTTGACAAACATTCCCTGGTAGGTGGCCACTATAAAAATCCAGCCCAGTGAGATATGTTTACATCCAGAAGTACCTGTGCGGTGACAGCAATAAAATAAAAATGGTGTTAGGTTCAAGCATACCAATGCGTACAATTTACCCATAAGCAGGCTTTTTCTGAAAAATTTTGTCCATTTTTGGGGTAATTATTTTCAGCCAATCAGTGACTGTCATTCTTTTAAATACGGTATTTAATATACCACCACACATAGGCTGGTTCCTAAGCTCATAAAATAATTAGTTGCCTGTGACCACATCACTGTCATTTGAAACTTGTGAGCTCTGGCATGTTTCCACAGAAAAATGCAGATTATCTCCCACTCTCCCACTTTGAAGCCCAGTGGTGTTAATGCCTCCTTTTAATATTGTCCCAGAGGTCTTAATCAATGCCTTCACATGATTAATAATAGCTTTTCCAAAACACTTACCATCAAGCATCTACACCAGCTGAATGATAAGGTATATAATGGGTTGTCAAATGATTTTTCACCTGTTCTTTCTAGCATTTTTGATTAGGATGGTAACACTAGAAATATAAAATAAGTGAAACCTAGAGAATGAGACGAGTTTGATACTGTATAACTTGTCAATATCTTTGTGATGCACTGCTGCTTCCAGTCTGCTCCTGCATTTTGTAGACTTTGCAATGAATAGCAGCTTTTACCTTGTTTTAATGTTCCATTAACAATTTAAAATGCATGTTTAATGATTTGTCATTGCTCTCCATCAAACAGTCTCTTCACTGAACCTATGTCATATTACAAAATGCTGCCCTTCTAAATACATGTACTAAAACTAAAACTTATACAAATCTTCTTCTGTAACACTGAGGTATTATCCAAAAATGCTTTTCATGATTTTCCACTTTCATATTAAACTGCAGAATTTCAAAGAAAATATTTTCTTTATTAAGAATCTGAAAAAGGAAAGTTTGATATGAGATTCTCTCTTTAAAATGCGGCTCCTTATATTTACCCTTGTTCAAGAATGGTCTAGCCGTAAGTTTATATTTTTTGCAGTAATTAAAGAATACGTCAAGATTATATTGCATATCTCTTGGATTTATCATCTACATAGAGTAAAACAAACAGTACTAAATATCTTACTATATCTCCATCCAGTAAATTTCTAATACCATTACAATTCAAGCTCAAAAAGTCATTTAGATACAGGGCAAATAATACAGGAGAAAGATTTTTGCCTCATGTTTAACTCCTTGATTGCAAGTAAATAGCACCGATTTCTTTCCATTGTGGAAGATACAAGCATTTACATATATATATACATGTTCATTATCGCCTTGACTATTTTCCCATTAATAGCAGTCTTAGTCAATTTTCTCCATAAACCAACTCTCCATAGCCTGCTGAAAGCCTGAGAAAATTTCACAAAAGTGCAAAGCAATGTTTAATGTCTTTTATTTAAAAGTTCTCTTCAGGAATACAAGACAAAAATAATATCAGTTATGGAGTATCCTTTACAAAAACTGCCTGTGCCTCATAGTAAATTGTTTTCTTCTAGAAAAAGCAAAATTCTAATGTTAAGAAGAGCAACCTTATTAAGACAACTCAGTAGAGTAACAGACCTGTAATTGGTAGGATCTGATTTATCTCCCTTATTTGTATATATTGGTCTAATCAACTCTGTAGTCCAGGTTTCTGGAACAACACCTGTATTTAAAATCAGGTTAAAAAAGCTTACAAAAACAACACCTGTATTTAAAATCAGGTTAAAAAAAGCTTAGAAAAACAACACCTGTATTTAACATCAGATTAAAAAAAGCTTACAAAAACAACACCTGTATTTAAAATCAGATTAAAAAAAGCTTACAAAAACGACACCTGTATTTAAAATCAGGTTAAAAAAAGCTTACAAAAACAGGAAGAGAAACTTGCCCTGTACATTTAAAATATTCATTCAAAATCGAATCTTCGCCAGGCGACTAATTAGATTTCAAATCTCTCAGCACTGTATTTCCTCTGAAGAGATTAGTTCAATTAGTACTGTGTAATGTCCTATATTTAATGGTTCCTTATTTTCATCTAAAATCATCTGCTTAGTCAAATTGTTTATTATTGACAAGTATTGTTTCCAATTTGTTGTTTGCAAGTTTCTTTGTTTATCTTGGGTTTTCTTGTTATGCAAGTTTGCAAATTTTCTGATTTTTTTTCTTGTAATTTCTGCTAGCAGAAAGCATGTTATTCTGACTTTGGGGTGTTTTAGTTGTAAGTGATTCTTTAGTAGTATGATATTTATTTCTAGCTAGCTTACATTCTCTCCCAAATTATTGATTTCTATCCAATGCTCTCTGACATTCATAATGTACCATATGTACTTGTGTATAAGTTGATACCAACTGCATAGACCCAGATATGCCGTCACATAATGCTCCGGCAGATCTGGGTCTATGCAGTTTGTAAGGATTAATCAGTAGAACAAACAACATAGACCCTTATCTGCCGGTGAAATTATGCAATGGCAGATTAGGGTCTATGTTGTTTGCATTTGGACCAGCCTTATATGCGAGTACAGACAGTAATCAAAGATCTGGAGATTATGGAACAAAAGTGTAAGAACAACAAAATGTTTCTAAAGTGCATGTTAATACCCACAGCTCATAAATTGGCTCACACTGAACAGAAGCATCTGGACTTAAATCTTAAGAATACAACAATTGAAAATGTTTCAAATCATAAACTTCTTGGCATTCATGTTGACAGTTTTCTTCAGTAGGATGTACAGGTTAATAAGGCAAAAAAAAAAAAAAAATATGTTTTCCTATTGCACTGTTTTTAAAATTAGGGTAGGCAGGTAGTTTTTTTTTTTTTTTTTTAAAACATATAAATCAAATAATATTTCAAGTGCTTCAAAGTACTGGGCGAAACAGACTCAATTAGATGAACAAATCAATTTCAGCAATGTGATTTTTAAATTTTTTTTTTTCTTTTTAAACATTATATATAAATCAATAAATCAAACAATATTTCAAGCGCTTAAAAGTACTGGGCAAAACCGACTCAATTTGATGCACAAATCAATTTCAGCAATGTGATTTATTTTATTGTTTTAATTTTTTTAATTTTTTTTTAATTGGGGGGGGGGGGGCGGGCTAGAGTTGGCAATGAGAAACAGGGACAGTCGGCCAACCGGAAACACACATATTTTTTGTGTGTGCCTAATACATGTAAATTGCTTTCTTCTAAGATAGCACTAATTGGCAAAATTAAGAAATATAATGTACCTCCCTCCTGATGTCAGAATCATATCTGTTAATGGATATACTGAACCAATGATGGATTAATACCTTACTGTATGGGGAAAATGCTCCAGACAAGACCTTGACAGAATTTTAAAATTACAAAAAAGGGCAGCACATATACTTTAAGATAAACCATTTGATTCAACTTCTGAACTCCTGTTAAAAAAAATTAAGTTGCATGGAAACTGACAAAACAACTGATTACATTAGAGCTGTTTCAGTATATAAAGTTCCACATGGAATTGCACAACAATATCTAAAAGACATGTTTATCCTGATACAATCTAGTTATACATGTACATTATGCTCAGTAGAAACTGGAAATCTCTTGCTACGTAACCCTAAAATACTACATTTCAAGAATCGCTCAAGATTTTCAAGGCTTTTTGTCTGGAACAGCTGGTCTTTTAATATAAAACAATCAAATTCTCTCAGTGCTTTTAAAAATAAATGCTTTGACTATGTGTTAAATAAGAAATATTATTTTTGTTTCAATTCATTTTAAATAACCTACCATATATACTTATGTATAAGCTAATACCAACTGCAAACAGCATAGACCCAGATCTACCGTCACATAATGTGCTGGCAGATCTGGGTCTATGCAGTTTGTAGGACTAATCAGTAGAACAAACAACATAGACCCTGATCTGCCAGCACATTATGTGATGGCAGATCAGGGTCTATGTTGTTTGCATTTGGACCCACATTATACGCGAGTACATACAGTATATATTGTACATAAGCAGATTGTAGAGAAGGCCTCAAGAAAGAATAGTTTTGTACTAATTAACTTACCTTCTATAAATAAAGCATTATTATTATTATTATTATTATTATTAGTATTATTATTATTATAAATGTATAGAAGTTTCCAATGGAAAGCAATGGTCACTGTCAGTATGAGAATCAAAAGAACCAATCTTGGAATGTTTCCCTTTACTTTTACTACCATTTCTATAGAACTTGTATACATACATATATGGATGATGATGGCCAACTGTCCCTGATGAGGGTTTTCAGTGTGAATTTAAATGTAATATGCAACAGATATCAATTTTACACAAAATCCAAAATACTTACCTGATTCCTGATTTTATTAGCCTGTCTCCTCCAAACTATCTTTAAAATATGCCTCAGTTGTCATACATAATAAAGGCTATTTTTGCAAGACCCAAATTTGATAATGCTTATATTTGAAAAACAAATTTAGGACCCCACCAAACAAATACATGTTAACAGAGATAAAAACTATAAAATTTGAAAACATTCAGAATAAAAGTAAAACAATAAAAGAAGTAGAAATGTGTCTTAAGTATTGGAATACCCCACACACCACCCCTAACCCTACCTCTTTGAATGAGTGAATGAGTGGCACAAGTAGGAAATAATGCAAATAGAAAAGAGTGCAAGTGCATGTAGAAAAGAGCATAAGTAGAAAAGAGTACACATAGAAAAGAGTGCAATTAGACAAGAGTGCAAATAGAAAAGAGCACAAGTAGAAAAAAGTACACATAGAAAAGAGTGCAATTAGACAAGAGTGCAAATAGAAAAGAGCACAAGCAGAAATGAGTACAAATAGAAAAGAGTGCAATTAGACAAGAGTGCAAATAGAAAAGAGCACAAGCAGAAAAGAGTGTATGTAGAATAAAGTGCAAGTAGGAAACAGCACATGTAGAAAAATAGCACATATAGAAAACATTGCATGTATATAAAACCATGTAAAGGAAAATTTATAATGGACAAGACATTGCCATTAACATGATCATTGACCCCTGAAGCCTTCCACTAAAAGGCTAGACAACTGAGAACTGGATGTTGTATGGAGTCAATCATTGGCAATAAGTGAACAATATATGGTCAAAATCTTACTTGAAATTGTCATCATTTAAGATCTTACCAAATATGATGCTTGAAAGGTAATATAATTGAAAACAGAAAAATATGAAGAGTAGTTTTCACAAGCTATGAAAATATCTGATATCATGGACAGAAAATCATTGAACTTGTCTCAGATGATGTCAAGATGTAACCAAGAGATGAGTTTGGGAAAATTTATAAGTAATATTTAAAAAACAAACAAAATAAAAACAAACTTATTGAAGTGGCATCATTCAAGGTATTCTCCAGATATAACTGGGTTAAATGATATAAACCCATTCATATTTGTCTGTGTTATCATGCTTACAAGCCAGTATAGCTAAACAAGTAAAGATTTTTTTGCAATCTTTTATCTGCACATTTGAACTTTAAATAAATTTAAAATTTAAAATTTGAACTTTTAATCAGCACTACATAGTATTTGCTGACATACTGTTAAACCACTTACCTACACTCACCACTCACCCACCCACCTACCTACTGAGATAGGGCATAAATGACATAAAACAATTTTTAAAAAACCATTCTTTTCTATTATATTAAAGCAGAGGTACTATAATGAGTTGATAACAAGAGTCCTTAGATGCGACTGATGATCAACTGGGCATGGGCAAAAAGAATTTCAAGGAAATCAAGATAAGACTATTTCTTCCTTTCGACCATGTCTACCATTTTGAATGATGAAAACATGTGGTTTTGCATCATTTCATTCATGCTGCAAGATGGTGGCCAGGTTAACAATTGCTTAGAAGTACTTTGTCAAAATCAGTGAATATCATGATTACTTATTCATGTAGGATTTATTCTTCATGGATAGTGTTCATCCAAGTATTTAAATGCTATTGGTAATCCTCATTGTGACTGATGCTGTTAAAATTTTATTATTTTTTGAAAATACTTACTAGAGTTCTGCAAACAAATAAAATGGTGGTAAATCTAACAATGTCAATACTGTAGAAAATTCTATCTGAGTTCTCTGGCTTCACCCAAGAGGATATTCATGAGGTGGAAGTATTTTCATCCAGAAAGGTAATCCCATATTTTATCCACATCAAAGAAAACCAAGACAGTGTCCCTATCCATGTCAGGAAAAACTCGTCACTGAAGCTGATGAATGAACCTAGGACTAATTTCCAAATCTACAAATACTCCCAGCAACATGGGTATGTGTTCAAAATCACTACTTCACATGAAAATAAAATTAAATGTACTGTATTCTCATCAACTAATACCATTTTATTTCAGGGCAGTGGATGCTTGGCTTGGACTTGTAATGGATTTCTTGAACTGTGTTATGACATAAACAACAGATCTAACACCAGAACGGTGTCACCACAGCCATCTTCAACTACGCTCATAACTTCCACTCCTATCAGTGCCTGCAAAGCCATAATTAATTACAAACTCACTTGCTCAAGCAAACACAAGCTATACATGGCCTGATTACTTAATACAACCCTCTCCCCTAGTCCTAGTAGACCCAGATACACTTCATCAAATTGTAAAAGACAATGCCACTAACCAAGATAATGAAAATCCATGTACATGTAGTGCTAGCCAAGCAAGACCCTACTTCTTTACATCTTCACCTGCACAGGAAGGCACAAGCTACATAAAGCCTAAATATATAGCACCTCTACCACCATTCTCCCTTCAAGCCCAGGTAGACCCAGATATACTGCACCAAAGTGTAGAAGACAATAAAACTAATCATGATGAGACTTCTTTTAAACACAATACAAGTCACAGTTCACATTGCCATGGAAAATTATGTTCTAAGTGATTTTATAATTATGATCAAGGATCTTAATCTATACATGCATGTGTATGTATGTATGTATGTGTGTGTGTGTGTGTGTGTGTGTATATATATATATATATATATATATATATATATATATATATATATATATATATATATATATATATATATATATATATATAGTTTCAAGGCAATCCTGAAAGTAGTTTAGAAGGAGTAGTGATAACAAACTTGTGCTAATGGACAGACTGTTATTGGATGACCAATCATCATCATTTTCATTTAGGACCAAGTAGACATGATAATGAGTCTTTAACTGAAAAGCCGATGTTGATATCCCCATCCTTTCAGGAGGAGTAGTGATAAGATTTTCAAGATGGCTGCCATGGTGCCCATATTGGATATCAGAGTGGCACAATTTTCATTTAGGACCAGCTAGACATCATAAGAAGTATTCAAGTAAAAAAAAAACATGTTGATGGACCATCCATTCTGGCAGATTAGCCATATACAAAAATTCCAAAATGACTGCCATGGAGGCCATATTGGATGCTAGATCCACCCCATTTTCATTTAAGACCAACTAGACATCATAATAAGTCTTTTGGTGAAAACCCCATGTCAATATAACTTTCTGTTCAAGATGGCTGCCATGGTGGCCATATTGGATCTCAGATCGGCACCATTTCATTTAAGACAAAGTAGACATCATACAAATTCTTTTAGTGTAAACCCAATGTTGATATGACCATCCATTGAGGAGGAGCAGCGATAACGAGTTTTTCAAGATGGTTGCAGTGGTGGCCATATTAGACTTCAGTTGGGCACCATTTTCATTTAGGACCACTAGACATCATAAGAAGTCTTTCAGTGAAAACCCCATGTTGATATGACCATCCATTCAGGAGTAGTAGCAGTAACAGGCTTTTCAAGATGGCTGCTATGGCAGCCAAATTGGATGTTAGATCGGCACTATTTTCATTTAGGATCAAATAGACGTCATAAGAGGTCTTTTAGTGAAAACCCCATGTTCAGGATGAGTAGCAAATAACAAGTGGTGGCCATATTGGATCTCAGATCGGCACCATTTTCATTTAAGACCAAGCAGACAGCATAAGAGGTCTTTTAGTGAAAACCCCATGTTGATATGCTCATCCATTCAGGAGTAGCGATAACAATATTTTAATGATGGCTGCCATGGTGGCCATATTGACTGTCAGATTTGCACCATTTTCATTTAGAACCAACTAGACATCATAAGAAGTCCTTTATTGAAAATCCCATGCTGATATGACCATCCAATCAGGAGTAGTAATAGCAAGATTTTCAAGATGGCTGCCATGGCAGCCATATTGGATGTCAGATCTGCACCATTTTCATTTAGGACCAATTAGACATCATAAGAAGTCTTTCAGTGAAAACCCAATGTTGATATGACCATCCAATCGGAAGGGGCAGCGATAACAAGATTTTCAAAATGGACACTGTGGTGGCCATATTGGATGTCCGAGCAGCACCATTTTCAGCTAGGACCAACTAGACCACAGGATGAATGTGTGTAAAGTTTCATGGCAATCCTCCAAGTAGTTTAGGAGGAGTAGTGATAACTAACTTGTGCTAATGGATGGCCAGACGCCGGACAACAGACCATCCCATAAGCTCTTCTGGTCTATGGCCAGTATAGCTAAAAATTGGAGTAAAGACCTTTGACCTTAAAATCAATGTCAGAGTGCTGACTATCAACTTGTTTATTGGAATGCAACTAAATGCAATGTCTGGTCAAAATTCAGTTGTTTATATACAAGTCACAGTGTTCATAAGCTCAATTAAGTACAAAAATGCAAGCAATGACCTTTGACTTGACCTCAAGGTCAATTAGATCTGGTTTTCAAAACTCATTCCCAAATGTGTGGATATGTTGGAGAAGTAGGCATATAAAGATTTTCAGGATGGCCATAAAAAAGCATCCATTTTGGAGGTTGTATCAGCATCATTTTAATACAGAAACAACTTTATATTGCAAGAAATAAGCATTCAGAAAGCCATCCATTCTGGAGAAGTAGCTGTTATGAGAGTTGTCAAATTTTTGGCGGTACATTGGCATCGTTTTCAGATAGGACCAACTACATACATGTATAGTAGGAAGCATTTTATTCAAACCCCATGTTGCTATGACTATCCCTTTGCAAGAAGTAGCTAAAACAAGACTTTCAAGATGACCGCCATGGTCACCAAATTGGAGGTCTGATCATCACCATTTTCAATTATGACCAAATAGATTTCATAAGTCTTTTAGTGAAAACCCTATGCCTATATGACCATCTGTTAAGGTGAAGTAGCTCTAATAAGATTTTCAAGATGGCTACCATGACAGCCACATTGGAGGTCTAATCTGCAGCATTTTTATTAATGACCAAATACGTATTATAAGAGGTCTTTTAAGTGAAAACCCATGTCAATACAACCATCCATTCAAGAGAAGTAGCAATAGCAAGATTTTCAAGAGGGTCACCATATAGGCCATATTGGATGTTAGATTGTCACCATTTTCATTTAGCTCCAACTAGACATCATAAGGGCTCTTTTAGTGAAAACCCCATGTCACTATAGTCATCTGTTTAGAAGCAGCAATAACAAGATTTTTAAAAATAGCCACCATGCCGGCCATATTGGATGCCAGATCCACACCAATTTCATTTAGGAACACCAATCAGACATAATAAACAAGTCTTTTGGTGAAAACATCATGTAGCTATAGCCATCCACTAGGAGAAGTAGTGTTAACAAGATTTGGTGGCCATGCTGGAGGTCAGATCTGCACTGTTTTCATTTAGTACCAAGCTGAGACCTTAAGTCTTTTATTGAAAACCCCATGTTGATACGACCATCCATTCTAGATGGGTAGCAAGGATGCATTTTTGAAGATGGACACCATAATGGCCATATTGGATGTTATATTAGCACCATTTTCATTTAGGGCCAACTAGACATCATCAGAAGTATTTTGGTGAAAAACCCCATGTCAATATGAGCATCTGTTCAGCAGTAGTAGTCATAAGGTTTTTAAGATAGCCTCCATGGTATTAATTTCAAGATGTCTACGAGACACCATTTTCATTTAGGAACAACCAGACATCACTAGAAGTCTTTTAGTAAAAACTCTACGACAACAATTCAGGAGGAATATCAATAACAAGACTTTGATGATGGCTGCTGTGCTGGCCATACTGGATGTCAGATCAGTACCATTTTCATTCAGGACCAACTGGACATCATCTTAAGTCTCTTGGTAAAAACTCTATGTTGACACAACCATCGTTCATGAAGAGCAGAGATAAGATTTTCAAGATGGCCACCATGGCTGCCATACTGGATGTCCAAGGGGATGTTGAATGGGCACTATTTTTCATTTGCAACCAACTAGACATCATAAAAAGTCTTTATTGAAAACCCCATTTCAATATGACGATCTGTTCATGAGTAGTAGCTGTAACAAGATTTTCAAGATGGCCACCCTAACCCTGTGCCCAATGGATGTCAAGTCAGCACCACTTTCATTTAGTACCAAACAGACATCATAATAAATCTTTTCACTGAAACCGCATGTCAATATGACCATCCAATCAGGAGGAGGAGCAAGAACAAAATTTACAAGATGGCCTCTGTGGCAGCCATATTTGATGTCAGATCATTTTTATAAAAGACCAACTAGATATCATAAGAAGTCTTGTAATGGAAACCCCATGTTGATATAACCATCTGTTCAGGAGTAGAAGTGATAACAAGATTTTGAAAATGGATGACATGGTGGCCACATTGAATATCAAAGCAGCAGCATTTTCATTTAGGAACAAAACCCTGGGATTAATGTGTGTAAAGTTTCATGGCAATCATCTTCATTGAAGCAGTGATAACAAATCAGAGCTAACAGATGCCAGATAACAGACCATTGCATCAACTCTTCTGGTATATGACCAGTAGAGCTAAATAATGTGGGAGTAAAGTGATTTCATGATATGCACATCTTCAGGCGAAGACAATAATATTTACCAAGTTTCTGGGCAATCTATCGACAAGAACCCCAAATGGGCCTGATATCGCTCACCTGGCTTACATAACTTAACAGTTGACCATTTCACTGATCAGACTTATGCAGGGAACAAGCACATGTTGACTGACAGATGATGGATGATGCATGCAGGACTATACGATAAGCTCACTTGACCCTATGGCCAGGTAAGCTAAAAGCTACATTTTTATTTTAAACTAAAATCTGTATTAGGCCTTGATATGCTGCAGCTTTTGATCTAAAACATGTAAATGACTCAAATATTGGGGAAAAAATTTAGCATAAAATTAAAGTTCTTATTATTTTCAAGTGCATATTTAAGTCATAATCAATCACTAATGCAGGACGCAAGCTTGGTAAGTGCTGGAGACAAAGTTACTAAGACTATCATCACAGTAAAGGCAAGAGAGCATTCTTCATATCTGCTTTGTCTATAGTATTCATTATTTCTTCATAACCAGCAGAAAAAACCTTGGCCTACTTTAAATATTTAACAGGTCGAAGTCCTGCAACAGATTAGATTCTGGCCAAATGTATGGGTTGTGTAGTGGTATCTCTGGTATAGATGTGTGTATTCTCCAAACACATGGGTTGTATAGGATTATCTCTGGTACAAAATGTGTGTATTCTCCAAACATATGGGCTGTATAGGGGTATCTCTGGTACAGATGTGCGTATTCTCTAAACCTATGGATTGTGTAGGGGTATCTCTGGTACAGATGTGCATATTCAATAAACCTATGGATTGTGTAGGGGTATCTCTGGTATAGATGTGTGTATTCTCTAACCTGATCTGTGTAGGGGTATCTCTGGTACAGATGTGCGTATTCTCTAAACCTATGGATTGTGTAGGGGTATCTCTGGTATAGATGTGTGTATTCTCTACCCTGATCTGTGTAGGGGTATCTCTGGTACAGATGTGTGTATTCTCCAAACCTATGGGATGTGTAGGGATATCTCTGGTACAGATGTGTATTCTCTAACCTGATCTGTGTAGGGGTATCTCTTGTACAGACGTGTGTATTCTCTAAACCTATGGGTTGTGTAGGGATATCTCTGGTACAGATGTGTGTATTCTCTAACCTGATCTGTGTAGGGGTATCTCTGGTACAGATGTGTGTATTCTCTAAACCTATGGATTGTGTAGGGGTATCTCTGGTATAGATGTGTGTATTCTCTAACCTGATCTGTGTAGGGGTATCTCTGGTACAGATGTGTGTATTCTCTAACCTGATCTGTGTAGGGGTATCTCTGGTACAGATGTGTGTATTCTCTAAACCTATGGGCTGTGTAGGGGTATCTCTGGTACAAAATGTGTGTATTCTCTTATCTGATCTGTGTAGGGGTATCTCTGGTACAGATGTGTGTATTCTCTAACCTGATCTGTGTAGGGGTATCTCTGGTACAGATGTGTGTATTCTCTAAACCTATGGGCTGTGTAGGAGTATCTCTGGTACAGATGTGTGTATTCTCTTAAACTATGGATTGTGCAGGGATATCTCTGGTACAAAATGTGTGTATTCTCTAACCTGATCTGTGTAGGGGTATCTCTGGTACAAATATGTGCATTCTCCAAACCTATGGGTTTGTGTACGGGTATCTCTGTGTGTATTCTCTAACTAGGTGTGTTTGTAAAACATATATGCCCCCACTGCAGAAGAAAAAGTCTAAGTAAAGAAAGTGCAAATATTTATAAAAATGTGACAAATTGCTAAATCAAAACAGATATTCTTCATATGCTTACAAATATACATTTTAAATTTCATTTGCCTACCTTGTGTTTCTTGCTAAACTGTATTAACAAAGATTTCATCTAAAAAAGTATAATTCTCAAAAGATTAAAAATGTACAGACAACTGAAAAAAATTGCTATAATGGTCTGAAAATCTAATTGGGTCATCTACATATGAATACAAATGTGCCTACATAATTTCATTTTTTCCTACCTCTTGTGGATTTTGCTTAATTTTGTTAACAAGGTTTTTGTCAAAAAAAGTCCATAAAGTTAAAATATTCAAAAACTGCTATAATGGCATTAAAATCTAATCAGGTCATCTATATATGGATACAAATATGCCAACCAAATTTCATCTGACTATGTTATGTGCTTTTAGCACAATCTTGCTAACAATTGTCTTGGGACAGACAGACATGACTAAATCAAGACACCCCCACTGCAGGAAGAGGGGTCATATAAAGACATCGTGCCATTATCTGTGAATGATCAGGGGAAGCCAGGGATGTCAATAATCTCCTTAATTTTCAGCAATGTAGTAAATGGGTACATTGTATAACAGAACATTAAAATGGATATTATGTGTAACAGAACATTAAAATGGATATTATGTGTAACAGAACATTAAAATGGAAATTATGTGTAACAGAACATTAAAATGGATATTATGTGTAACAGAACATTAAAATGAATATTATGTGTAACAGAACATTAAAATGGATAATACATGTATGTGTAACAGAACATTAAAATGGATATTATGTGTAACAGAATTTAAAAATGGATATTATGTATAACAGAACATTAAAATGGATATTATGTGTAACAGAACATTAAAATGGATATTATGTATAACAGAACATTAAAATGGATTTTATGTATAACAGAACATTAAAATGGATATTATGTATAACAGAACATTAAAATGGATATTATGTATAACAGAACATTAAAATGCATTTTATGTATAACAGAACATTAAAATGGATATTATGTATAACAGAACATTAAAATGGATATTATGTGTAATAGAACATTCTCAATAATAAAAACTACAGTATAAAGGCAAGAGAAAAGCCAATAAACAACACACAATTTTTTTGTTATATTCTTGCCATGACTTAGCCTGTACTTCTGGCTACTTCAAAAGATAATGAAAAAGCTGTACATACGAAGAATACTATCATACAGGTTGGAGAATTATAATTATTCCCCTGCTGAACCTGGGTCCATGAGGAACAGCAATAATCACCTTGCCTGCATGTACCAAACCCCATAACCTCTCTACTAAGTTGCACATACCTCAAAAAAAAGGACAGAACATAGTCATGAAAAAAAGCATTCAAGCGAAGCAAATGCACCAGCTAAATACAGTCACACCAGATTCCGCTGACAGAAATCAAGGTAAGTTATTATTTAAGTTACAAATATACACCATACAGATTGGAAAGTGTTATCCAGGATCTTACAGGAGGATGCATGATAATATAAAGTTAAATTTAACTTGGAGAAAGAATATTATAACATTTTTTTTTTACAGGCTAGAGAATTACAATTTGCCTGTATATATATACCCACACATACATATATGAAAAAAGTTAATATGTCCGTGTGCTGGTTCATATATAGAAAATATTTTTAATTCAACAGGATATCAGTAATATGTTTATTGTTTCCTTCAAGTGCTTTTGCATCTTCATGATGGATGCTCTTCAGGTAGATGATAATTTACCTTGTGCCTTGATCTACCTGAAGAGCATGAATGATCCGTGATGATGATGTGAAAGCGTTTGAAGGAAAGGATGAACAGGATATTATTGATATCCTGTTGAATTAACAAATATATATATATATATATATATATATATATATATATATATATATATATATATATATATATATATATATATATTGAGATTTATGGAGAAACAGCATTGTGTCAAACCTACATATGCATAATTTGTGTAATTAGTGTACATGACAGCACTACAAAAACAAGCCAATTATAAAACATTGACCATGCATCATGAATTGTTATAATTCTAAAGCACATAATAAGAAAAAACACAAAACTGCAGCTCTATTTCTAATGCATTGTTACTGTTTTATACTGAATTCAAAAGTTCAATATATCCTCAATTTTTCTTTGACACATCTATATTAGAAATTAATTGTAATTTACAACAAAATACGGAAGTGTGTAAGAAATAGTCTGAAAGAGGTATACAACCACTTACTACAGAGTTCAATTCCAAATGATTATGTCACATGTGTATTTTCATGCAGTAACATTTATTTTGAAAAGAAAATATCATGGGGAAAACAAGCAGATGTAAAATTTTTGTAAAACATTCTCTTTGCCCATTTTTTCTTTCATTTTCGAAGCCAATCTTTCAGCCATGTGATTGCTCTGTATCAGGGTGTATGGTATATTTCAACCATTTTGATGTAAACCTACTCAAAATACATATGAGAAAACACACCTGATTGACCAAAGTGTCAAATACACATACCAGTGCAATACTAAATTACTGTATTATATTGGTGCAGGTGGGGCAATTTTGTGGACTTTTTTTTATTACAACAGTTTCAGTTGGCATGTGTGTTTTTCTACACACCAAAAGGGTTTCTATCCTGACATGCATATTTACGAGTTCATGTGATTTCAAACTAAGCTGATTGAGAAATTTTAAAAAAAGTCTTCCTTATATACATGATTCTTAGTGGATTTATATTCACCGGATCTGCTTTGAGGGAACTGGCAGTAACTTTAATCACAAGGCATTAGGCATGTTCGATTTACTTTAATTGGATATACATGTTCAACAGTCTATGAGAGGGAACTTGAGATACTACTACCATATATACTCGCGTATAAGCCATGTCCAAATGAAAACTACGTAGACCCTGATTTGTCATCGCACAAGAAGCCGGCAGATCTGGGTCTATGCAGCTTGCAGTTGCTATCGGCTTATATGTGAGTATATACATTAACCTGTCCAGCCTGGGCATGGAACCGAGTCTGAATAATGTATCTATAATCACTAAAGCATGAAAATTAGGTCACTGTCTCTTGCTAATGACAGCAAGAAGTAGTCTTACTAAAGAAAAAATTCACACCTGCTCAACAATTACAGAAATATTCCTGGTCTTTAACAGATTACATGATATAATTTACCAACCCAATGCCTCTTCATTTTTTTTAAAAAGTTTTTTTTTCTTTTTCTGAAATAAACAATGAATTCGATTTGGCAGAGTCTTCATGTATTTTGGAAAACTAATACATACTTGTTCTGCATGTTACATTATGGAAGATAAATCTTGGAGTCCATATCAATAAAGCGCTTTCATTGTTTTTGTTTGTATTATTACATTTCCCTGTATAGCATGTAAATGATACGATAACGTCTGTGTCAATCAATCAGCCACAAAGACTAATGATTTGTTTAAAAAGTGGTTTTTGACCAGGACAAGGACTATGAAATACATGTACTTCATCAACGGCCAAGAGCATTATTGATTAATACTGGAATTGTCATCTTTATGCATAAAAACTCTACCAGCACACATATGCACTCACGTTCATTTTGGGTCTTTTTCTGTTAAATATTTTAAAATTGCATTTGAAAGAGAAGATCCACAGTCCAGAGTAGCCAGTGGTAAAGCTATTAGTTGTAGGTGAAATCTGGACCACCCCCAGCCCACAGGGACAGCACATTAATAAGATACAAATGTTGTTGAGGTTAATAATACATCGTTTGCAAATTTCAATCATTTAGGGCCAGAAAATGTTGGAATTTAAACCATCTCCCCCCCAAAAAAAAACCCCTCACCCCTAGAGATGTGTCACTATGATATGGATGAACCCACCAACATCATGCAATTGAAGGGAAAGTTCTAAGTCAAAGGGGGGCATAACTCCATTAAATTTTGTCAGAAAATGGTGAAATTTAAACTATTTAAATTTGTACTTAATGACTGTTTATGATATGATTTGTCTAATGAGTAAATGATGTTTCTTTCATGTGGGCTGCAATTGTTCTCATAACCATTCAGTCCTGTATCAAAAATGGACTCACAACTCCAGGGCCAACATGGCAGATTACATGTACACAGACCACCTTTTTCAGCATGTATGGTGTTGCTCTGTATGTTGATATAAATGGTGTTAAAATCATTCATGTGTAAAACGAATTTGGTAATTTTAGCTATATTTTGAGATGATCATGTGAAAATTCACTGAGCTACAGATGTGGGTATCACTTGTAATGATGAGCTTAATGAACTATAATGACTTGTGGAAATGGATAATACATGTGCCCACATTATGGCATCAGGCGCAAGTACCCAAATCTGGCCACTCATATTTATTCCAATTTTATGTCTTATTGTTGATTAAATTGTTGGATTATTTGTTATATTGATTCTAATATACCTTGCCATAAAAAGTTCTGACAAATAAGGAAAACTGCTCCATATATTATCACCAGCATGTACATCCCAGCATGTACATTCCAGCATGTACATCCCAACATGTACATTCCAGCATGTACATCCCAACATGTACATCCCAACTGGCAAAGTCAACCCTGGCTGACATTATGAAAGTATCAAACATTTTCGGAAAATTGAAAGAAATATGTGTTTAGAGTACTCAGGGTGGGTTTTTTTTCCAATTATTTTAGAAACAAAAGTATCTGTTAAATATCAATGACAACAGCAAAATAGCCAGATATGCAGTTTTAGTTGACAAATATACAAATCTGTAAAGAATTATTTCCCCACAGTACAGGGGGCATCTGCTGCAGAAACAGTTGTGCATTTTAGTGGATTAGGTGCAAAGGTGAAGAAACCACCGATAAATCTGATAAATCTGTGTCACTGGTAAATACATGTATGTTGAATGAAATAATAATAAACAGGATTGTTTTTAGGTTTAGGACTTGCCCATTTTTGAAACAATGGGAATAATTATTGGATAATAGTGGTTCAAAGTGAGGGAATTCTGTCACACAATGTCTGATTTATGAACAGCAGTGCACCTATTCAATCTAATTCTTAACTTGTTGTTATTCAAAATATTGCTACTCAGATTAATAAGACATGGTCTCCAAAAGAATGTTTATTGTACCTAAATAAAAACTGCAAAGACTTTAGTGCCTCAATCTCACACACTTTCAAGAGTCTCAATTATGAATTGAAATGAGCCGAATCTGGGTGCCCTCCCAGACTTGGGTACCATGTTAGATTTGTATCTGTCATTGTATAATATCCTGGTAGATCATGTCAAATTTGAGCCACATCTTTTTTTCCTTTTATTCTTGTTTGCTGCTTGCGATTGGTTTCATGCTTTGATATCCATTCATGTTCTTAATTACCCAATATAATACACAATTGACTGTCTAATGTACCTTAGCTTACTAATATCGCCCATGCCAAAAACTTGCTTTTGCCTCAAATGAGCATTGGAAATTTAAAATTATAGTGTTACAGTAATTATATACTGTATATACTCGTGTTTAAGCTGGGTCCAAATGCAAACATAGACCCTAATCTGCCATCACATAATGTGCTGGCAGATCAGGGTCTATGTTGTTTGTTCTATTGATTAGTCCTTACAAACTGCATAGACCCAGATCTGCCGGCACATTATGCAGTTGGTATCTGCTCATACGAGTATATACAGTATATGATTTCAAGCAAATAGCCTTGACCTTCATCAACCAGTGCTTTATGCAATGGCAGATCTGGGTCCATGGTGTCAGCAGCTGTATTTAATACATATAACAAGTACACAGCAATCCCAATACCACACCACATCCATCAATTTTGGAAGAAAAAAATTACCAAGATTGGTGACCCATAGTATTCCTTGGATCTTTTCTGGAAATAACCACAGCAATAACAATACATCAGACCTTAATTTCATCAACATAAATCTTAAGTTAAGTTTAGATATCTGATTGGTGAATTTTAAGCCAGACTTAAATTTCAACCAATCAGATCACCAGATTCTAAACCTTAATTTGAGTCTACATTTAAGTTCTGCGGGTGAAATTTAGGCCAGGTTAGGTAAGTATTTAAAAGAAATGTACCTGTATTTTAAAAAAACAAAAAAACAAAGCTTAAATGTTCCCTTACTAATCATGTGAGGAGTTCCTTTTCTTCATTTTTAGAGGTGAGACAATTGTAAGGTATATTTTAATGATCTTATTGAAGTGTTACAATATACAGAATTCTATCTGAGTTTTCTGTCATTATTATACAAATCTTGAAATGATGCAGTCCCCAGCAAGTTTCCTTTGACAAAAAGTGGCAAAGAACAAAAAGTAACATCTCTAATGATCTGAAAATAATAATACACTGAACTCCCTCTTTATAACACTGTTCATGGGAGAGATAGTTGCCCGAGTTATAACTGAGGGAGTTTTATAATGAGTGATGTCCTAACAAGACTATGTCAGAAAAAAACTTACAAACAATTCATGCAAAATCACATTATAACTGGTTGTCATTAGCAACAATAAATAAATTACGTGAAAGAATTAAAGTAGTAATGATAAAATAAAATGTTTTTAATGGGATCCATGACCATACCTGAATTATAAGAGGGGGATCATTATACTGAGGGGCATTATAGCGGCAGACCAATGTACTTGTGATTTGATAATATACTACTTTCACAGTATATGCATGGTATTATTGCTGACTGCCAAGTGAAAAGACATATTTCAGGAAAAATCAGTTTGTAACATTTTTATTTGAGACAGCATATAAATTATGACAATCAACAGTCTGTTGAAATATTTTGCATGAGAAAACGATTATTGGCTTTTCAGACTGGGTATTATTTCGACTTTCCTAGTTTTAAGAAAAATCTTATAAAGCACTTAAAAGAAAACCCCAATGTGATAATTTCAGATATTGAATTCTATTGTTACCATATTTTGATTTAAACATAAAAGATCAATAATTAACACATTCAGAGAGTGTATAATATCATGTTTTGATATCATGAGACTTCCTCAGAAAACAAAAAATCATTACTTTTATATTTTTAGGAAGAATGCTCCAAGAGTTTGTGAAGATCATTAGAAGCCAAAAGAAATTAATGATTGTCTGTTTTCAGATAATAATTTCCACTGACTTTTCCAGATCACGTTGAGATTTTCCTGATGACACAAGAAATCATCAACTGGGTGTTTTCTTACAGTAAATTCCATCAACATTTCCAGATCTGGAAGACATGAGAAATCAAGAATTTGTTACCTTGGCTTTAGCTGCAGTTAGAGTTTAAAACAAAAGGCCCAAGTGGGCATGATATAGCTCATCTGGTTTACATAACTTAACAGTTGACCATTTCACTAAGCAGGCTTATATAGTAATTGTAAGAACACAACCTATGTAAACTATCTCCTAAACTTTACATCATGTCGATTTTACCTATTTTACAATATCCTGAGAAAACTTTGTTCTAAAGATAAAGGCATAGTTAATATGCACAGTCTCTTGATCATAATCAAAGTCATCCAAAATCTTGATGATATAACCCATTTACCAAGTTTTATAAAAACTGGATGAGAATAGTCTCTAGATCTCGAGGTAACAAGTTCTGCCAATCAGATGAAAGGTATCTGATTAATATAGCCTATATCTGATGAAAGTCAGATAAAAAATATGGTTTCAAGAGTGGCAACAAGCTCAGCCAATCAGATGCAAGATTACCACATTAATATAAATGGATTCTGTTCACTTTCAATATTGTCCAATATCTTCATGATATAAACCCTTATTCCAATTTTAATCAAAATCAGATCTGAATTATGGCTTCTGAAGTTGTAATAAGCTCAGCCAATCAGATGCAAGATCACCTCATTAAAATGCATGAATCTTGCCCATTATCAAAATGGTCAAAGATCTTGATGATATAAGCATATTTTCCATGTTGGATCAAAATCGTATTAGAAATGCAACCTCCAGATTGGTCAAAAACTCAGCCAATCAGATGCAAGGCTGTATCATTAGTATGCATGGATCTCACTCATTACCAATCCCATCTAAGATCTTGAAGATATAAACCCATATTTCAAGTTTGATCAAAATCATATCAGAAATGTGACTTCCGGAGGGGTAACAAGCTCTGCAAATCAGATGCAAGCTCACCAAATTAGTATGCGTGGATCTCACTCATTTTGAAACTCGTCTGAGATCTTAATGATACAAGCATATATTTACAAGTCTGATCAAAATCAGATCAGAAATATGACCTTCGGAAGGGTAACAAGCTCAGGCAATCTGATGCAAGATCACCTCATTAGGATGTGTGTATCTCACTCATTACTGAACTCGTGTAAATTTGTCAAGCAGTTTTTCAGAAGTTATAAATAACAACTGTGAATGGACAACTGATGAAGGACCATAACACAGGCTCACTTGTCCCTACAGCCAGGTGATTTTGGCCTTGTGAGCTAAAAAGCAAATGGGATAATTTCCTGAAAATTCTATTTTTATTAAAAGACAACTCAAGCTAAATGTAACATAAACTTCATTGGAAGAAGATTGTTGATACAACTAATGAAATATCGTATCAAGATATGTTTAAAATAATTCTTAAAATATGAAGACCAAAATTGTGTCTAATGTAAAATATCAAGTCAAAATTGTGGCTACTCAAAAGGAGATAGTGTTCAAACATGCACTTTAAGTCAAAGATGTTAATGAAAAAAACAAAAATCAAAATACAGTACAACCTTTTTTATCCAAATACCTTTGGAGGATATGATAAAAGATCTGATCAAATCTGCTCTTGACTGGAAGGGGGAGGGGGGCATTCTTATGGTTCGAATAAACCATTAATCTAAATACTGTATTTGAAGTAATACATCCTGATTTACTTTCAATCTTTACACTATATGTCTTATATCTTGTTATTACTTAACTTTCCATCTCAAAAACTAATCTAACAAAGGCTATATTCAGTGTGACCATTTTGGGTGAGATAATGCACCTACAAAGTGGAAAGCTCCAAACAGAGGTAACTCTTTTAGTATGTACGTACATCATGGGGACAACGTTTTTTATATCCATGGTGTGCCCTTTTTATGATAAGCTTTTGACCTGATGAAATATACTCCAATAATAATATTTTAAGAGTATAGTGTAGGTATTATTTCAAATACAGTTAAATTAAATTTGGATGAATGAGGTTAACTGTAACTTTGAACACACTTTATCAAAAGTTATGTGAGGCACTGTAAATGATGAGTTGCAGTCCACTTTACCTGTAGATAGATAAAACCGAACTCCGTATTCATACAACTTCTTTAGCATGAAATTCAAGCCAGTGCTAAAAACTGACAAATTTGATGCATTCACTGTCATCAAAAGTAATTCATGTCAATGAAATTACCGTATATACTTGCGTATAAGCCGGATCCAAATGCAAACAACATAGACCCTGATCTGCTGACGCATAATGCGCTGGCAGATCAGGATCTGTGTTGTTTGTTCTACTGATTAGTCCTTACAAACTGCATAGACCCAGATCTGCCAGCGCATTATGCAATGGCAGATCTGGGTCTATGCAGTTGGTATTAGCTTATATGCGAGTATATATGGTAAGTGTTTTGGCAGAGAAACAACCTTATGAAAACTTGAAGTGATTAATTTTTGCAAACAAAAAGTATGTCTCCCCTGCCAGCCTCCACTATGACACTCCATGTTATTCTCTGACACTGGTACTTGACTAGCACAGTAAATAAAATGGAATTTGGTTTTGGAGTGCCACAGAGTCCCTAATTTGCAAGGTCCAGATTGAATTTGGTTTTGGAGTGCCACAGAGTCCCTAATTTGTAAGGTCCAGATTTTAGTTTTCCTCTTATAATATACTGCAACAGTTTGGTCAAGTGTAGCATATGGGATAAGTTTGACATTTGTCCAAAAAGAGGTGACAGAAGGCTGAAATTCTTGGACCAAATAATAAAAATAAAAATAAAAAAATGTGTTTTGTAAAAAACTGCAAACTAAAAGGTCTAACTCCCAAAAATTCACAAATAAAGAAAACTTTGAAAAATTGCTACAATGGCATGAAATCAAATCAAGTCATCTACATATACCTCAAAAATGGATGGCAAATTTCATTTGTCTACCTCAAATGATTTTTGCTGAATTGTGCTAACCAGGTTTTTTGCCCAAAAAGTCAAAGTGTGAAAAGTTTAAAAATGTGTAAAAAAATTTTTTATACTTTGTTTGTGATGCTTACTTAATCATATTTACAAGGTTTTGTCCAAAAATGTTTAAAAATCTGTGCAAAAAAGAAAGAAGGTGAAATTGCTAAAATGGCCTGGAAATCTAAACAGGTCATCTACACATAAATACAAATAAGCCTACCCAATTTCATCTGTATAACTCAAGCAATGCAATTTTTGCTTGATTATGCTTGCAGGTTTTTGGTCAAAAATGTCAAAATACATACAGGAACTGTGTTATATATGTTGAGACAAAAAATCAGTAAAATAAATATAAAAACTATTATAATGGCCTGAAAATCTAATCGGATCATCTACATAATAATATAAACAAGCATAAAAATATTTTTCTCTCAAGTAAACCCAATCAGGTCTTGGGTTGGGGGGTAGTAGTGGAAGAGACATAATCCATGAATATATCTAGCAGTACATGTACCATATTTTCTGGGGTAAGATAAGGTCAGATGACCTTTATACATTTTTTTCACTCTTTAATTTATGTGCAGGTTTCAGTGGAGTATAAGAATGTCCAGTTACTACTAGTGATTGTCTATATAAGACTATCCACAGACCGCAAATAACATAGACCCTGATCTGCCTGAACATTATGCATTGGCAGATCAGGATCTATGTCATTTGTTCTACTGATTAGTCCTAACAAACTGCATAGACTCAGATCTGCCAGCACATTATGTGACAGCAGATCTGGGTCTTTGCAGTTTGCAGTTAGATCCAACTTCTAAGTGAGTGTATGCATGAACCTTTTCATATCTGATCCGTTAAAGAGTACGCTATTTTACAGGTAACAAGTCAGGCTGTCAGGCATTCTGGATTATGAGCTTGAGACTGAGTGTTCAGTAAGTTTTAAGAATTCAGGGCAACCATATCTACTGTACCCTGCACATGTGTAATTCAAAATTAATCTTGCATAGAGTGATCCCCCTTGCATAGAGTGATCCTATAAGGCCTTTCATTCTAACACAGTTCCTGTTATAGGGTAAGTATGGTCATAGATCCAATTTCATAATGTAGTAGAAAAATTATATATATAATATACTTCATTATAAGCCAATCTCACTATAAGGTGGTATACTCCATGACTCTCAAGGACAGCATTATGACACAGTAATGTATATTCATATCTACAGCCATGAATATTTTCAGTATATATGAAGCTAAGAATTTGACTTCAACTGATTTGACTTTGACTTAGTTTTTAAAGGTAATAATATTTATGACCCAAACCTTACCATCATACACATACAGCTCTCCCTTGTTATAACGTGGTAGTCAAGGCCCATAACTGCTGAATGCTTTATGTAGTAAACTGTATTATACTGAGACCATGATATGTATGGAATCGCGATATATTGAGAATAGTGTAATATACAGAACAGTGGTATAGAGGGCACTATCAAATTTTTGTAAATTATGGTGATTTGAAAAGGAAATGAAGATATAAGACTAAGTTTCACCTTGTTTTCTTTCAGCCCATATTGTTATACATTGGTGTGATTTTGGTCATGGGGTCTATAGTAGTACCACATTATATCCGGAATCAAGTTGTCATGAGGTGCGTTATAATAGGGGAGAGCTGTACTATATAACTTTCAGCATATTAAACTGCATTTACACCTAATTTTGTTCACAATTGTACTCTTATTAAAGTAGTTATTTGAATAAAATTGATAATCATGCAATGTAATTTGCAATTTAAGGAACAGAAAATCAGGAACACTTCAAATCCCATTTACTTTTGTTTGTTCAATTAGATAGTGCATCACATTAATACTGCTGCCAATTTCACCAAATCTTGCAAAGAACTGCTTCATTTTGACGAAAAAAGCATAATACACAGTGAGAATCATTTACTGCTAAGATATGCTTATTATTAAAAGTTGCAAGAGATACTTGGACTAATAAATTGTGCCTGATCACACAGTTTGATAAACAATCAATCAATCAGTCATACCATGGGCTGTGATGCCACATAATTCCAATGCAAGAGATATCGAGAGTGCAAAACTACAGCTATTAGCAATGGATCTTGCTCATTACAATTGACTCCGTAAGTTTTGTTTTTGTAGCTTTTAACAGCACTTTTAACACATTATTGGCTGTATCATCCTGAGGAAATGGGACCTACGGTAAGTGCCTTTCCCAAAAAAACACCAAGGCAGTCAACCAGGGCTTGCCAACTGAGCTACCATGGCTCTTGGCTCCATAACACCTTAAACAGATGACTGTGAAAATGGAGTAGACAAAAAAAACCCATAAAATCTATGTCAAAAAAACACTGTTCACATCAAACTGCTTCAGAATATGTTGAACGGTTCTTGAGCTATGATGATTACAAGCATCACTCCATGTGAAAATATGAAGTTGATTGATAAGGACCATAACTCTTTCCAAAATTGTCTAGATGAGACAAAACCCATAAAAGGTATAAATAGATGTTGAAGTCAATGTTATTACCAAATTCCATCAAAATATGTTGAATAGTTCTCGAGCTATCCTTACTGCAAGCAATATTCCAAGTTCCCATATGAAGACAAGAATTTGCTCAACAAGGTGAATAATGCTGAAGCAGACGGGACATAAAAGGCACATGTAAGTATATAAGACAATATTCATACCAAATGGCATCAGAATATGTTGAATGGTTCTTGAGCCATGCTGGTTGCAAGCAAAATCCCACAAGATTTCGTTATTTGTCAATAGTTCTAACTCTATCTAAAATTGAGTACATGAGACTATACACGTAAAAGGCACATGCAAGTATATGAGACAATGTTCATACCAAATTGCATCAAAATATGTTAAATGGTTTTTGAGCTGTGCCAGTTACAAGCAACATCCCATATGAAGATGCAAAATTCATTGTCAAGGGCCATTACTCTATCCAAAGTGGAGATGACAAGTTGTTTATGGTCATTAAAATGTGCACAATAATGAAACGTTTTAAGAAGCTTTTAATAAAAGAAATAAAATCAGTAATTCTTCCATTCCTTGACATTCCTAAATTGTTTTTTTACTCCATACAAGCAGTTGTGGACTGGTACCTCAAAATTTACAGAATACTTGTAACAAAGAAGCATGTAAAGTGGTCTGAAATGTGAAATGTGGAAGCCTTTAAATTTCTAACTGAAAAATGGTGAGGTAACAAATCAGAACAAAACTTGCAACTGTAAAATACTGTATCAATGGCAAGGTAAGCACTGAGTCTTACCCAGTAAATTTGATCATATTTGGAACACTAATTTATCACAATTTAAAACTACAAAATTTAAATTTGTTCAATGTATCAGTTTTATTTTTAGTGACGCAGCTGATTACGTGACGTTGTCTTGATTTGTCACCAATTGTTTTTATATTCCCTTAATGCTTGAATTTTCTGCAATTTGAAATTAAATAATTATTAATAAATTTTATAATAATTAATACACTTAATGGAATTCATTTAGTATATCTGGAAAGGGATTTATATTCACGAGAAATGAATGTCATGCATTAATATGTTAAGTCAAAGTCACCATGACAAAACACCATGTTGCTTAGGAAACTTAATAAATGAAGTAAATGTTAAGGCCGACCATCCATTTCTCACTGCCGACCCTAGCACTTTTTTCCCCCATGGTGGAAAAAAAAAAAAAAAATACCATTGCCGAAATTGATTTGTGTATCCAATTGAGCCAGTTTTGCCCAGTACTTTGAAGGGCTTTAAATATTATTTGATTTACATATCTAATGTTTAAAAAAAAAAAAACTACCTGCCAACCCTAATTTTAAAACCAATGCAACCAGTAAAAAATAGCTGCCATATTGATACAGGAAAGAGTACAGCACAGTTTGTTCTAACTGATTTATAAACTGGTCTCATGCTTGTTTTATTAGCAATCCTTACCAATTTCTCTATCTCCTCTTTGACTGTATGTTCCTGGAACAAAAACATTTAGTATTTAGCAACAGTAATGACACATATAATGTCCGTCTTCATTTCCCAAGGTCAAGGTCAAAAGCTGGTCACAGAAAGCTGTTGCTGTCAAAAGAACAGAAAATTTTATCAATGTGTCAACCTCTTTCCATGTGATCTGTTCAGAACATTATAAATCGCAAGGAATGAATTTATTGCAGTACATCAATTTTTCTACAGTTAGTAATCAAGTAAACATTGTCAACAGTAAACAGGTCAAAATATTATTCTATATTGAGCTTATCAAAGTATTGGGAATACATATGACTTGAAAAGTTTTTTTGATACTTATTTATATAAGATCAGATGAAGAACATAATTCCAGAGATACTGCTATTTAAGGTCCATTTTATGATCATAAACATACTACCCTAAATAATCTCTATATTATTTTATAAAGTTTCTTTTCTTTGTATGTCACAAAAGAATTTATATTAACATTTGAAACATTATCTGAGAAATTACTGATTTACTGTGGTGATTCTCTCTTAAAAGCATTCTCTACTATTGTTTCAAGCACTACCACCAATGGAACAATACCAAGGGAAATAACTACTATCAGGTCTAATTATTTACCTAAATTTGAGTTGCTTCCCTTGACACATAACACTTTATCTCAAAGGCCATGAGATCTATATGTTGTTATTAATTTTAGTAAGACTATAAAATGTGTTACTAGTTTTAGTAATCCAAACAATATTTGGTAAATGGACACTGTATCACAGGTATGATGGGATCCCTCCAAACGAAAAATGACATTCATTTTACTGAAAGCAAAAGACATACAATACTACACTATCTTGCCTTGAACAGTTAATGTTATTACCTTACTACCCAACTGTTAAAACATGTCAATGATTGATTTATTTTAAGTTATCAAAAGATTAGCACACAATTTGTATTTGGCATAACTTTTTCCAGGTTAATTCACCAACTTTCTAACTGGGCAGGCTTTGCTAAGATAAATCTTACCTGACAGATGGCATACTATTCCAAGTAAAACCATTATGTAATGTGATGCTGCCAGGCATTAATTGGAGTGGGGGACTTTCCCCTGAGCTTCTATAATGGCAGGGAGTCTGGAAAATTACAGGGTCACATATAAATCTTACCCTTAACACCTGACCATGTGCCATTTCCTTTTCCCTTCCATTTATCCAGTGTTCTGTTGAAATTAAAATCTTCATATGAACCACCATGTAGCTGTATTTAGCATTATACTGTTGACATTTTCCAAAGTTAATCTGTTTCTAATTGAAGTATGAATGTTAATCTGTGATGAAAAACCCTTCTCACAATCTGTGGTTTGGAGAGGCATGAGTATGCAAAGCTTTTCTGATTTTAACATGACCACAATCTCTTACATTTTGACTCAAATTTTTTCTTCTTCTTTGGGGGTTCATCACATGCAGTCAGAGTCTTAAGCCGACTCAGATCGTGAGAAACTTCAATTATTTCCATTCGATCTTAGGTCCCTGAAAATGAGTCGAAAGTAGTAACAGTCTATATGTTATCACTGGGACACATTCAGTATCCTCATTCAAGTCAGAAGTCCCAGCAGAGGGAACTTTTGAGTAATCCCTTAACATCTTATGACTGGTCATTGTCTTGAGTACCTGAATGGATTTCTGATCATGTGCAGTAAGACAGTGTGAGAGATGCATGGATGAGGTTGCTAGACACACACAAAAACACTTTGGTGATCAAAACTAAAGCAGATAACCTTACACAGAGCAAAACACAGTCACCCTTATGGAAATAACTTATTCTGACTTATAAGTGATACATGCTTGACTTATAAGGGACTTATTGGTCGCTTGTAAGTTACTTGCACATTGCATACGTAATGAAGTGATATGTTAGTTGGTACAAGTACAGTATAAGTGAAAACAATATTGATCCATGCTTCACCAATTTCACTTATAAGTGACATACAAATCATTTATGGTAGTATAAGCCTTTATCAGTTGAGTATATGTGAACTGCAAGTTCGTGGACATTGTCATTTTCTGACTAACAATTTACTGCAAAACAGTCTCAAGTCCAAGGTTTACTGCACAATACAGTCTCAAGTCCAAGGTTTACTGCAAAAATAAAATCCAAGTTCAACAAAGGTGCTACTGTGAATTTTGTTCGAACATTGACAACTTCCCACCAGATCTGTAAATGTCAACGAGTTGTATCAACAAAAACAAAAAAGAATGTCATGTTTTATTTAAAATATAAGATCTGAAAAAAAAAACAAAAAAAAAAAAACAATGAAATTAAACTTCCAACTTTGATGGATCTTGCATATCAAAAATGGAATAAAGCAACACTTGTGTGTGTGAGTGTGTAAATTTCAAAATGGGGACATGAGTGAACATACACAATCTCATGCTGCAGACACTGTAACCTTGTAAACAAAATATGTTTCAATGACAAAAATCCAGAGCCCAAAAGATTTCTGGGGCAATTGCTTTCATAATTTAGACTTTAAGCTTCCGGAATTTAAACCATGGCGGTCTGCATCTATGGAATTATGTTACGCTAACTTGTTCCCTATGGTGCTTTTGTTTTGTTTGCTTTTTGTGCTTTCCAGCATCATGTGGTATATACAAATACCTAGAGTTCACATGCTGACAATTCAATTTGGGATGGCCTTCATTTACCAGCTGAAGTAGAATGGCCATTTGATTTTGCAAGAAAACTACACTGCCCCCGTTGAGTTGAAATGTGCTTTCAAATTCAGCTGTAGGGGCCTCCTTGATGATGATGGATTCTGCCCAAAATGTATGTTTGAAAGAAAAATTGTATTTATCACATGGGGAATAAATTATCTTTCTGGTTATCACTTTTTTGTTTTATTACAGCTAACAATGTGATATTGAGCAAGCTGTTTCAGATGCGGTGATTCAAAGCAGCAGGTTAATGTGTTGTTATCATTTCACAAACTGTCATTTAAATGGACATGTATGAAATTTTTATAAGGTCAGAACTTATAGGTATCCATTTACATGTATACATTCGATCAAACTGATGACTTGTATTTTTTTATATAAGGACACAATTTCTTGTTTGGGGGTGGGAGGTGGGGTGGGGGGGTGAAATGCCTAAATTCACATATATGTCACTTATAAGTGACCTATAAGTGAATAAATGAATGGCTCACATTTCACTTATAAGTGTCATTTATAAGTGAAATGCCTAATTTGCATATGAAATGCCTAATTTGCATATAAAATCCAAATCCTTTTAAGTTAGCTATAAGTAAAGTGAATAGTCCCTTGTAAGCCCTTGATAAGTAATGAATATAAGTGACCTATAAGCCACAAATAGGTTTTTTCGATAAGGGTAGACTTCATTTAGATTATTTGCACATAGTACATTTTTATTTGCAGGAGTTCAGGTTACACTACACGAGTTCTTGCGGATATCTAATTTCTAATTGCATTATTTAGCGCACTCATGCAGCCTGACAGCATCACTGGGGGTATATGCTGTTTCTCCATGAATATGAAATCTGGCTCTCAGAAAAATCAATAGGCATGAGTGGGTCTTAGATCACTCACCTGGCTCACATAAGCCTAACAGTCAAATGCAATACAAGCAGACCAAATTATCTGGGTTGAAAAGGGTGGCAATACACAATGGATTAAAGAACACCATCCCATAAGTCATACTGCCTTCCAGCCATATGAGGTCAAATGTCATGTTTTTACCTTCATTTATATAAAATATTGTTGCAATTCATTGGAAAACAATGGTGGCTGAAGAAATGTGGAAAATGGGGGTGGGGGGGATATTATGTATATTTACATATTTACGCTTTAGAAATGGTTCATTGTGATTAGTGGCCATTTTACCATAATTTAGACCTGAGCCATAATTAGAAATAAGTTGGATCTTGAGGAATGGAAATTTACTACAGGTATGGGGTTTAAAGTTTATTAATCAAAAGCATCAAAATGGTTTATGATTCATTTGTCAGCAGTCACTTCAACAAACTGGACAAAATAATCTACATCATCTTTACATTACAGTGGGTTTGAAGGAACCATTATTGGTATGGGACAAATTCATCAACAGAACTGTGTTGTCTACTTTTACCATATCAGGTATTTGGATCACTTTGGGTTTTTCTGCATTAGCTTTTAATCTCAGCTGATCCAAATAATTGGTTGAAGTGTTTAAAATAAACAGAGCCGCTCAGATAAGAAAAACAGCTGTAAATAGCTGCTTTCTGATTACCGGTAACACAAAAATCCTACTAAACTGTCCCCTCAGACACAGATTTGGAAACTGATCATTCAGTACCCTATATTTTAAGGATTTTATAAATTGTACTTTTATCTTTTACTTTATATACATTTTTACAGGATTTTAACATCTTTACCTTTTAATTTTCATCTTGAAGGACTTCAGATTTACATTTTATTTGAAGGCTTTATCTTCCTAAAGTCTTTATATTTACATTTTTAGAAATCACAGTTTTAATAGGCACCATTGAGCTGATGTGCCTTTAAACCCTAAAATGGACATACATAGATAGATCACATGACACATATTTTACTTTTTTTCCCTTAAATTTAGCTATAATTTTTTAAAATTTGGAAGCATTTCATACAGAAAGGTGCCAACGTTGAAGTTGTGCCTAATCAGAATATGGTAACTGGCATTATGTTTTGAATAGTGTCCTTGCATGACTATTGGACACAAACCCTATAAGTTCTGGTGTTTTTCCAAACCATCACTTCCATTCAGGCATTATGGGATTGAAAACCACAGACAAGATTTACTTACCTCCAAAACAGCATAGCTTGACAACATGCAAAAACTACACACCTCCAAAACTGAAGATTTGACAATGGACGTCTTCCAATGAACATGGGCAATTTTACATTTTGCAAAAAACACGTTAACACATTTTTGCGAAGAATTTTACTTAGTTCATATTACAATCAAGACATATATCAGGCTGACCTAATAGCAAGTCATCACAACACACAAAGTAAAGGGGCCAAGTGTTTGGAACTATTTTGTTAGACTCCTAACATATGTGTCCACCTCGCTGGTCAGCATAGGGATAATATCCAAAATTGTATAGTAAATCACCAGATAGCAGAGGTGCTAACTTAGTGGCACGGTGCAGAGTGTATTAGATAAAGCTGAATCTATACATTGTATGTACAACAAAAATCCCCTATAAATGTCATTTGTAATCCAAAATGAAACCAACAAAAACACCTATTGATAAAATGTACAATGTAAAGCTTTGCAATTAATGAGAGGTTCATTACAAGTACAAACAAGAGGCCCAAGTGGGCCTGATGTTGCTCACTTGCCTTACCTGAACTTAATAGTTGACCATTTTACTAAGCAGGCTTATGTTGTATTGTAAGAACACAACCTAGGTAAACTATCTCCCAAACTTTATATTAAGTCAATTTGACCCATTTTACTAAATCCTGATAAAAATTATTTCTAAAGGCATAATTAATACTCGTAGTCTCTTGCTCATAATCAAAGTCAGTCACAATATTGATGATAAAAACCCATTTACCAAACTTTATAGAAACTGGACGAGAAATGTTGTCTCTGGATCTAGAGAGGTAACAAGCTCAACCAATCAGATGAAAGGCATCTTACTAATGTGTGCAGATCTCACTTATTACAAAACCTGTCCACAATAATGATAATACAAGCTTATTTACCAAGGTGGAGCAAAATCCTACTGGAATTCAATCTCCAGAGTGTTACCAAGCTCAGCCAATTAGACACAAGCTTACCTCATTGATATGTGCAGATCTTGCTCATACTCACATTTATCCAACTTCTTGATAATATAAGAAAATTTAACAAGCTTGATAAAAATCTAATCAGAAAAAGAGTTGCTCATATGTTGAAAAGCTTGGCCAATCAGATGCAAGGTCATGACATTAATATGCATGAATTACACTCATAATCATACTCAATCAAGAGCCTGATGTCATAGGCCTATTTACCAAGTTTGATCAAAACCCTATTAAAAATACAGTCTCCTGAGAAGTAAAATAAATTCAGCCAAACAGATGCAACATCACGTCATAAATATGCATAGGTCTCACACATAATGAAACTCATGCTACATCATGATGTTATCAGCCTAATTACCAAGTCTGATTAAAATTGGGTCAGAAATATTGTCTCCCAAGTGATAAGAAGTTCAGCCAACCATATGCAACATCACCTAATTAGTATTTGTAAATCTTGTTCATAATATAACCTAATATATCTTCATGATATTTACCAGGGTTTGATAAAAATATGATCAGAAATTCAGTCCAGTCTTTTTTTTTTAAAGTAGAGAAAAAGTAAGGGAAAATAGGGATATTTTATCAAGAAAAAATGGCACGAAATTTATATAAATTACTGAAAAAAATAAAACCTTTTTTTTTACTTACCTTCCTAAACTTGAACAAACCTTCATAAACTTGAAAAAAAGCATGTGCTTACTCTCTAGCTGTCTCTTTGGTCCAGGTTGTCTCTATCTTCTTAAACACCCAGCTCAACATCAAAGAAATCATATCTGAATTCACTTTGCTATGGCCGTTCATGCAGTGTGTAATCAGTTTTCAACATAAAATTCAAACAAAGTAGAGATAGTTGGGCCATTTTGGAAAAAGGGAAAATAGGGAATCAAAGCAATAAAAAAAAGGACCAAGTAGGAATAGCAGAAAAAAACTTGGGCTGCTGGAAAGACCAATAGTCACTAAAGTGTTTACAACCTCAGCCAATCAGATGCAAATCCCCTTATTTAATATGCATGGATCTTGTTCATAATTGTACTTATTCAAGATTTGGTGATTTAAGCCTAATTACCATGTATGATCAAAATTGGGTCAGAAATACAGTCTCTAGAATGGTAACAAGTTCAGCCAATCACATGCAAGATCACCTCATTAATATGTGTGGATCTTGCTCATTACAAAACTTGTCCAAGATCTTAATGACATAGGCATATATCCCAAGTTTGATCAAAATTGGATTAGAAATATGGCCTCCAGAGTGGTAACAAGGTCAGCCAATCACATGCAAGATCACCTCATTAATATGTGTGGATCTTGCTCATTACAAAACTTGTCCAAGATCTTAATGACATAGGCATATATCCCAAGTTTGATCAAAATTGGATTAGAAATATGGCCTCCAGAGTGGTAACAAGGTCAGTCAATCAGATTCAAGATTGCCTCATTAATATGTGTGGATCTCACTCAATTTCAAAACTATCAAAACTTGATCAGAAATACGTCCTTTCGAGTGACAAGCTCAGTCAATCAGCTGCAAGATTGTATCATTAGTATGTATAGACCTCACTCAATATCAAACCTTTTCCAAGATCAAGATGATGTTGGCCCATATTTCAAGTTTGATCAGATCATTTGGCTTCCAGAGTGGTAACAAGCTCAGTCAAACAAATGCAAGATCACCTTATTAATACATGTATGCGTGTGTCTTGCTCATTATTAAACTTGACCAAGATTTTTATGATATAAGCATATTTTCAAAGTTTGATAAAATCAGATCAGAAATATGTCCTCCAGAGTTGTAACAAGCTCAGCCAATCAGATGCAGGGTCACCTCATTTATATGCATGGATCTCACTCATTAAAGAGCTTTTCTGTGATCTTAATAATATAAGCCAATATTCCAAGTTTGATCAAAATCAGGTCAGAAATATGGCATCCAGAATGGTAACAAGGTCAGTCAATCAGATGCAAGATCACCTCATTAATATGTATGGAGTTTGCTCATTATGTAACTCTTGAGAGATTGTTGTTGATATAAGCCTATATTGCAATTTTGATTGAAATCAGATCAGAAAAATTGACTCTAGAGTGTTAATAAGCAATTTTGATGGACAGACTGTAGATGACGCATGATGGCTGAAGGGCAACATGTACACATGCAATTTAATTAGGTGATCTTGTCTCTGATTGGCTGACAGCCAGGTGAGCTAAAAATATGAACTTCTAAAAATACTGGGTTAAAATCTGCTATATAAATTAATTCTTTTACAAACTCCAAGATTTTCTCCGGTGGTACATCATTAAATATGTAATACTGATATTTTTCATTGACAAAAAAATTGGCATGCACCTTTATTTAAAAACTGCTCTTGTATTTTGAAGATAATCAGTTTAAAAGTAGTACATGTATAAAGTACCATATTTATCCAATGATAAGCCTCCAATTTTTACAAAATTGTGGCAAACTTACATGTAAGAAACCTATGTTTGATAACAAGTCCATCACCTACCACATATACTCACATATTAGCCAAGTCCATATGCAAACAACATTGACCCTGATCTGCCCTTGCATAATGCGCCAGCAGATCAGGGTCTATGATGTTGTTCTACTGATTAGTCCTTACAAACTGCATAGACCCAGATCTGCTGGCACATTATGCTACGGCAGATCTGGGTCTAAACAGTTTGCAGTTGGTATCTGCTAATACGCGAGTATATATGGTACTTCATTAAAACTTAGGCAGGCCCCTGGTCTTATCATGGGAAATATACTGTAGTTTATGTAATAATATGTGAGTATTTTTGATAAAAAAATAGTTTGTTGATAGTATATAATAACTCTCATGTTCCAATGTGGTTTATCTTAAAAATCCCGAAAAGTGAACAGAAAAACTTTAGCTTAAGAAATATATTTTTCTATGAGAAATAACCTACCAGTAAGTGGATGAAACTGTAACATTGTCAAAATTCTGAGATTTTATCTCACTATGTGAGATATCACAGATGTGTACTATAAACTGGGTCTTCCAAAGAATGATTTAACAATGTGCCATCATATGGATAACATCTAGATATTATTACATCTGTATAAATTATTCATATTTTTGGATATATACCGTATAGCAGCTAATTTTGACAGTAGATAAATGTTTGTGATTTAGCAATCTCAGACTGAGACTGCCAAAATACCATCAAAATGTATTATCTGCTAAAATGTATGTGGTTAAAATTTTTATCATTTGGTGAAACTTTTAAAAAATTAAACAATGAAACACAGTCACCTATTTAAGTTCCAGCAGTCTTCTTTTTCAGTAGTCTTCTTTCTTGATAGTCTCCATTCTTAGGGTGACTACTGACAGAACTCAAGAGTACCTGACACTCCCCTGCCAACCCTAATGCACACATGCAAAAATGATCATATTAAGGCCAGGTGGAATTTAGGTCGCTAAGTGTGTGACCTATGTAAGGGCACCATAAGAACTCGCACACAAATAGGTCCAATTGGATCTTTGCATTCGCAGGACCAATATACACAAATATTAACTAATGAAGACATATAATATAACATTCAATTGTGGTTCTTACCGGCTTGGCGTTTCAAAATAAAAAATCCCGGACATTAAAGTATCAAGTGCGATATCAGTACTGGATAGGGGACAGACCAGCTGAAAATTGGACTGTCCAGTGTAAAACCGGACAAATGACCACCCTATCCATTCCTGGTAGTCTCAATTCTCATTTCTCAGTAGTCTCCTTTCTCAGCATACATGTTAAAAATGTCTTAATAGTATTGACAGTATTCAAAGGAAAAGTTTCTTCTTTCCGGGGACACCCAATTTAGGGTACTGGTACATAAACTGAAAAATAAATAAACTGAACAGCGGCATGAAATCCTTAAGAAGAAAATTCACCAATCACTGTCATTTATCCTGTGAATAACAAATTCAAGGGGACAAAACCTATTGACTTCTGTTGACAACATGTTCATGGTCTGGCAACTGTAAACACAATCTGGCTAAAGAAGCTCAAAATAAAAAGTGATGGGAATATTCTTGTTCTTAATCCCAGCCTTAAACTCTGATTAATTTGAGCATCAGACTTGTAATCCATAGGTCATGGATTCTATACCTGCCTAGGCCAGTCTGGGTCAGCTGCCTTGGTGTGTCCTTTGGAAAGGTACTTTAGCTTCTATTTCCTCTACATGATATTCCCAATAATGTGTTAAAAGTGCCATAAAAACCAACAAAAACAAAAACTGATTAATTTAACAACATTTTACCTCTTTTTTGAATAGAACAGACTTGCATTCAATTAATAGTACAATTTGATTGCATGATTTGTTCTTCTGGGTTTTTCCCTATATTTGAGCTTTGTGAGTTCAAACAGTCCTCAACAAATCCACTCCTTTTTCAGAGTAAATTCAATGAAATCAGAGCCTCTTATTGTAACCATACATCCCTGTATACAGATGATTCGAAAGATGGAGACAAAGTTGGGCCTGCCATTGCAACATCCCATGGCACCATCTGGAAATTACAGTCATACTCAAAGCTCTGAACTACACTGAAACATCTCAAAAAGCAAATTGCATCATCTTTTCAGATTCCCTTTCCACTATGAAAGTCTTGTAGAATCTTAAATCTGACAACCTGTTAATATCCCACATATTACACAAACAGTATGTTCTCATATAGTCTGGGAGAAGTATTCTGTACTGTTGGCTGCCTATTCACACTGGTACAAAGGGTAATAAAATGGCTGATGAAGCAGCCAAAGCTACCCTGCAGTCATCCATTTCCAAATGGAAGATTCCATTTACTGACTTCAGATATTGTACAAATCAGCATGTTCATCATGCTTGGTGAAATATGTGGAATCAAAACTCCATTAACAAACTTAAGAACATGAAACCCACTATTAGAGAGTGGCATCCCTCGTATAGAACAAATTGGAGAGATGAGGTGATATTGTGCCGATTGCGTATGACACATTGCTGACCCATGCATACCTCCTGAAGGGTGAACCTAGACTGGTACCCTGCCAGTGTCCACTGACAGTGGAAGACATTCTGGTTGAGTGTGTCAATTTCCACCCTGTGAGACAGAAGTATGTTGACCTGAACTGCTTTATCAAACTGTATGAGGTTGTACCACCCAAGAAAATCTTGGACTTTTAAGTTAAGGGAATTCGGTTTGTACAACAAATTTTAGTATTGTTTTAAGAAATTTTCATGTTAACTTTATCTGTTAGCTTATATACATTTTACAGAATTTTAACTTCTTTACATTTTATATGTTATCTTGTACTTAATTTTACAATTTTCAGAATTTTTTAACTTCTTAAATTTATCTGCAATTCATTGTTACATTTTTGGAACTTAACATTTTGTTGGCACTACGTAGCCACATTTGTGCTGAGGTGCCATAAAACACCACATACATGTGTACATACATGCAATCTGAATGGTCAGCAAGTCATTCTTACATGCACTCAATACAGTCTGTGTAGTCAGAAATAATTTAGTGTATATGATAATAAAAACATTTTTGCTTTGGGTTGAATATATCACTGGTTGTTGTTGCTAATACAAAACTTCCATATATCTGTAATCATTAAAATATGAACACACCAAAGAGAATGAAGCATGATTTGATACAAAACTATCTTCGATAAAGCTCTTCACTCAAGTGCTCACAATCTATCATGTATCACCTATTTATAGCTCTTTAACTTATGCTGGGAATCAACTGTCAGTTTGTGGTAAGGCCCAATATATTACATTACTAGACAATAAAACAAAAATACAATGCAATCTTTTCTGCACAGTTTTTTTTAAAATATACAAATGCAAGAAACTGAAATACCAGTAGTGGTTTATATGCACCCCCCCCCCAATTAAATGACCAAATGTGTGTGACAAATAATAAAATTAGGGAGAGAAAAATCTGTTCCCCAAACTAACCCACTATAAAATAATAATATCTGCTTTAAAACCCTGAAAAGTTATCCTTACAGTTTATTTATGTTACAAGTGAAGAATTTATTTCCACTTTATGTAGTTACCCAGAAACTTTATATCGGAATTGTAATCAAGCTTCCATTCAGAAAACAAACTGATCAATATCAAAAACTTGAACCAGTCAAAGATACAAACATTAGTCAAATTCTTCCAAAGAAAATTGGCAAGCACCTGTCACAGCTTTCATATTTATGAAACTTTCATTTGTGAACAATTTTTTTTATGCCAATAACTTAATAAAAAAAGTCAATATATTAAAGACAATGTCATCGTCTTTGACTGGGAGCATACAACATGCATGATTTTGGTCTTTTCTCAAACCCAAATATCCAATAAAACTGACTAATAAATCCAATAAAACTGACAAATAAAACAAAGCATTATTTAGCATTTCAAGATGGTTCTGGAATATGCAAGCTATTCTTAAATGCTTTCAGTTTACACTATTTTTATTCATGAAAGTGTCATTTTTCTATTGTAATCGTCATCTTTCCATTGTCATTTTTCCATTGGTGGTAAGGTTTATTTAAAGATAGGTCGTAATCTCTGTTTACACCAGATATGTAGAGAACTCCCTCATTATAATGCTGTTCATGGAAGCCATCAAAGCGACCCGTGTTATAAGTGAGGAAGCCTTATACTGATGGAAGTTCCAACAAGACTGTGTCATAACTGTGTATAAAACACAAAAAGATGGTATTTAAAAATGTCCTATCACATTATAACTGGTCCCTAAGTAAATAAATTAAGTAGCAATGACAAAACAAAATTTAACCAACTGAATGAAATCCATGACTGTACATGCTTTATAAGAGTGACAATGGTATATTGAGGGGTTTTATAATGAGAGACTACTATATTCACACAACATGAATATGGTAAAATTGCAGTATGTACAAGCATATATGTATTTCTGTATATATGTACATAAAACCTGAGCTAGGTCTGATTGATATGTGTATTAAGACTTGTACTAAATTTTTCATTTTAATTATTGAAGTCCTTTAAAAGGGATTGAGCAAATGAATGAAATTCATGAAGTATGGGATGTACAGTCATAGAGACAAGGGTAACACTATTTGCCCCTCCACAGGCTCTGGCATAGGCACACAAATGTTGTTCTTCATCCTTCGAGTTCAAATATGACATTGACATCACTAACAGGTTTGATTTCTGTGAGTACATGAGCAGCTGATCAGGACGATTTGTGCTCTGAACTGTCTGTGACACACTTGACACGAAATGCCACTTGGGTTTGCTTGATCAATAGAGGATGTGCTGTAGTTCTGATATTTGTGCTGCTTGCGCTTCTGGACTGCCTCTGGAATTCTCATCAGTTCAAAGTCTGTAGCTCCAGTATGGATGAGACTACACCAGGTGGAGTGATCCTGTGCAAAATCGTTCCGACACTCAGGATAAATGTTGAAGTGTTTCAAGGATGACTTGAGGGAATCTTTGAAGCATTTCTTCTGACCACCATGAGATTGCTTTCCATTCTTAAGCTTGCCGTAGAATATCTTCTTTGGTAGTCGCTCTTCTGACATCCTGGTGACGTGGCCTGCCCATCTCATCTGTGATTTCATCGGTGTGCAAGCTTGAAGTGCCTCCCCGTGTCAGAACCTCAGTGTCTTGTACCCTGTCCTGCCATCTTATCCTCATCAGTTTCCTCAGGCAGCCCATGTAAAAATGGTTCAGCTTCTTGGCATAGCATCTGTACACTGTACAGGTTTGCATGCATACAGCAGGATCTGCAACACAATGGCTTTGTAGACCTTCAGTTTTCTTTGCAGACTGATGCCTCTGTGCTCCCACACATTTGCACATAGTCTACCAATTCTGGTGTTGGTTTCATCATCGATGTGGACTGCATGTGACTGTGTGCTGCCGAGACAGGTGAACTTGTCCACTGCCATGAGGGTTTGGTCATTTACTGTGATGGTAGGCTCTACGTAAGGCTTTCCTGGTTCAGGTTGGTGCAACACCTCTTTCTTCTTGATACTGATTGCGAGACCGAAATCATCACACGCTAAATAGAAATGGTCCATACTCTGTTGCATGTCAGACTCAGGTTTGGTATTTAGGGAACAGTCATCAGCAAATAGGAGATCACAAACAGTCACTTCCTCTAACTTCATCTTTGCTTGTAGTCTCCTAAGATTGAAGAGCTTGCCCTCAGTCAAGTATCTGATGTTGATCCCAGTGTCAAAGTCATGGAAGGCAACAGTAAGCATGACAGAGAACATCATACTGAAAAGGGTTGGATCCAACACACACCCTTACTTGACTCCATTGCTGACTGGGAATGGTTCAGATAACTCGCCGTCATCCGCGACAGAAGTGAGCATGCCATCATGGAATTGCTAAACCATCACGCTGAATTTCTCTGGACAACCAAATTTTACCATGATCTTCCAAAGGCCCCCATGACTTACTGTGTCAAAAGCTTTTGTCAGGTTGAGGAATGTCGTGTACAAGTTGGAGTTCTGTTCCTGGCATTTCTCTTGGAGTTGACGAGCTGCAAACACCATGTCTGTGGTCCCTCATCCTTTCCTGAAGCCACACTGACTCTCAGGCAGGAGCCCTTGATCAATGTGATGCACAAGGTGATTCAGCAGAATTCAGGCGAGGAGTTTGCCAGCTACTGACAGCAAGGAGATGCCCTGATGGTTGTCACAGGATTGTCTGTCACCTTTTCACCTGTACAAGTGGATGATGTATGCATCCTTGTACTCCTGGGGTATAGTTACTCGAGTCCACATTGACTGGAAGAGTTCAGTCAGTTTCTATGCCATATGCAAGCCTCCGCCTTTGTAGACTTTCTGCTGGCATAGCATCTGCTCCAGGTGCTTTGCCATTTCATGAGTTGGATTTAAAGATTTTCTATTTTAATCGGATTTGCTATATTTGATGGCAGACAGGCATCATTTGTATAAAACTCATACATCTTGATGTCAGGATTCTACCCATCTAATTTCAATATGTCTAATTTTGTTATGCAGTTTTTGATAAAAAGCTTTTTCAATGTTTTATACTTTTGACCATTTTTTATGCTGGTTCAGCACCACTATTGAAAGGCCCAGATGCCAAACGCTCAGTGAAATCTGATTTAAGTTGGCAATGTAGTTTTTAAAAACAAGTTGAGAATGTTTGATTAGTTTTATGGGTCATTTAAGACCAATACTGTCTCATAAGCACCTGGATAGTTCACCAATGATTGTCAATAATATTGTCTGCATCCAAGTTTATTGGGTACCTGCTGATTGGATACCTGCTTGATTGGATACCTGCTTTATTTGATACCTGTTTATTGGAAAACTGCTTACATTGTCCTAATAAGTGGTCAGGAGAGAACAGACACCAACATTCCTGACCATCTAATGAATAACCTGAATTTGAACCTCAGTATGATTCAAATGTTTGTCTAAACTTGGCACTGAATAAAACTGATTTTTTGTAGCACAGGAATGAAAACAAGAGACAGACTTTGAAAAACAATCTGATCACAGTATGTATGTATGTAGGTATGTATGTATGTAGAAGGTTTAATGGCACATCAGCACAACCCTGACTATAAGTGCAGAGTTAAAGTTATGCAGTAAATTTGGTAAAGGTGAAATATTGCACAAATTTTACAGAAGATAAACCCTTCTAAATAAAAGAAAACATATACTTTGCGATGAAAGATACCAGTTTAAAAACAAGAGGCCCAAGTGGGTCTGATATTGCCCACCTGACTGACATATGCCTAATGCAAGAGCAGTTGGCCAAAAATCTGAGTCAGTAGGATGCTTTCTGTTGAAATTTCTTCCAATGCTGTTGATGCAAGTTATGAAAACAACTGTTTCAAGATTTCTCTAGTTTTGCTATCTTCCTCCATGTTTGATAGGACATCAGCATCATTTGTCCAATATATGCCAGGATTCTTCGTGTCAAAATTGGTAAAATTCTGTTCAGCAGTTTTTGAGATAAAGTTGTATAAATGTTTTTTCTACTTTAAGTGGTGGATTGGCATCATTTGTACAAATCTTAAGCCTCTTATGCCAGGATGCTTTTTGTCAAGTTTGGTCAAATAAAGTTGAGCACTTTTTTTTTCTTCAGAAAAAGTTGTTTATATGTTTTTCTATTTTTTTAGCAACAGTGGCCATATTTAATAGTGGATTGGCATCATTCGTATAAACTACAAAGATCTCTACACCAGGATTTGGATAAATTCTGTTGAGATTTTTTTTTTGTGAAGAAGTTGTTTATAGGTTATTCTATTTTTAGTAATGATGGCCATATTTGATGGCGGATCAACATCATTTTAACCAAATTATTGAAAGTCCACTATGTCAGTATGGTTTCTGTGAAATGTCATAGAGTGGTTTTTGAGAAGTCATTTCAAAAAGGTTTTTCTATTTTTAGTAATGTTATCCATCTCTGATGATGAATCAGCATCACTGGTATAAAGTTGAAAGGTCTTCATGCCAGGAAGTCATCAAAATTGATCAAACTTTATTTAGCAGATTGAGAGAAGAAATCATTTAAAGGGTTTTCTATTATTAGTAATGGTGGCCATATTTGACAGCAGATCTGCTTCATTTGCACAATTTTGAAAGGTTTTTATGTCAGCAATCTTTCGGTCATATATTATCAAATTCTGTTCAGCAGTTTTGATAAGAAGTGATTTAATGTTTTTTTTCTATCTTGTGTAACAGTGACCATATTTAATAGTGGATCAGTATCAGCTGCAAAAATCCGAAAGCATTCTATGCGAGGATGCTTCTGTCACATTTGGTCAAATTCTGTTGAGAGATTTTTCAGAAGTTGTTGTTGAAAGGTGTTTCTATTTTTAGTAACAGCTGCCATACTTGATGGTGGATCAGCATCTTTTGCACAAATTTGAAAGATCTTCATGCCAGGATGCTTTCTATCCAGCTTCATCAATTGCTATTTAGCAGTTTTGAAGAAATCATTTAAAGGTTTTTCTATTTTTAGTAGTGGTGGCCATATTTGATGGCAGATCAGCATCAGTTGTAAGAATTTAAAAGGCCTCTATCTTAGAATGCTTTGTGTCAAATTTAGTCAAATTCTGTCAAGCGGTTTTTGAGAAGTTGTTGTTATAAGTTTGTTTTGTTTTTTTTTGGAATAGCAGCCATATTTGATGGTAGTTAATTGGCATCATATGTATGAATCTGAAAGGTCTTCATGCCATGATGACCTGTGCCAAATTTGGTCAAAATTGGTCCTGGAGTTTTTAAGAAGAAGTTTGAAATAGTAACTTTTGATGGATGTATAATGGACACTGGGCCAAACTTCACTTGACCTTATGGCCAGGTGAGCTAAAAAATGATAAGCCCATAAAACCAGAGATTTTTTTCCATGATAAAATCAGAATCTTTTATGAGGTGAAGCTTAAAGGAAGAAGAACTCTTATTTTCATCGGCATCTTAAATGAATATACTATTAATAGTAAGTGAATGGAAATATATATCAAAATTTTATTCAAACCACTGAGCAGTTTTAAATATATGGCCGATTAATTTTAAAAATTCACATTTGATGTCTGGGCTTCTTAAGTTGCCATGATGTATATAATTGTGAAGTCTCTAAGTAGCATTTGGTCTATTCCCGATAAAATAGATTTGCTATTGTCATAAAGCTCATTTTTTAACTGGTAAAAAAGTTACACAGAACAACAATATAAATTTATGTAGCAAATAATAAATATGAGTTCAGATTATAGTGATATACGAGAAACCATTAGTTTAAAAAGCCAGTCAGATCTGTCCAACTTACTCCATGAACCTACTGCTTTTCAATAAGGTAAGAAAACTGTAAATGATTCATTACGTAAACTCTAAATTTTATCAAGATACTCCAAGATACTGCTATGACATACTTTTTCATATGAATTCAAATTATATCCAAAATATATCCAACTTTCTTGCAATTGTCAAAACTTAGACTACCGGTAACTTTAAACCAACCATTATCTTGTTTCATAACTAGAATGAACTTAATGTCACAGGAACAGACAATTACTGCTTTCACAGGTGATGAGCTTACAGATGTGGCAACATCCTGTGCATCAGGAAAGCTGTCAAATGCAGAAAAGAAATTGAGAAATTATCCCTTACAAAAGTGCTAGAAAGCAAAATTTTGATAAATACTGAATTTTCTACACATTTTAGATTTAATAAAATTGGTTTGCACAAGTATTTTATTTTCCTGTAAGTGTACTGGGATCATCGATGCTAATCTATTTCCAAATGTAGGTTTGCCGAAGACAACTTAGTTTTATCTTGTGTGTGTTTGTGTCTGAAATGTCTGCAATTTGGTGCTTAAGTTTTAGGTAGCTACCGTATATACTCAATACCAGCTACAAAATGCATAGACCCAGATCTGCCCTCGCATAATGTGCCCGCAGATCTGGGTCTATGCAGTTTGTAAGGACTAATCAGTAGAACAAACGACATAGACCCTGATCTGCCGTCACATATTGAGCTGGCAGATCAGGGTCTATGTTGTTTGCATTTGGATCCGGATTATATGCGAGTACATATGGTACTTGAGGGATTTTCTGCAATTCACAATATCCATTGTCATACAATTTTTAAAAATAATGATAGCAAGGTATATAACAGGTAAAATCTATGTGCTTATTTGTGATATATACTTGCTGATAGTGAAATATATTACAATACACTATTACACACTTGCTGTAACAGCATATTATATTAAGATGATTCATTTACACTAAAAATCTTAAATATTTATTTTGCAATTTTCTTTATCTTTACATTTTGAAAACTTTTAATTGGCACCATAAAACCAGTATTGTGCTGACATGCTATTAAACTCTATACATATATACATAAATATATATACATATTAATTTACTGAAAACAAAAAAGCAAACAGCAAGAAGTAGGAAAAGACAGAATTAAATCAAAGTAAATAGACAAATAGTTGTACTAAATACTTAAATACTTAAATACCAAGGGGCCATTGTGGCTCACTGGTTAGTGTCCCGGATTTGTGACCAAAAGGGTGAGGGTTTAATCATGCTATCAGATCATCATGGGTCAGCTCCCAAGGTGTGTCCTTGGACAAGGCACTTTACTCCAATTGCTTTGGCACTAATTAACCTACTTCTGTTGATGTGCCATACAACACCAAACCAAACCAAACTTAATTATTGGAAGGTACAGAAAAATGATCAGTGTCCAAATTTTATGACATTTTTTCTTGGCACACACGTTTATTTTTTTAAATAAAAAATTTCATTATACACTTATTTTCAGATATGTACTAATTATACTAACTGTGAAAAAGTTCCACAGGAAATAATAAAGGATAATATAAAAATGCCTAATAAAAGAAAGAATAATTCAAACAAACAAAAAATTAACATGTTTAATATCAAATGTAAGAACTACAAGTCCTTATATTTGTATACATAATTTGAATGAAATAAATACACCCTCTTTTGAATTCTTGAACTTATTTTTCTGTGCATCAAAATGCATTTGTAGATTACCTAGAAGTCAAATTTAAATGTATTATACCTAGAAGTCATATTAAATTCATATGTATTATACCTAGAAGTCATAATAAATTTATATGTATTATAGCTAGAAGTCATAATAAATTTATATGTATTATATACCTAGAAGTCATAATAAATTTATATGTATTATACCTAGAAGTCATAATAAATTTATATGTATTATATACCTAGAAGTCATAATAAATTTATATGTATTATACCTAGAAGTCATAATAAATTTAAATGTATTATACCTAGAAGTCATAATAAATTTATATGTATTATACCTAGAAGTCATATTAAAATCATATGTATTATTTTAGATCCACAAGTAGAATTTTTTTATAGATGCACTTAAGGAAAAGCAATCATCAGACTGGTTACAAAACTACATTAAGAGCAACTGTCAGACTGGTTACAAAACTGTATACTTAAGTAAGTTCACAAATTCAATGGAGAGAGATAGAAACATTTTTTGACCACCACTATATATGCTCCCAGCATATAGTCTGTATAAACAGTAAACAGTCCTGCTTAGAGCCCATGTAAAACTATCCTTGGGGCAGTTTATACAATAGATTATCATAGAGGCAATTAAAAGTTAAGGTGGTCAGAGATAAGCAACTATGATTTCACAGATTACTTAACTGGCTGAGATTAGTTAGATTGATGCCATCTTAAATCCTCTGAAGACTGCTGTGGGAAAGCCCATTAGGCTAATTTACCTAGGTAAGGTACACAAAGTGGAACACCCAATTTGTTTGAAGTTAGGTAAAACCAATAGCTTGTGTATTGAAGAAAAGTTATATTACACATCAATGAGTTGAATGAGAATGTTTAAGCCATCTTTATTAAAGATTATTGGAAGGTTCCTGATCAGTGGCAACATTTCTTTCAACTCAGATTTCACTCCATATAAAAAAATGCAAAAAATGATTTTTTCGGTAGTTGGAATAGTATACAAGTGTGATTCATTTTTTAAAGCAAAATGTCAAAATGCAGCTGTGATTCAGGGAAGGGGATAAGCCATCTGCAAAGCAAGAAAAGCCCAGCAAAACCAAATTTCAGAACTCCTGGACGGAATTTGACTTTGTGAAGTGCAGCAGCAAGAGGGAGTATTTTATATTTTTGCTCACACTGCAAACACCATATCAACATCAGTCATTCTGCAGTGTACAACATCCGTCGGCATAGCAACAACACTCCCTTACAGCAATGCTGATGCAGAAAGATGATTTTCTCTGCTGGGAAAAAATTCAACAAGCTCTTCAGTGAAGTTTGAACAACAGTAACACCCAGTCTCTAATGAGTGCAAAGATGAACACAAATGACGCTTGCATTACCTTCACACACCCCCACACCCCCCACTGAACCATTGACAGCATCAAAGTCTGTAGCTAATTAAGAAAATATTTCACTGTCCAAAGGATTTAAAAGACAGAAACTTGGTATATTCCTTTTTTTTTATTTAATATCTGTATGGCTGTCATTATGTGAGTGTGGGCACATATGTGTGTATGTGTAAGATGCTACTGGACAATGCTAAGTCTACTGACAATTTTTGGTTTGTAAGTATATTAAATACTTCAAGGAAAACAGATATGTTATTTTCTTTTTTTTAATAATCAAATTTGAATTTCCAGTAATTTTCTGTAGGCTTATATGAAAAGATCACTTTTTGGGGTCATGTGCACTGACCCCTCTTGGGATCTCAAAACACACTTTTTGAGCCCCCCCCCCCCCCTTCCCCAATACTGTCTGGGAATATGGGGACTATATGCAGATTAGTAATATCATTACAAGCAACTATAAATAAATATACCTGTACATCCATATCCATTTAGTGTTGTTTCACTTTGCAAAATCCATTTTAAACAGCAATATTTAAAAGTACAAAAGTCCTCATGAAGTGACATGAATGATGATACAAACTGTACCCAAATCAGCATGCAAGGTCTGAATGAGTTACTGCAATGACAATCAGTGATTGTGACCATTGTTTACTAGCTTCCAGTCTCCCCTGGTAATATAAATGTCAATATTCATTGAACCCCCAGCTTTCTACTGTTATGACTTTCATCTTAAAGTGTGTCTATTTCTGTTGACACAATGACAAGTCTACAATTGTTCAGATCTGACTGTATAGATTATGTTGTTGGTAACTGCATGCAAATTCATCTTTAACACACCATAACAATACAAAGCCATCGAGATCGAACATGTACCAACAATTAAAATCCACCTTAAAAACTGCCTTCCTGCTGTATTTACTTACCGTATATAGTCGCGTACAAGCCGGGTCCAAATGCAAAACAACACAGATCCTGATCTGCCATCACATAATGCGCTGGCAGATCAGGGTCTATGTTGTTTGTTCTACTGATTAGTCCTTACAAACTGCATAGACACAGATCTGCCAGCACATTATGCGACGGCAGATCTGGGTCTATGCAGTTTGCAAAAACCTGCAAATTAACAAAGGTAACACTTGTTCATCCTATCCATGAATTCCTAAGTTACCATATTTACTCGCGTATAATCCAGCTCCAAATGCAAACAACATAGACCCTGATCTGCCATCGCATAATGTGCTGGCAGATCAGGCTCTATGTTGTTTGTTCTACTGATTAGTCCTTACAAACTGCATAGACCCAGATCTGCCGGTGCATAATGCGACAGCAGATCTGGGTCTATGCAGTTTGCAGTTGGTATTGGCTTATATGTGAGTATATACGGTAAATATGGTAACACTTACTCATCCTGTGTATTACTGGCAGAGTTATTCTTAATATAATTTATTTTATACTGTCCATAAATTTCAAGGTTACTTCACATGTACATGTGCATTAGCATATCAAAGCAGACCTTGGGTAGATGTGGATTATACATGTGCCGTTGAAACCAAAAGACAGAATTAACTCATCCAGAAACAAAACAAATTTATTTACAGACAAAAACCAAAGGCTTCTATCATGACATAAATGGATTAACTTGAAAAACAAAGAATGTAAATTAATGTTACTGACACACTAAGTTGAACAGAGGATGAGATTTTATACCTGGGCACTGTTAGTTTGGTGTGTGGGTTTTAATAATTGTAACATCAGTAAAATAACAAAATAATGCAAACCTTGACAATGACTATAGAATTAACTCATCCAGAAAACACTAGTACTAATTAAGAGACAAAGACGTCATTTGCCCCAGGTATCACATAGGTACTGCATAGACAAACCATGTACTCGATGTGCTAGGGTGAAAATGGGGTGATAAGGTCTCTCATTATGACATTATTGAACCGATAACGAATCAATACAAACTTTGAAATTACTACATGTATGTATGTATGTATACAACTGCTTCCTTCTGAGAATGAATGTTTAAGTATATTGGGTTTTACATGACTTTCCATCTTCTTGGGTTTATTTTACATTGTGATACTCATGCTGGCCATCTTGTAGGTTTATTTACATTGTGACACTCATGCTGGCTATCTTGTAGGTTTATTTACATTGTGATACTCATGCTGGCCATCATGTAGATTTATTTACATTGTGAGACTCATACTGGCCATCTTGTAGGTTTATTTACATTGTGACACTCATGCTGGCTATCTTGTAGGTTTATTTACATTGTGATACACATACTGGCCATCATGTCGATTTATTTACATTGTGAGATTCATACTGCCATCTTGTAGGTTTATTTACATGGTGATACTTATGCTGGCCATCTTGTAGGTTTATTTACATTGTGACACTCATGCTGGCCATCTTGTAGGTTTATTTACATTGTGATACACATGCTGGCCATCTTGTAGGTTTATTTACATTGTGATACTCATGCTGGCTATTTTGTAGGTTTATTTACATTGTGACACTCATGCTGGCCATCTTGTAGGTTTATTTACATTGTGACACTCATGCTGGCTATCTTGTAGGTTTATTTACATTGTGATACTCATGCTGGCCATCTTGTAGATTTATTTACATTGTGAGACTCATACTGGCCATCTTGTAGGTTTATTTACATTGTGACACACATGCTGGCCATCTTGTAGGTTTATTTACATTGTGACACTCATGCTGGCCATCTTGTAGGTTTATTTACATTGTGATACACATACTGGCCATCATGTAGATTTATTTACATTGTGAGACTCATACTGCCATCTTGTAGGTTTATTTACATTGTGATACTTATGCTGGCCATCTTGTAGGTTTATTTACATTGTGACACTCATGCTGGCCATCTTGTAGGTTTATTTACATTGTGATACACATGCTGGCCATCTTGTAGGTTTATTTACATTGTGACACTCATGCTGGCCATTTTGTAGGTTTATTTACATTGGGACACTCATGCTGGATATCTTGTAGGTTTATTTACATTGTGACGCTCATGCTGGCCATCTTGTAGGTTTATTTACATTGTGATACTCATGCTGGCCATTTTGTAGGTTTATTTACATTGGGACACTCATGCTGGATATCTTGTAGGTTTATTTACATTGTGACGCTCATGCTGGCCATCTTGTAGGTTTATTTACATTGTGATACTCGTGCTGGCCATCTTGTAGGTTTATTTACATTGTGATACTCATGCTGGCCATCTTTTAGGTTTATTTACATTGTGACACTCATGCTGGCAATCTTGTAGGTTTATTTACATTGTGATACACATACTGGCCATCTTGTTAGTTTATTTACATTATGATACATGTGTATATGGGAAAAAATCCAAAACTATTTATAATCCAACTTATCAGACAGAGATTGTAATCTCCAGAATTACCAGTTATAAGTATAGCTGAAATGAAAGTACAGTGCTTTTACTGTGACTTTTTTTTTTTTAATTGAACACAAGTCAGGATTTTGCATATTATCCTACATCACCACCTGACCTGGTGTATGGGGCATTGCCTTAATTTATTTTGCATCCTGATCTTTACATGTGTTTCCTTACTTAGACACAACACACACACACAGACAGACACATACATTCACAATTATTGAACACAAAATCACACTCGCATACAAACCTCAAGGAGTTTTAAATTGACTGTTTGTTTGTTGTTAAAAAAAAAAATCATGTACCAAAAGTTGACAATAGGGTTCACATTTCTTAAAGTGATCACTTCTGTTATTCACTTTGGCAACAGCATTTTATATGATAAAACAGTTTTTATAATAGGTGAGATTTGGGATTTTCGAAGCACATCGTGATCTGCATATAACATATTTTGCAAGCAAAATTAGGAAGTTAATGAGATCATCAAAGTTGTTATTTCCTATAAAGACATGTTTTTGTGTAATTCTAAAATTTGGATTGTAATTTGGATCCATTCCACAAATAGTTTCCAAAAGTGTTCAGTAACTGAACAGTCGTAGAATAAGTGCTCAGTTTGTTCTATTCCCTCATTACAAAAGGTACATTTATCATTATCACTTAAAGTAATCTTTTTCAAAAACTGGTTTGTGGCAATATTTCTAGGAGAAATCTAAAATTAAAGCTAATCAGTTTTGTGTCTCTTTTACAAAGTTTAGCCAAAACAAAAGAGTTGGTCAATTCATTTGCACCAATTGCACATTCTAGCTGCCTGGACCAAGTTTCATGTTCACCATTTGGCTTTTTAATTTTGGTTCTTATCAGGCCTTTATAAACAAATTTATTCTTTGCTCTTACCCAAAGGAGTGATGTTTAGTCCAAAACCACATGAAAACTATTTCCACTTTCGAAAGAACTTTTAATTTTCTTTTTCCACTGCACTGAGATCTTTGAGATAAGAGCAAAGTACTATATGAAATTATTAGTCTGCGTTTTTTGTTTCATTTTATCAAAATTTAATAGAGATCCTTGTGCATCATAAAGATGCTGAATAAGTACAACACCGTTTGTTCTCCACCTTGTGTATAATTTAAAATTATCTATAGTAACTAAATTAAGAATATCTTGAGACAATTATTCATGAACAGTAGATGGTTCATTTTTCCATTGTGATAAAGCATAAATAACATCACACCAAAAAGAATTTTTAATTGATTTACAAATTTCTTTTAATTTAGTTTTTCCTAATTTAAATAACAGCGTACCTCCAAATTTTCCAAATATTTGTTCTGAAACAAGTTTTTGCCATACACCATCTTCGTTTAGTAAAAGACATCTAATCCAGGAAAGTTTTATATAACACACAAAAGAGTGCAAGTGAATCGTATTTAACCCCTCTTCCTTAAAAGAAGCTACAAGAGTGTCTCTCTTAACCCTCTCAGTTTCACCGCCCCAAATAAACTGGAAAAATAATGTATTCAGTTCATTGTCTATATGGGTTAGAGGACTTGATTCTGTGATTCTCAGTGGGTTCCAAAAAGCTCATTTTGTTGACCTCCAGCATAAAGCATTATTTGTGACAACTTTACCTTTATTTTCAGTGAAATCAAAGATAGTTTAAGTACAATACTAGCAAAATTTGTGCACCTACCTGAAAGCTTGGCCAAGGTATTCCAACATATGCAATCAAAGTCCTAAACATGTTCAAAACATATTCACACACATAACTCATATCCAAAAGCATGATTTTTGCCATTTTTACTAGCCCACTTCTCTTATATTCACTTCAGTCTTCCTCTGTTGACATGAAATTTCATTTTTTTTTAAATTTAAAAAAAAAAAATGTGGGTACTAGACTACTGGTAGACTACCATTCCATTATGATTAGTCTCTGTGCAAGTCTCTGATTATACCTGTAATCTGTGACTCGTATTGTTATTCACCTCCGATTCTGACTCAGTCTGGTTCAATGGAAAGTAATTGATTTTTAACATCAGAATTTATGTCCTTGTTTGATTTCATGCTAGTTACAGTGTCTATAATCTTTGTAGTTGTACATTCAGCAGACCAGATGATGCCCTGTTATCCACACTGGGAAAACGCACCTTGTAACCAATTATGCTTTCATCTGTTTATAAATAAGCCAGTGAACAGATTTCTTTATGGCAAAGAGGAGCTGCTCTGAAATCAATTGGATCAAAGGAAATAAGGAAGAGAAGTATGGTCCGCCATAAAAGTGAACAAAGCTTTGTGTTGGTATTTTACACTGTAATGGAGCTAAGAAAAAATGCTGTGTGGTTGATTTTCTAAATCAACATTTTCACCAATATTTTAAAAGGCACTAGTTCAATTAACAGATATGATTTAAAGCAAAGCTAACCCAGATGTCTGCTAATTCAAATTTCATATCAATAACAGACATTAAATATTGATGTTGCCATTGGATTGGTTTTAACAGCACATTAAACACATTACTGGCTATAACATGCCAATGAAATGGTAGCTAAGTGCCTTTCCCGAGGCAGCCTACCTTGGCTGGCCTGGATGGTATCGAACCAGCAATTCTTGGATTACGAGTCCAATGCTCAACCAAAGGAGCTACCACAGTTCCCCATTAAATACTAATATCCTAAAAGCCATGAAAGTGTGTGATAATTGACAACCCCCCCCCCCCCAACAGTCAACTGGTTGTCCTAAAAACCATGAAAGTGTGTGATAATTGCATACCTGTGACAGAACCAGGATTTCAAACCAGTTGATTTACAAATTTTGATCAGTAGATTGGCTTCTAAAAAGGTAGATTTTTTATCGGCATAAATTTTACATGTTTTAAGGGGATTGAAAACAAAAGTTAATTTTGTCACATAATATGTATTCTCTTCTTATTATAATAAAACACAAATTTTGAACACGTTTCAGATTCAGAATCTGATGGAAAATGTTACAATAATGGTTAGTTAATATGAGCCAGTACATTGTTAATTAAATGAAAAAGGAAGAGTTGTACATCTCACAGGTCACTGCAAAGATTTTTTATAAAGTCCACAGGCATTTTTAGTTTCCTTCACAAGATCACTGTCTAGTGACCACTGGTGACATTCACTGTGATTGTTAACCTTCACACTTAGCAGGCTCTCAATAGTTTTCTGGTCCAGACTTCCCCTTGAATCACTCTGGATTTTCCGAAGAATGGAGAATGTCCTCTCTGTGTCAGCATTGGAATGTGGCAATGATAGGACAACTACACTCAGTCTGGAAAGAAGTTCTAACTTAAGTTTTCCTGTTGCTGGGTTTCTGAGTCTGCTGACTGATCTCCAATACTGCTCCAAGCTCATTTAAAATATTTTTATATTTAAAGAAAATAATTTAGTATGCTATCTTAAAATCCAATTTGCATGAAAACCCCAATGCAAAGTCAGGACCTTTGCTACTCGCCTGCACACACTGCCAAGATCATTTTTGGTCGGTCTCTCCATTTTATCTTCCTTCCACGACAGATCGGCCGAGTTTTACTCAAAGACTCATTGTCATCAAGGATTACCTTTGATCCTTTTATTACTTATAACACATCAAACAACATGTCGCATTTGGCCTTAAAATCTCCAAATTACAACAACAAGGTAATCAATTAGCCGCTTCTGTGTACACATGCTAACCATGCATCGTCGCACCGGTCATATCATAGGTCGAACATTTCCGGCTCCCAGTAGACTGGTTCTGGCTGGTTTATCTAATGTGCTGATACAACACATAAAAAAAACGGGGTTTTTTAAAAATGTTTTCCTTGAAATTTTCAAAACCGGTAGATTTCGACTACTAAACAGTATGTGCGGTAGACACAGTCTTTAAAACGGTATTTTTGGCCTACCGCCGGTAGAATCACAGGTATGTAATTGACCCCCACCCCCAACAGTCAACTGGCTGTCTTAAAAACCATGAAAGTGTGTGATAATTGACCCCCCACCCCAACAGTCAACTGGCTGTCCTAAAAACCATGAAAGTGTGTGATAATTGACCCCCCCAGCAGTCAACTGGCTGTCCTAAAAACCATGAAAGTGTGTGATAATTGACCCCGCACCCCCCCACGAGTCCAATGGCTGTCCTAAAAACCATGAAAGTGTGTGATAACTGACCCCCCACCCCAACAGTCAACTGGCTGTCCTAAAAACCATGAAAGTGTGTGATAATTGACCCCCCACCCCAACAGTCAACTGGCTGTCCTAACAACCATGAAAGTGTGTGATAATTGACCACCCACCCCAGCAGTCAACTGGCTGGCAACTTTCTTGACAAATAAAGAAACATAATACTGCATAGAAAAATGCCATTTATCATTTATTATCCAGGCTTTTCACACTGTTATGGCTACCTTGAACATCATTAATAATGCAGAATCACTGTACAGGTATAATGTACCTAGGATAAGGTGATCTCTTTTATAACATGGTACACTTTTGAATAGCATTATTTTTATATTAGTAATATAGTGAGGAATCACTGTACATGTATAATGTACCCAGTATAAAGCAATCACACTTAATAACATGGTACACTTTTATGGGGGGGGGCCCTGGGTGGCCATGTGGTCTAAGGCGCTCGCATTTACCGATCACTGCCATCTCACCTCTGTCCACGTGGGTTCAAATCTTGGGCTCGGCCAATGTGGTTATGTGAGAAAGCTTGCCAGTAGCTTCCCGTGGGTCGGTAGTTCTTCCCGGGATTTTCCCGGGTTCTTCCACCACCAGATATACTGGCCGCCATGTGTTGCCTATCATGTGCTGAAAAATGGCGTTAAACCCATAAAAACTAAAACTAAAAACACTTTTATGGATACCTTGAACAGTGTTATATTGAGGAATCACTGTACATGTATAATGTACCCAGTATAAAGCAATCGCACTTAATAACATGGTACACTTTTATGGATCCCTTGAACAGTATTATAGTGAGGAATCACTGTACATGTATAATGTACCCAGTATAAGGCAATCACACTTAATAACATGGTACACTTTTATGGATCCCTTGAACAGTATTATGTTGAGTAATCACTGTACATGTACAATGTACCCAGTATGAAGCAATCACACTTAATAACATGGTACACTTTTATGGATCCCTTGAACACTTTATTGTATTGAAGAATCCCTGTACCTGTATAATGGACCCAGTATAAGGCGATCACACTTAATAACATGGTACACTTTTACTGATCCCTTTGAATAGTATTATAGTGAGGAATCACTATACAATGAACCCACCTAGAATTAACAGAAACTTCCAAAAAGATCTGCATATTAACTATAGTTTCCACCTACCCTCCCAGCAGCTTGTACCTCCCTACTGATTTAAAAATTAAAAGCATCAAGGATATAAAAAATGCACCGAAGTGCTTGAAAATGAGAGTTTAAAACCCTCAAAGTTGAAGAGACAGTTAGAAACAAAACATGCAGAACTCTTGGATAAACCACTGGACTATTTTCAAAGGAAGCCAAGGTAATTTAACTTATCAACTCATGTTCTCAGCCAGTCAAATACCTTGATGATAAAGCATAACTGGCAACATATTTGGTTGCGTTATCATGTGGAAAAAGCGAAAATGGGCCGTACAGTTGCTGAAAAAGTTATTCTTCCAGCATCTGTAGATATGGTGTGGACAATTTTTGATGAGAAGTCTGTTGAAAAATTTTTGAAAAGTATTCCTCTCAGTGACAACACAGTGTCTTGGTGAATATCTAATATTGTAGAGAATTTGGAAGCCCAACTTGTAGCACGGTTATAGTCAGTCGGTGATTTCACTATTCAACCTGACAAAAGTACGAATATTTCAGATTGCGTGTACGCTGTTGGTTTAGGTTAGGTACGTAGAGCAATATGATTTTAAGGAGGATTTGCTGCGTTGTCTGACCCTATTAACAAATACAACGTTGGAAAATACAAACTGGAATGGGGTAACTGTAAAGGAATAACAAGTGATGGTGCAGCAAATATTAACAGAAAGAACAGTGGAGTTGTGAAAAGAATTGGTGAGGCAGCTGGAAATGACATGGTCTGGAATCAATGTTTCATTCACCGCAAAGCTTTGGCATCCAGAGGTATTCCTCCTGATCTTATGTCAGCTCACTTTACTGCAGGATTTTAGAAGTGCTGTGCTCAGAAATAGGAGTAGAACACACGCATTTACTGTTTCACACTGAGGTAAGGTGGCTGTCATGGGGCAGAGTGCTTACAAGGGTGTATGAATTCATGAATGAGGTTCATGTTTTTTTGGTATAGAAACAGTCAAACTTGGCAACTTTGCTTCATGATGACACTTGGTTAACAAAGTTGTCATACCTTGTTGAAATTTTTTTGATTTTAAATGAACTAAACTTGAAGTTACAAGGCAGATACAATGATTTGTTTCGACACTATAAATAGATACAAGTAATTCAAAAGTCATTAGCACTGTGGCAAGCACGACTGAAAAGCAATTGGCCTAGCTACTACATGTTACCAACACTGTTACAACACATTGAGGAAAACAACATCAGTGATGAAAAAGTGAATCGAATGAAAAAACTGTTATACAGTTACATCTCACTGCTCTGTCTGACAGTTTTAGTCACTATTTCCCCAAAAATGAGTTTGAATATGTGAATGAAAAACGCTGGTTTCGAAAATCGTGAGGCAATAATGGAGCTAAATCTGTTCCCTGAACAAGAGAATGAACTGCTGCATGTCACATGTGATAACACCCTAAACACATGGCACAAGTCAATAAACTTGTCATCATTTTGTTATAACACCCTGAAAACATGGCACAAGTCAATAAACTTGTCATCATTTTTGTGATAACACCCTAAACACATGGCACAAGTCAATAAACTTGTCATCATTTTGTTATAACACCCTGAAAACATGGCACAAGTCAATAAACTTGTCATCATTTTGGATCAGTGTTTCCAAAGAATATTGACTGCTAAGTAAACTAAGTGTGCTCTTGTTGCTGCCTTTCACAAAGACCTACATGTGTGAAGTGGGATTTTCAACTATGCCAAGATTAACAACAAAAGAAAGAAACCGACTGAACAGTGGACCTGATATGTGGGTAGCCCTTTCATCCTCACAAGTCACAATTAGTTAGTGAAACTCAACCTGATCGCCCTTTTGATGTTTTCTTTACAAGTAATAGCTTCGTCTTGTGTCCATTATGTGAAGTGGTTTAAGTTGGAATGTATTGCAATATTATGATTTTATGAAAAATCAAGTAAAAAGATACAACTGTTGGGTCACAGGCATAAACGATGATCTTCTACTGGGTCGCAAGAAAAACGTTTGAAAACTACTGACATAGACCATATAAATTCAATTTTATCTTTAAAAAAACAACAAATTACAGTGTAAAATCATTAAAATCAATCAAAAAAAATCGCTGAAACTTTTTTTGTTAAAAGAAATTTTCTTAAAAGCAGACATATACAGACTACAGTTAGTAACTTTTCTATGTCTGAAACATTGCAAGATTTTAAGTTTATTATAAATGGGCTCTACTGTTATTTTTGCAGTGCTGAAATTCTGTGATTACATTCTTACAATGTCGACATGGTGTTTAAATTTCAAGCTACCTTCTAATGGATATTTTTCTTTATAATTTACATTGATTATTACTATGAATTCATTTATTTTTGTGGTTATCAGTTTTTGTAGTTTTTGCCAAAAAACTGTATTTTTGCTGGCATTTGCATTCAGGGATAGAGGAATGGATCCTACTCAGGATACAGAAGGATCAGGGTTCTTAAATTCATGGTTTGCTGCAACCACGAAAACCATGACAATTAGTACAGCAAGAAAAATAATATACAGTATTTATTGTTATGAAATTTGCTCTTAGGATTTATTTTGGTATATGATTTATTAATAGTGAAGATAGTAAAATTAAAAACCCCTTTGAAAATAAGCTTTTATACAGTACGTTGGAACTAGGGGTGAAACAATACACCTCTGCCATGCATCGATATGATTCTCGATACACTGCCTACGGTATGATGCATTATTGATACACATGTCAACTAGATGGTCTTTTCATCTTTAGAATGTCTGTCAATGGCAGGTAGTGATTTTTATTCACCCTTGTAGGGCATTTCAGGATGCTCCATTCAATCAAATGCATGACTCATCCTGGTCACCATGCCCTTTGTTTTACACTGAATGAATGTTTTTAAAACATCTTATTACCAGTTTCATGTCTTCACTTAAATTTTGAAGAGATTACGGTGTTATCTTCAAAACAGAAGAAACAGTGCAATTTCCTTGTGCAAGGAAATTCTTATCTATAACAAGTCCGAGTGTGGGAGCGGAGATGACTAATGGCCAAATCCTTCACATTGTACTTCCTGCAGATGCAAATCAACTGCCGTGGCCACAGACATTTGTTTCTGTCAGTGAAAAAGGAAATTATTGACAACACCCACTCCCTTTCTACAAATTGACGTGGTGGCTATAACTCATGCAGTTTGGAATCTGCCCCCTTGCCGATTCTGTGCTATTTTTTTAATTTTTTTCATCCCATCGGCAGGTTCGGTCGCTGATTACATATATCAACGTAAAAGGAGATATTCCAAACTTATTCTCCATGTACAATTTAAGTACTTTACACATAGCATTTAATAGACACTTTTGTGTGAAGTTTCTATGTTGCTTTGTATCTATTTGGATAGAGTCTGGATGCCAATATTTCCGGTAAGTCATGGGGGACCCGGGTGGTCGAGTGGTCTAAGGCGCTTGCCTTTACCGATCACTGCCATCTCACCTCTGTCCACGTGGGTTCGAGTCTTGGGCTCGGCCAATGTGGTTATATGAGAAAGCTTGCCAGTAGCTTCCTGTGGGTTGGTGGTTCTTCCCGGGATTTTCCTGGGTTCTTCCTCCACCAGATATACTGGCCACCATGTATAGCCTATCATGTGCTGAAAAATGGCGTTAAACCAATAAAACCAAACCGGTAAGTCATGCAGTAAACATGCTACAGTTAGTTATGATTGGTGGTTATTGTTTTACCCTGGACTTGAACAAACAGTAACTAAAACTGCATGTAATACTGCGTGACACCGGCTGTGAAGCCTTCAATTCGATCCAAGTAGACAAGATATGATGCAACAGATAAATTTCGCGTAAAAGCACGGTAGTTATTAAATGATCAGTAAAGTACTTAAATCATACATAGGGAAGAAATCTGTAATGTCTTATTTCCATTGATATATGTTATCAGTGGCTGAAGATGCAGATGAGATAAACTAATTAGCATGGAATTGCGGTGGGAGAAGGGGGCAGATTTAGAAGGTGAGTTAGTCACCTTGTGTTAATTTGTAGAAGGCAAGTGGGTGTTGTCAATTGCTTTTATTTTTTACTTACAGAAATGAGTGCATGTACATGCTATGGCTGTCTCAGATGAATTCTCAATTTAAAGAATGAAAAGGCAAATGACTAATAATTATTCCCGACTGCTGAAGATTAAAGTAACCTGCATAGAGTAAGTATAGTTTCGTATCGATTCTTCCCCTCTTGTATCAACATGGGTATCGATACATTGATATGTAGTTTTTTGGGGGGTAAAACTAATTTTAATTATGCAATACTTACACATCACTATTATATAGCTTAGTACTTTTTAGTGTCGAAAAATCTCGTCTGTTCGATGTGAATACATCCTCCCACTTAGAGTGGAGATTTTTGTCAACAAGACACCTCACACCCGTGCACCTCTCTGCGCCTGCGCGAACATTCATCTTTTTCATAGATGAAATTACGCCAGGACATCAGAGCGGGGTGGGAGGAGGGCATTCGATAATAGTGATGGGTAAGTATTCCATAATTAAAATTAGTTTTACCCCCCAAAAAACTACATTTTAATAGCAGCAATACATGACCCTATCACTATTATATAGCTGAATTTGTCAGTTAGGTGGGTAGGCTGATGTGTTAAACTGATCAAAAACAGAGAAAAATGGAAAGTGCTCACCATTTGAGGGAGAGATCCACTTTACAAATTGTTGGAGTCCCTCTGGGCCACATGTTGTGTTGCAAGTATGGGTCCCAAGAGAGAATACCTGCGCAATTAACGGAGGTAGAGAAGGTAGTGTGGGATCGCCAAAATGCTGCCTTCATGATGTCCTCCAAGGAAGAGTGATTATATAGGCCCATGAGGCAGCGACGGCTCGAACCTCATGGGCTTTTAGTTTCGTAAAGGAGAGGTCTCTATCAGTAAGGGACTGATAAGCTCTTTTAATTGTGGTGACAATCCACCATGAAATAGTGGAGGCCGAAATATCAACGGAACCCTTAAGAAGAAGAGTCAAAAAACGTTTCCTGCCCTTTCTTTTCACTTTTGAAGCATTTAGATAGAAACACAGTGCCCTAACTGGGCAAAAAAAATCCTATCTTGATCATCTCCAGCACAGATTTGACTGAGACTGGGGATCTCGATAGGTGATGGAGATACCGCAGGTAACTGATTTTTGGCTATAAATCCTGGCTGACAAAGGAGGGAAACGGATTCGTAATTGCCATTAAACCGGAGACAGCCAGTGTCAACAGACAATGTATGAATCTCGCTACGTCTTCTCGTAGATGCCAAAGCGAGTAAAAACACAGTCTTGTGTGAGGTCCTGAAAGGAAGCCTCACTCAATGGTTCATAGGGGGTTCTGGTTAGAGATGGCGGCTCTATAGCCCTTGATAGTTGATACTGAACATTTTTTGTTCTCGAAAAGGAACAAAAGGAAATCAGCAATGGTAGTTACAGAGGGACAGCTGGGATCAACACGTTTCCTACTACACCAATCACAGAAGATTCACCACCTGGCATCATAGACCTTGGATGTAGAAGCTCTCCTGGCCTGAATGATGCAACTGGCAACCTGGCCCGAAAACTTGTTCTGGCGGATAGATCGCTTGAGATGAGCCAAGCATGAAGGTGGAGAATGTGTGGGCTGTTGTGTAGGAGGGAGCCCCTGTGTTGTGACAGAAGATCCCTCCTGTGAGAAAGAGACCTGGGTTGATCTATCAATAGATCTAGAAGATCGTTGAACCATGATCGTTGGAGCCATAATGGAGCTACATGTATGAGAATGATCCGGGCAGTGGAAGTTCTTACTTTTTGTAGAACTTGGGGTAGCAATTTGAACGGTGGGAAGGCGTATGCCAACAGACGATCCCACTGGAAGCTGAATGCATCCACTGCCCAAGCTCTCTGGTCCGGGACTGGAGAGACGTAAAAGTGAAGTCTGTTGTTGAGCCTGGTCGCAAACAAGTCCACGAGGGGCCTTTCCCATAGTGAGAAAAGGGACTCTGTCACTTCGCGGTGAAGAGTCCATTCCGTTAGAACTGATTTGCCTGACCTGGACAGACTGTCCGCTAAGATGTTCTTCTTCCCTGGGATGTGGCGAACTTGGAGGGAAATGTTCTCCGAAGTACTGGGGCAATGAGAATGATCCGAGCAGTGGAAGTTCTTACTTTTTGCAGAACTTGAGGTAGTAGTTGGAACGGTGAGAAGGCATATGCGAATAGACGATCCCACTGGAAGCTGAATGAGTCCACTGCCCATGCTCTCTGGTCTGGGACTTGAGAGACGTAAAAGAGAAGTCTGTTGTTAAGCCTGGTTGCAAACAAGTCCACAAGGGGCTTTCCCCATACTGAGAAAAGGGATTCTATTATGAAGCGGTGAAGAGTCCATTCCGTGAGAACTGTTTTGCCTGACCTGGACAGACTGTCCACTAAAACGTTCTTCTTCCCTGGAATGTGGCGAACTCGGAGGGTAATTTCTACGACGTGGCCCAGCGGAGGAAGTTCCAGACTTCCACGCAAAGAGAAGGGGCATGTGTGCCTCCTTGATGTCGGAGATACGCTACGACGGACGTGTTTACGGAGGAGACCATGACACATCGACCCCTTACTCTGTCGATGCACCTTTGCAACGCTAGAAACACAGCTTTCATTTCTAGGTTGTTTATGTGGAGCGACTACTCATCCTGGGTCCAATGACCCTGAAGAATTATGCCCTCCGGCTCTAGATGAGCACCCCAACCGGAATCTGACGCGTTGGTGAACAGGTAGGAGTGGGGATTGGGTGCGTGCATGGGGACCCCAATTAGGAATCTGTCTCGATTCATCCACCATCGCAGATGGTGATGAAAGTCTGGTCCTAGAGGAATCAGAGCGGATAGAGAATCCTTGTGTGGTTTCCACCTTGCGAGAAGGAGAAACTGTAGAGGGCGCATATGGAGCCATCCTAAGGGAACCAGATCTGCAGCGGCGTTCAAGGTTCCCAGTAGGGATAGGTAAAAGTGGGCAGGCAACACGGTTTTTACTTGTAGCATCTCTAAAAGTGCCAGGATTCGATTTATACACTCCCAGGATTCGATCTATGTGATCCGGTGGAACCTGGAATAAGTTCTGGTTCATGAGGAAGTTCATCCCGATGTAAACTTAGATGGAATGAGTTCTGACTTCTCAAGGTTGGGTAAAACAAACCCAACCGAGTTCTTGTGAACCAACAATGGAACAGATCCTGATGGAGGGACTGAACCTGAACATTATGGATCAGCTAGTCATGAAAATACTGGAGAATCGGGGTTCCCAGTAAACAGAGATCGGACATGACAACTCCCATAACATGGGTGAAGACTCAGGGTGCAGAAGCGATTCGGAATGGCAGAACCCCTCTTAGAATTGAAAGACTTCCTGGTTCAAGCAAACCCGGAGGTATGTCCACCGGTTTAACAGGGGGAGATCGATAATGATACAAAATTTCCCACTTTTCTTGATGACCAGGAAGAATTGGAAGTAGAATGCAGGAGACTGATCATTCAGGAACCTCTTAACTGCCCCTTTCTGTAAAATGGTGTGCACCTCTTCCTTTAATTTCACCAAACGGGATTTGTGAAAGAGCATTGAGGTCCTTGATAGAGGAGGTTGTTCCCGAAACTGAAGTCGGTAACCCACACTTACCATAGAAAGGACACACCCATCATCCGAGTTACTTGACCAAGCCTCTGAAAGGAGGCCTAGACAAGCACCTACAGGGACATTAGGAGAGGAATGCATGGCAGGAGAGGGTACGAGTCCCTAGGGTCATCCCCCCCCCGACTTCCTTGGGAAAGGAAGGTGGGTTGGGGAGGTTCCTCCTGTGGACTTTACTCAGGAGGAGGAGGTCTCATTTGAGCTTGTGCATTGGACTGGGGCTGCATCTGTTTTAAAATTTAGTTTGTGGCCCCTGGGGGCAATTCACCTTAGTGTGCTTCCTGGCTGATTACGATCGGCCAGGTGCAGTTGTGAAGGGTCTATGTTCATGATCCTTCAAATCTTGTGAAACCACAGTGGGGATGAGTCCTCCGAAGAGGCTCTCGGCTTCCAATGGAGCAGCCCTTAGAAGGTCTTTCCTATGGTTAAGTAAGACCTTTGAGGAGTCCAGCACTAATGTGATGGTGGATGTTAGAAGTTCCACTGATAAAACCATTGTGACAGAGAGTGAATTCCGGGATGTCTTGATCACAGCTTCCAGCACGCATTGTAATGCGGCTTGGTTCAGAGCAGCCTCCTTCAGCATACCAAACGAAGTAGCTGAGAAGAGGTCTGCATGGGAAGCTATGGTGACCAGAAGCCGGCCTTTCTGCTCAAAGGCTTGATTATTTTAATAGGAAGGCATGCCCAGGCTTCAATTATAATACCCACTTGAGACACATCTGCATCCAACTGGAGTGGTTCTTAATGGGTTTTCACTTCGAGAACGTACCCAGTAAATAGAGGCAGAGACCAAGGTCTCAAAGTAGAGGAAGGGACAGACCATCCTCTACGCCGTCTAGCACAGGCTGGCCTGTGGAAAAACCTCTGTGACATTTCCTCAATCGTTAAGGAATGTAGAAGGAGCAGAAGATCTGGTTGTGGCTGGGTCCCGGAGATCTTTTAAACTGGAAAGGATCTTCTTGGGCTGTGCGCAAGAAGGCTTTGGGCACAAGTTACAGCATTATCAAAAGACCAGATCTCTTCCAATTCATCTAAGTGAAGGAACTGGTGGGACTGATAGGAGGCAACAAAAGAGCTGTTTCTACCTCGATCTCACTGGAGTCAACGAGGGTAGAAAAACGCATCCTCATCTAGAACACTCCGAGCAGGAGCATGGCTGGACATCATTATGTCCTTCCGAGACAGTGACATAGGTGCACTCTGCGCCATTTCCAGTACTTGTTCGTCTATGTGTTCTAGATGTTCCAGGATAAAGACGAGACCGCTTGTCTTTCGTGGATGATGCTATGCTTCCGCCTTACTGGTGAATGCCACCTGACGAGGAGGCGATGGCGGGACACGAGCCGCGGCATCGCCTCTACTGGGCCCCACCTCTCGTACGGATTCATTGGGATAATAGGAAAGGGGGGATACCGATCCGATCCCCTTCCTAAGTCTGAACCCTCTGGGCAGACTCCCAATCCTGTACAGGGTATGATGGTAGAGTAGGGAGATGGAGTCTCGGTTCGGTCCCCTATCCCCGCACCATGAGGCCTCTGGGTGATGACCGGTATAAGGTTGGTGACAGGTTTGAGATGACCGATGGCCTGTGACGATGTAACCAGCCACCGGGACGAAGTCACCGGTGACTGGTCATCATACATTGACCAGTCATTTCTACTGGTCAATGCCCAGTGACCAGACCGGTCAATGCCCGGTGACTGGACCAGTCACCAGTCAATACTCGGCGACCGGACTGGTCACCGGTCAATGGCCAGTTAGGCGACATAGATATATCAGAACCTAGTTCGTCTTCATCACTAAACAAGGTGCAGTGCATCTCCTCCCATTCGAGAGGGTGCGGCACGCTACCCCGGAAGTGTTAGGCGCAGTGCAGCTCCTTCCTCTCGGGAGGGTGCAACACGCTACCCTGAGACGAGCGGTGCACCTCCTTCCTTGCGGAAGGCAGCAACACGCTACTCTGATATAAGCGGTGCACTTCCTTCCTGGTGGAAGGCAGCAACACGCTACTGTTAATGTGAGGGGTGTTCGTCTTCTCCCTTCCGGGAGAGGCGATCTACTCCTGGAACATTCACTCCCTCCTACAGAGGGGACCTTACCTATCTCGGGAGAGGGGGGGACTGGTCCCATAGGCTCCTGGGGCCCTGGAATGTTTTCTTTTTCTTTTATGATCTGTAGTGGTCTTCTTACAGTATGTTCCCTTTGCCTGAGTACCTGTAATAGAAAATCCAGAAAATTCAGACGATGAGGGTGATTTAAGTATTTTCTTCCGCCCTCTGTATGTACGTCTGGAATCGGCAAGATTCCAGGTTTCATTCGTCCATTTAGTGCAGAAGGTACAGCGATTCTTTCACATACCTTGGAACATGTGAGGCAGTCTGGGTGGGTATCCCAAGGGCCCTTCTTGTGGCCACACTTTCCTACAGACTGTGCTGACATTGTTCTCTGAAATAAATGTTTAATGAAAGATAATACAATAATAAAACGTGTAAAACTCACCTTTTATTTCCACACGTGAAAAACTCACCCTTTTTGTATATATCGCGTGCTATATGCACACCAGTTCACTTCGCTCTGTTTGCATACACTTTTAGCAGTCTATATGCGCCACAGTGGATTTTGTCTAAAGGTAAACAATATACATATACATGAACAAGGATTAGAAGTCTAGTTTTCTTGACAAACTTTATTGTTCTCAAGAAAATACAGAATAGCAATGCGACGCGTCACACGTGGTATTAAAAATACAATTGATGACTTAGCAAAAAGAATATTTAATGAAATATTTAATTGGTAGAATTATGCACCTGCTAATTGTGGCTCTATCCCAGTTGTCTATGTTACATTGTAACGAACACAAAAGACTTACCGTAAGCTAAATTGTATTTGAAAAGAAAATATATGGTGTACCCTAACCCCTAAGGGCGGAATACACATGGTAATCTAGAAAGACTCTTTCTAGAACAAATACGGACGTAGGGCAGCATAAGACACATAAGACGAGATGGACAAATGTAACACCAGATGAATTTAGGCTGAAAGGAGAACCCAAACGTGGTTGAAACCCGCAGCAGACAATTTTTCTCTGGTCACGTTCGCACGACACAACCATTAGCCATGGCGTCCATGAAAAAGATGAATGTTCGCGCAGGTGCAGAGAGGTGCACGGGTGTGATGTGTCTTGTTGACAAAAATCTCCACTCTAAGTGGGAGGATGTATTCACATCGAACGGACGAGATTTTTCGACACGAAAAAGTAATAAGCTATATAATAGTGATAGGGTATTGTATTGCTGCTATTAAAATATTGATTAATTGTTTCACCCCTAGTTGGAACATTTGCCTTTCTGACCTACAAAAGAATAATTTTTACAGACTCTTTACAAGTAAATTAGGTATTCCATTACCTTGGTGTGACTCAGCCAGAACCTTTCAAGAGATTTAGAGAGCGACAGATAAAGAGAAACCAAATAAAAGGTAAATTTATGTATTCTCAAAAAGTGATGAAGTCTTACTAATGCTATATAAATCTACCCATAATACATAAAAATGCTTGTTTTTTTATATAAATGAAACAGCTAGATTTCAAATGCAGCACATGACATCAAAGTATGATGCATTCCAGGTAATTTCTACCACCAGTGATTTTCTAGCAGACAAACAACATTTGTAATTTCCATAACTTTCTTTAAAAATGTACTGGGCTCTTACATCCCCATTTTCAAAATGACAGAACAAATTCAAGCAACTTTTTACAGTATCCAAAAGCAATTTCCCTTGGTAATATGAAGAGCTGGACATAAATACTGTCTGATGCTTGCATCATATTGATCAATAAAACAACAAAATACAACTAAGTAATTATACATCCCAAAAGGCAGGTTCAAAACCATACCAGTAGAAATGTTTAGTGGGTGACCTTTAATGACAACCCTGGGGAACAAATCTATTTTCTTTTCCTACGAAGATATTGAGAGAAACCATTGTAAAGACTGCAAATAATGGATTGCAGACAAGATATGTAAAATTCAGACAGATACCCATTACAACCACAATCAAGCACAGGCTTTTCCCATAAGCAGTTGTACTGGAGCATGAAGCTAGAAATCAACTATAACCAGTATGTGAATTTATTTAAAATGTATTTTGGAGTCAATTCATTTTCTGATGCCAACATTCTGAAGTACTTTATACAGACATTGGGATTATTAAATATCTCAATAAATCTCTACAAAACCAAACTCCAGTTCACCTAAGTAAATAAAAAGACTATTAATTTTTTCTTTTACTTGATCTACCAGAACTTCGGAAGACATAAAACATATTGTCGCCTGATAAATGGTGATCTACATGCCCATAAAAAGACCATTTTTGGTGTAAACTGGATCACAGAAAATGGCAGCAGGTACGCAGTCTGCACATGTAGTCAACAAATGTATTATACAGCACAAAATTTGCACTAAGACTCATGACTAAACAAGAGGCACAAGATTTCCCACTTGGCCAAGAAATCTGGGTCAGTACTATGCTTTCTGCAGAAATTTCTTCCAATTATGTTCATTGCATATGTTATGAAAACAACTGTATCAGGGTCTGTCTGTCAAATTTGGACAAATTCTGCTTAGTGAATTGTAAGAAAATGTTATTAAAAGTTTATATTTTTAGTAACAGCTGCCATATTTGATAGCAGATTGGAACCATTTGTACAAACTTAAAAAAGCCCTTCAGGCAAAGATGCTTTCTGTCCAATTTTGTCAAATTCTGTTGAGTGTTTTGACAAGAAGTAATTTCAAGGTCTGACGATATTATTATGTTCTGTATATATATTCCCTTCATTTTTCTACATCATTGATGAAATGCAGTGCATTAGTTCAGATGCAGCAAGACTAACTTATGGAAATAGTTGCATTTGAATGAAATGACTGGATTTTTTTTTAGTGCAAATGACCTTTCCAGAACTGGCCAAATCACACCTGTTTGCATTGTCATCCTACACAAAAGTCAAGAGGCAGAACTCAATAAATATTTAATTTTCTGTTTAGGTTTTAATGTTGCTTTCTGTTGAATGCCAGTAACATTTTTCACTGGTTAGCTAATCTCCAGGTTAAATCAGAGAAAAAAATTAATGATTTTCTTAGGGACTACAACTGGATTCAACAAAAGCGGATTGGTTCAATTAGTGAAGTGATACCTTAATGGATTTTTTATTTTTAGTAACAGTGGCAATATCTGATGGCAAATAGGCATTATTTGTACAAATTTGATAGTTTCTGAGAAGAAATCATTTACAGTTTTATTTCTGTTTTTAGTAATGTTAGCCATATTTGACAGAAGATTAGCATCATCTGTAAAGGTCTTTATGCAAGGATAATTTCAGTCAAATTTGGTCAAATTCTGTCCAGTGGTTTATGAGAAGTCATTTGAAGATTTGTATATTTATAATAATGGCAGCCATATTTGATTGCGAATTGGCATCATTTGTACAAAACAGAAAGCCCTCTATGACAGGATGGTTTCTGTCATATTTGGTCAAATTATGTTTAGCAGTTTTTGAGAAATCTTTTAAAGGCTCTTCTATATTTAGTAAAGGGGGCCATATTTAATGGTGGACAGGCATCATTGGTATAAAATGGAAACCATGCTTTCTGTCATATTTGGTGAAATTCTGCTGAGCAGCTTTTAAGAAGAAGTTGTTTAAAGGTTTTTCTATTTTCAGTAATGACAGACATATTTGATTGTGAATCGGCATCATTTGTATAAATTTGAAAGTCATCTGCCCCATAATGATTTCTGTTAAATTAGGTCAGATAAGGCCCCCCCCCCCCCCCAATATGTGTTTCCTATTGCACTGGTTTGAAAATTAGGGTAGGCAGGCATTTTTTTTTATTTTTTTATTTTTTTAACATTTTATATAAATCTAATAATAATTCAAGTGCTTCAAAGTACTGGGCAAAACCGGCTCAATTAGATGCACAAATCAATTTTGGCAATGTGATTTTTTTTATTAAAAAAAAAAAAAAAACAAACAAAAAAAACAATTGGGTGGGTGGGTTGGTGAGGAAAAAGTGCTAGGGTCAGCAACGAGAAACAGAAACGGTCGGCCGATCGGAAACACATATTTTTTTTTTGCCTAATCTGTTGAGCAGTTTTTGAGAAGCTGTTTAAAGGTTTTTCTATTTTTAGTAATCATAGCCATATTTGATATCGATTGGCATCATTTGAACAGATTTGAAAGACCTCCATGCTAGCATGTTTCCTTTCAAATCTGGTCAAATTTTGTTGAGCAGTTTGTTTAAACATTTTTCTTCTTTCAGTAACAGTGATCATATTGGATGATGGAATGGCATCCACTGAACAAATTTGAAAGGCCTTAATGCCAGAATATTCCCTGTAAAATCATGTGCCAATTGGTCAAGCAATTTTTGAGATGAAGATGTAAACAGCAATAGTAAATGGACAACACATGACAGATGAAGGACTATATCATACGCTCACTTGGCCTTACAGCTAGTTGAGGTAAAAATTAATTACCGGTACCGTAATACATGTATCATACTTATCTGACAATTAGCACACACTTGATGATAAGCCCACCCCCACATAGCAACAGCACTCATTTTATACATGCTGAAAAAGAGTGGTCAGTGTACATGTAATCCGCCATGATGGTCCTGGAGTTACAGGAGAGTCCATTTTTATGCAGGACTGAGCAGTTATAGGAGCCATTATGTGACACATGTAAACAAACATTGTGTACTCTTTAGACAAATCATATCAAGCAGACATTAAGTAGAAATTTAAAATAGTTAAATAAAACGAAATTATGCAGATGATGTTTGTTTATCTGTGGCATGCGACAGGTCCCAAAATTGCTCAGTCCTGTATAAAAAATGGACTCTTCCAAAACTCCAGGACTAACATGGTGGATTACATGTACAGAGACCACTCTTTTTCAACATGTATTGAATGAGGGTTGTTACTATATACATTGATACAAATTGTGTTGAAATCATTTGCACACAAAATGAATTTGGGAATTTTATCTACAGTTCAAGACACTCGTGTTAAAATTCACTGAGCTACAGACATAGATATCATTTGTGATGCTGAGCTGAATGAACTAAAAGAACAGCCCCAGCTTATCATGGAAGACATACTGTATACATGTACTTTGATTTATCCAACATCAATGCATTTGTATAAAATTTGTGGCTCAGGATCCAATATTATGCTGAATCCACAAGTTTTGTAATTCTAAATCTATTCTAGAAAGTGTTATTAAAAATATATTTTTTTAAAATTTTGAGTATGAGACTGGCAACAGTCTCATTAACCATACATGTATCTTCTACTTTCTTTCCAGCATGACAGAATAGGGAACAGTCAACTGAATAAAATCACTGCATATTTCAATGCTTTGAAAACAGTAGGTAACAGAGAAAACGTGTGAAAAAAGAACAATGTATGTACCTCTCTGAAAACAGCATTTATATAATGGTTGTACAATTCTGTTGGTGAGAAGTTATGAGACAAGAGTTGTGTTACAATAAATAAAGCAGTGAATGAAGATAAATACAGGGATTTTTGTACACAGATGAGTTGTGCAAAAATTTATGAAATCAATTCTCTGAAATTTAACATTCAAGTTCTTGATTACTTAAATTATCAGGCTGTCATCAAAAGGCTTTGAGCAATCAATAATACATTGGAGCAATATAATTCAAGCTAAAAATAGAGTCTCAATGACATTCACACCAACACCAGAGCAGAGTTTCCTTGTTACCAGGGGTGACATCAAATAACAACATTGCTCTGTGAATGAGAAGCTCACCTGCACACAAAGCACGTACATGTATTTGCTATCATTTTAAACTTCTACAAGTATAGGAGACAAACTTATGCTGGGTTACAGTACTCAAGTGAGTGTACATTGTTGCTAACATTTATCATCTATACTCGCTTATAAGTTGAGTACAACTGCGAACAACATAGACCCTGATATGTCATTGTTGAGTACAACTGCGAACAACATAGACCCTGATATGTCATTGCTGAGTACAACTGTGAACAACATAGACCCTGATGTCATTGTTGAGTACAACTGCGAACATAGACCCTGATATGTCATTGTTGAGTACAACTGCGAACAACATAGACCCTGATATGTCATTGTTGAGTACAACTGCGAACAACATAGACCCTGATGTCATTGTTGAGTACAACTGCGAACAACATAGACCCTGATATGTCATTGTTGAGTACAACTGCGAACAACATAGACCCTGATATGTCATTGTTGAGTACAACTGCGAACAACATAGACCCTGATATGTCATTGCATAATGCACCGGCAAATCTTGGTCTGTGCAGTTTGTAGTTTGATTCAAATTATAAACAAGTATATACGGAACATGGGAATCATGTTCGTGATGCCATCTTCCTATCTTTTTAATACACCCTGCATACACAACATAAGTATCCTAGCTAATATGCCCTGCATAAACATAAGTATCCTAGTAAATATGTCTTGCATACACATCATAAATATCCTAGCTAATATGCCCTGCATACACATAAGTATCCTAGCAAATATGTCTTGCATACACATCATAAGTATCCTAGCTAATATGCCCTGCATACACATAAGTATCATAGCAAATATGTCTTGCATACACATCATAAGTATCCTAGCTAATATGCCCTGCATACACATAAGTATCCTTGCAAATATGTCTTGCATACACATCATAAGTATCCTAGCTAATATGCCCTGCATACACATCATAAGTATCCTAGCTAATATGCCCTGCATAAACATAAGTATCCTAGCAAATATGTCTTGCATACACATCATAAGTATCCTAGCTAATATGCCCTGCATACACATAAGTATCCTAGCAAATATGTCTTGCATACACATCATAAGTATCCTAGCTAATATGCCCTGCATACACATCAATAGTATCCCAGCTAATATGCCATGCATACACATCTTAAGTATCCTAGCTAATATGCCATGCATACACATCTTAATTATCCTAGCAAATATGCCCTGCAATACACATCATAAGTATCATAGCTAATATGTGCTGCATACACTTATGCATCCTAGTTAATATGCCATGTGTACACATAAGTATCCTAGCTAATATGCCCTGCATACAAATCATAAGTATCCTAGCTAATAAGACCCGCATACACATCATAAGTATTCTAGATAATACACCATGTACACATCTTAACTATCTTAGCTAATATGCCCTGCATACACATCATAAGTATCCTAGCTAATATGTGCTGCATACACATATGCATCCTAGTTAATATGCCATGTGTACACATCATAACTATCCCAGCTAATATGCCCTGCATACACATAAGTATCGTAGCTAATAAGCTCGCATACACATCATAAGTATTCTAGATAATATACTGGGTACACATCATAAGTATTCTACCTAAAATGACCTGCATACACATCATAAAGTATTCTAGCTAATATGCCCTGCATACATAAGTATCCTAGCTAATATGCCCTGCATACACATCATAAGTATCCTAGCTAATATGCCCTCTATGCACATCATAAGTATTCTAGCTAATATGCCCTGTATACACATCATAAGGATTCTAGTTAATATGCCCTGTATACACATCATAAGTATTCTAGCTAATATGCCCTGCATATACATCATAAGTATTCTAGCTAATATGCCCTGTGTACAGATCATAACTATTCTAGCTAATACGCCCTGCATATGCATCATAAATATTCTAGCTAATATGCCCTGTATACACATCATAATAATTCTAGCTAATATGCCCTGCATATACATCATAAGTATTCTAGCTAATACACCCTGCATACGCATCATAAGTATTCTAGCTAATATGCTCTGTATACACATCTTAAGTATCCTAAGTAATATGCCTTGCATACACATCATAAGTGTTGTAGTTAATACACCTTGCATACACATCATAAGTATCCTAGCTAATACACCCTGCTTACACATAAGTATCCTAGCTAATATGCCCTGCATACACATAAGTATCCTAGCTAATATGCCCTGCACAAACATCATAAGTATTCTAGTTAATACACCCTGCTTACACATAAGCATCCTAGCTAATACACCCTGCTTACAAATCATAAGTATCCTAGCTAATATGCCCTGTGTACGCATCATAAGTATCCTAGCTAATACACCTTGCATACACATCATCATATTCTAGCTAATATGCCCTGCATACACATCATAAGTATTCTAGCTAATATGCACTGTGTACACATCATAAGTATCCTAGCTAATAAGCCCTGCATACACATCATCATATTCTAGCTAATAGGCCCTGCATACACATCATAAGTATCCTAGCTAATATGCCCTGCATACACATCATAAGTATTCTAGCTAATATGCACTTTGTACACATAAGTATCCTTGCTAATATGCCCTGCATACAGATCATAAGTATTCTAGCTAATATGCACTGTGTACACATCATAAGTATTCTAGCTAATATGCACTGTGTACACATCATAAGTATCCTAGCTAATATGCCCTGCATACACATCATAAGTATTCTAGCTAATATGCACTGTGTACACATCATAAGTATTCTAGCTAATATGCACTGTGTACACATCATAAGTATCCTAGCTAATATGCCCTGCATACACATCATAAGTATTCTAGCTAATATGCACTGTGTACACATCATAAGTATTCTAGCTAATATGCACTGTCTACACATAAGTATCCTAGCTAATATGCCCTGCATACACATCATAAGTATTCTAGCTAATAATCCCTGTGTACCCATCCTAAGTATCCTATCTATACCACTGTAATGTGAAATGTCTGATATCTCAGATGGATAAGTTGGTTTGTCATGTGACCAATGAGCTTGCAAGTCAGCTATGCCAAAATAAGTCCACCTGAGATATAAGATAGTACATATCCAATAACATTTCTTATAAACTTTAATTTACAATTATTATCAGTTACCATATTTTCAATATTACCAAAGGAAGGAATGACAAATATTGAAATAAATATGTTCTTTTTATTCCCGACTCAACTTCATTCATAATTTCAGTTCTGATGCATATAAATAAACATGTATCTGGTGAGTTGAATGACGTCTACAACATCTTAATGTCATGATGTAATTTCTTATCAACCTGTACTGCTTGATGACGATGTATATGGGGAAAATATTGTTCATTTACTTTGTATGTTAAATCTATGGGACAAAATCAGAGTACAGCATATAATAACTACCCTTGTTTATCGCACAACTAACTGTGAACTGCCAGTGCTCAAAATTAGCTTTCTCATCATACTGGATAACTGATAAATTTATACAGCATAAATTGTGTATCCAGGGAACCGACAGCAAAATCCCTTAATATGTTACTGATCTGCTTGGAAAATTGCTGGTCTCAGGCCATTGGAGATCAAAATCCCTTAATAAGTTACTGATCTGCTCTGAAAATTGCTGGTCTCAGGCCATCGGAGAGCAAAATCTCTTAATAAGTTACTGATCTGTTCTGAAAAGTGCTGGTCTCAGGCCATCAGATTAATGTCAATTTAGAATGCTGCAAAAAGTGGAGACCTAGATCTGCCATCATATACCCCTCCACAAGCAACCTGACGTGCATCTACACTGTTCACCTGAAATTCTATGTACTGTAAATCATACAACATCGGTATAATTCAATTTTCAAGAATACGGTTGATTCATCGTGTTAACAACCAAATTATTTAAAACGTAGCTAATTTTTGTCATAAAAAATATTTTCTTTAAAAATATTTGCACAAATGTAGTTTCCTTGCAAAGTATAGTGTGTATTGGGTTTAACAGCACATCAGCACAATCATGGCTATACTGTGCCAATTATAAGGTGGTAAAAATGGGAAAGGTAGAAATGCTAGAACTTCTATAAACTTGTGTGCCCCCTATAATTTGTAATTTAGTCATACAAAGAACCTGCACAATATACCTGACTCTTCCGAGTTTATGCTGTATGCAATAAGGCATGCATTATACACGATAAAATAAAGAAAACTAAGAACAATTTTAGGCGAAGATTTATTGACTTAACAGAAATTTGATTACAGTAATGTTTATTGGACTTCTGCATATTTGACCACAGTAAAATGTCAGTCATCATACACCAATTATTCAAAAACATTTTACTGATCAGGACCAATGGAATTTGTTCTAATATGTAGTTTTTTGGGGGGTAAAACTGATTTTAATTATGTAATACTTACCTGTTGCTATTGCGTAGCTAATCTATTTCTCTGATGGGAAATACCTGACCGTATGATGAGAATTCATCCTCCCATAGGGTTGATTAGAAAGTTCTAGTGAATAGGACTCTCTGTGTGAACCCCACAGTCTGAGCATGTGGCTCCCACAATTCATACTTCATTCTTTTCAGGACATAGCCTTACTAGTCGGACATCATTGCGGGGAGGGTGGAGGGAATCTGGCAATAGCAACAGGCAAGTATTACATAATTAAAATTAGTTTTACCCCCCAAAAAACTACATTTTAATATCAGTACAGAGAAACCCCGCAATAACGTGTCCCGCAATAACGCGAATTCGAATATAACGCAATCGTGGTGTGACTCCCAAAATTTCCTATATTCATTCGCACATGAAATTTTGTTTTCAAAGTACTAGAAATAGTGTATAAAATGTGTATATTATCATTTTCGGGAAGAGATCGCACATGAATTCGAGTATAATACGTTCATGGCGTGGTTCCTGAAATTTGATATACATGTATTTTTCTCGCACACAGAAAAAATAATTTTTTTTTAAGTACGAGAAATAGTGTATAAAAAGTTTATTATCATTTTGGTTGATCAAAGATTGTCGTATGTGGGTGCTTGGGCATTGTAAGTAACACTTTGATCATTAAGTATGTGAAATCTATTAAAGGATGCAACTGAACACATGTCAATTGTGCGGCAAGATCACAGGGAGTTCAAATAACCACTCTCTGTTACTTGGCACTGAACAAGTCGCGGCTCAATCAAATGATTGTTATGTGGGAAAGCAAAGACGGCTCAATATCAGATAGTAAATGGTGTTGATACCCTATTCATGCCATACATTAGACGTGTATACGTTGTTCTCTGAATAAAGTAAAATACAGTAAAACGCCGCAATAACGCGACCCTGCTTTTTCCATGATTGAATTTTATGGACCCCAATTATTGCGTTATTGCAGGGTTTCACAGTAATAGCTTACTCTGTTGCTATTGCTTAGTTGAATTTGCCAGTTTGGTGGGAGCTGACAATCTCACAACTGGTTAAAGAAAATAACAGGGAATACTCACCCACACTGTAGAGGTGTTGACTACTGCTAGATGGTATCTGCATGGGTCACTTTTTTGAGCTACGACTAGTGGACCCAAAGAAAAATATGCCTTCGCTTTGGTGAGCTGAGGAGAGAAGGTAAAAGGAGGAGAAGATAGTGTGAGATTGCAAAACGCAGCTTTCATCACATCCTCCAGAGACAAATGAGGTAATAAGGCTCATGAGGTAGCAATGGCTCGAACCACATGAACTTGAATTTTTATGAAAGAAAGATTCCTCTTGGTAAGGCACTGGTAAGCTCCAGCTGGACATAAAAGTCTATCCTAATCATCCCCAGCACAGGTACGACTGAGACTGGGGATCTAGTTGGCAAAGGAGAGCAAACGACTCATAATTCCCAATGAATCTCAAACAGCCTTGTTCTATGGATAGAGCATGAAGTTTGCTCCTTCGTCTTGCTGACACTAAGGAGAGCAAGAAAAACAGTCTTGAGGGTAAGGTTCTCACTAAAAAGTTCATAGGGGGATTTATTAAGGGACCACAAGACACATGAGATTCCACCTAGGCATCAGAAAGCGAGACAATGGTATTTGCAGTTCGAAATACCTGATCAGGTCTGCAAAGTGAGAGTCCTCACCAATAGCCGGACCCTTCGAAAATTTTAGAGTGTTAGAAAGGGCTGCCCTATGGCCCTTGATAGTAAAAACTGAGCATTGTCTCTCTTCAAACAGGAAGAGAAGAAAATCAGCCACTGTGCTCAACGAGGGACAGCTAGGATTGATACGTTTCCTACTGCACCAATCGCAAAACATTCTCAACTTTGCATCATAGACCTTGGACGTAGATCGCCTCTTGGATTGAACGATGCACTTGGCAACTTGCTCAAAAACTTCTCCTGGTGGAGAGATCATCTGCGACAGAAGGTCCCTCCTCTGGCGTGACATCCTGGGCTGGTCTACCAGCAGGTCGTTGAACCACGATCGTTGGGGCCACAGAGGGGCTATCAACACAAGCTGAGCAGTGAAGTTCCTTACTTTGTGAAGTACTAGTGGAATCGTCCTGAAGGGTGAGAAGGTGTAGAAGAACAGACGATCCCAATTCAGGCTGAAAGTATCAACTGCCCAGGCTCTCTGAAAGGGGACTGGGGAGACGTAAAAGGGGAGCTTGTTGTTTAGCCTCATGGCAAACAAATCCACCAAGGGTGTTCCCCCAAGACTGAACACGGTATCTGCTACGTATTGGTGCAGAGACCGCTCAATGATGACTATCTGTCCTTCCTGGACAGACTGTCTGCCAAAATATTCTTTTTGCCAGGAATGTGGCAAATCGAAAGGTAATCCCTTCCGAGGTTGCCCAACAAAGGAAGTTCCAAACCTCAATGCAGAGAGAAGGACATGAGTGCCTCCATGTCTTCTGAGGTAGGCCACCACTGACGTGATGTTGGAGGAGACCATCACGCAGCGGCCCCTTATGTTGTCGAAGCACCCCTGAAGGTCTAAGAACACTGCCCTCATTTGCAAATTGTTTATGTGGAGGGTAGATTCTTCCCGGGACCATGAACCCTGAAGAATCAGACTCGCTGGCTCCAGATGAGCGCCCTACCCTGAATCTGACGTGTCTGCAAACAGGCAGGAGTGGGGATTGGGGGCATGTATAGGGACTCTGGCAAGAAACTGGTCCCGATTGGTCCACCAAAACAGATGATGGTGGAAGGCCTGACCTAGAGAAATCCGGACATTCAGAGGGTCCCTGTGCGGTTTCCAGTTTGTCGAAAGGAGAAAATGGAGAGGACGCAAGTGTAATCTGCCTAGGGTGACCAGGTCTGCTGCGGAGTTCAAGGTCCCAAGCAGAGAAAGAAAAAGAGAAGCCGACAACGTGGTCTTGGCTCTCAGCGCCTCCAACGGGGACATGATCTTGTCTACTCTGTCCCGAGGGACACGGACTAACCCCGTGATGGTAAGGAAATTCATCCCCACGTAGACTAAATCTTGAAATGGAGAAAGCTCCAACTTCTCTAGGTTGGGTAAGAGACCCAGTCTGGTTACTATAGACCAACAGCATGACAGGTCGATTCTGAGGGACTCAAGCATGCCATTGTGGATCAATCAATCGTCGAAATATTGGAGGATTGTGATACCCAGTGACCTTAAGTGGGCTGCAACTACTCCCATGACCCTGGTAAATGCTCTGGGTGCGGAGGCAAGACCAGATGGCAGAGCGCGAAATTGAAAGACCTCTCCATCCAAGCAAAACCGGAGGTACTTCCTGTGAGGAGGAAAGATAGGGCTGTGAAAATACGCATCCTGAAGATTGATGGAAACCGTCCAGTGGCCGGGCCTTATGGCATTTCTGACTGAAGCTGCTGTTTCCATCTTGAAGGGTTCCTCCTGTAGAAATTTGTTTAGGGAGGAAAGATCGATAATTCGACAAAACTTTCCCCCTTTCTTGGGTACCACAAAAATGTGGGAGTAGAAAGCTGGAGAATGGTCTTTAACACCCTCTCCACTGCACCCTTCTGAAGAAGGGAGTGTACGTCTTCCTTTAACCACACCAGATTCGACTGGTGGAAGAGCATGGGGGTACTTACAAGAGGAGGGAGATCTTGAAACTGAAGATGGTATCTCCTTGTATGATAGAGAGGACCCAGCGATCTGCCGTGACGCAGGACCAAGACTCTGAAAAAGGCTTAGTTTGGCACCTACAGGAACCCATGGAAGAGGAAAACTCTGCAGGAAAGGGATCAAGTCCCTAGGGCCGACCCCCCTTTTTCATAAGAAAGGGGGAAGAGCCTGTAAACCTTTCCCTTGGCCTCTGCTGCATCATCTTCTAGGTGCCAACTGACGAAGGGGAGGTCTGAACTGAGGTTGTTGCTTAGACTGGGGCTGTGTGGCTTTGAAAACTTTTGGTGAAGGACCCTGAGGCCGTTCAGGATGACTTCGCTTTCTGGCCGGTTTCAACGGGCCAAGCTCGGATGCAAGAGAGCAATGTTGCTGGTCTCTCAAGTCTTGAGTCGCCACCAAGGGAATGAACCCTCCAAAAAAGAATCTCTGCCTCTAGGGGAGCAGCCCTCAAAAGGTTCTTACTGTGCTCCAGTAATACCTTGGATGTGTCCAAAGCAACATCCCTGCGGAGATGGTAGAAGCTCCGCTGATAAAGCCATGGACAAGGATAACGCATGTCTTGATGTTGTTGCCTCTGCTTCCAACAAACGATGAAGAGCAAGTGGCAACAGAGTTTTCTCCCTAAGCAGTTGAAGGAGGCTGATTAAAAGAGATCAGCATGCGAAGATACAGTTTCTAGTGAGCTAGTTTCTCTAAGGCCTCCAGTGTTTTAACTGGAAGGTGAGCCCAAAACCGTGTGGACATACCCACTTGCATTGCTGTGGCGTCTAAAGTGGGAGGTTTAAGGCGCCAGTAAGGGGTGTGAACCCAATAAGTAGCTGGAGACCAAAGTTCTCAATGCAGAAGCGTGTCCGGACCATCCTCTACATTGTCTAGGAAACTCCTGGTCCTTGCAAAATCTTAGGGACAGTTCTTTTTACCATAGCCGAGTGAGGAAGCAACAAGAAATCTGGACGGGAGGCAGATTCAGCTAGTTTCTTCAAGCTGGAGAGAATCTCAGTGTCCTCAGAGCCTGAGGGCTTGGGACACAAATCATTGGGCAATAGGCAGTAAACCTCATTAACTGCTCTGTCAAATGACCAGACCTCTTCTTCCTCTGCTGCCTTAATTGATGGTTTGGGAGATCTTAAGGAAGGGGGATGCCACCTCTGTCAATTCTGTATCAAACTCAGAGAATCCACAAGGACAGGAAGGACATTCTCATCCTGCACTCGAACCTGGGAAGCAGGACTATGTGACCCCATTGTCTCTCTGATATTTAGGCTGAGAAGACTTGGTAGTAAGAGGGACCTTGACCCATGACTCCCCAAGCGGAACCAGGGGATTAACCTTAGTGGCAGGCACGGAAGAAGCATGAGAGCGACTCTCATCCCCCCTGGTGTGGTTGGGGGAGAGTCTGTTCCTTTCCCTCATTCTATGGACTGTGAATCGATCTCACTGCCATGGGGCCAATGCCCTGAAGACCATGGCTGTAAGTAGGGGGCCATCCAATCGCTGCCATGCGGTGGAAGGGCCTTACATCCCATCGGGGTTTAAAGGTATCATAGGGAAGGGGGGATGCTGATCCAATCTCCTTCCCTAGTCCTACGTCGGTAAGACGAATAAAAATCCCAAGTTGGATTGAACTGGAGTCTGGAGGGAATGGGTCTCGACCCGGGCACTCTCCCCATACTGATGGACCTCAAATGACCAGTAATGACCGGTATCCCTAGCCCTATGACCGGTGACTGGTGACTATCGCCTGGTGACCGGTATCCAGTGACCAGTGACTGGTACCCTGTGACAAGTACCTTGTGTCTGGTACCCAGTGACTGGTGTCTGGTGCCCAGTGCCTGGTGCCCGGTCAATGACTGGTCAGGTGAGTCTAATCTATACGAAGATCCTTTCCCAGATCTGACAGACTTAGATCGATGCTCAGCCCTTTCAGGGTGGATTGAACCTGTCGCTGACGACAGGACATAGGGGCTGAAAGGGTGCTGTTCTCCCCTCACGGGAGGATTTGTCCGACCCCGCTCTGTCCTTCGACATGACAGAGGGTGCTGCCCTCCCTAACAGGAGGGCACGACTCGTTCTTTGTACTAGTAGAGTGGAGAAGATGCTACTCCTCCCATCCGGGAGGGGTGCAACTTGCTCTCTGTCCTTCATGTGACTTGCTCTCTGTCCTAGTAAAATGGAGAGGGCGCTGCTCCTCCCATCAGGGAGGGGTGCGACTTGCTCTGTCCTTCACTCACTCTCTGCCTTACTGGATCAGGGAGGGTGCTGCCCTTCCTCACAGGAGGACGCGACTCACCCCCCACCCGCCTTGACATAGCTGTAAAAAAAGAGACTCTGAAAACAAAATAATGGTGATATATATATATATATATATATATTTATATATATATATATATATATATATATATATATATATATATATATATATATATATATATATATATATATATATATATAACTGCTTTGGAAACCAACCTTAGCAGGAACTCACCTGTAGGTGGCTAAACCACTCTAGTTTTATCTCTTTTTGATCTTATAAAAATGAACAGAAATACTACTGAGGTATTTATATATATATATATATATATATATATATATATATATATATATATATATATATATATATATATATATATATATATATATATATATATGTGTGTGTATACACAACTATATATATATATATAGGTAGTAAGATAAAACAAGATGCCGTAAACCAGATTTATCGAATACTGGATATGAATAATAAGCAAAAAACCCACTTGGTAAAATGCTTTAATTAATATTATAGGAAAAGCAATAATTTCCTATTCTAATTAATTAAAAATTGAACCGGAGTTCAATATAAAATGCACATAAGATGAGAAAACTGGTGTGCGACCTGCTTTCCCGAGCTTTTAAAATAGCCAACCAATCAGAATTGAGGGAAATCAATTTTCGATGCTTTCATGAGTTTTCAAAAAACAAATAAAAGAAAATCAACTGGTTGGTGACAGGAATAGGGAAAAAGGATAAATTACCTACTCTAGCTTAAGAAAAACAATACAGAATTCTCAAAAGGCAATAATTAACCCTGACGAACAATACATGAATGGGTAAATAACTGACTAACCGACGTTTCTTGCTATCAAATTGCCAAACTCAAAAAGAGTGGAATATTTCCAGACAAGGAAAATACTGGTCAAGGGTAAATACCACCTGTAGTTTACAATAAACGTAATGAAAAAGCGAAATTCACTACGTGGACTCATCTAGCAAAGGCAAATTCTCAAGTGATAATTTCACGGTCTTCATCAAAATGACGACCGGAAAAGAATGAAGTATGAATTGTGGGAGTCATGTGCTCAGACTGTGGGGTTCACACAGAGAGTCCTATTCACTAGAACTTTCTAATCAACCCTATGGGAGGATGAATTCTCATCATACGGTCGGGTATTTCCCGTCACAGAAATATATTAGCTACGCAATAGCAGCAGAGTAAGCTATTACTGATATTAAAACAGTTTTCAATGTATAAATATCAGAACAGTCATGATCCAAAATTCTCTCTGATGTTATGTTCTTGGTAACAAAAGAATGCTACCTGATTTATCGTTACTATGTAGTGAAGGCACAAACAAGCTTTTCACTGATCCAGACCAATGGAATTTTCCCTAAACCCACAATTTGTTCTTTTTATTTTACTAATATTTATCCAGGCAAGAGATCCCCTTTTTGTTGAGCCTGCCTTTTATTTAGCTAGAAAATAAAAAATTTAACATTCTGATTAAAATAAAAAACTTTAACATTGATAAATCTCGGGTATGGAGGGATATTCAGATGAACAGACCAACAAAGAAACATACATGGATGCAAAAGTGATTTACAGTTGTTGCGCTTCTACCAGGGCCAGCTTGACTATAAAATCCTGTCTTTCAAGGTTGTTGGATATTTGACATTTGACTGTATTATCTTTATATGATGGCACAACATAAATGATTTATAGATAGTTATTCAATTTCATTTGTTTATTTGATAATAATCTGATAAGTGAGCATTGTTTTTATATGATTAACATAGACTGGACTGTGCTTCTCAGTACATTGCTATTCATGTTTCTGGAAAGTAGAGGGCTACTGGACCAGAGAGATTCAAGTAGTGTTGGAAACCAGTCAATATTTAGGGATCGATCATCAGTTTTTGTACTTAGCAATTCATTAATATTGAATAATGTGAAAGAAAACTATTTTTTGAATTTATAATTCACTCTGTCAGTATATCACAGATAAGAGCTATGAAGTATGTAATGGTAAATATTTAATGAAATTTTAAGTGTATTAAAAAAACCATTCCATTCCTTAAATAATTTAGAAATAAAATAGTGGGATATTTTAGTTTCATAAGAAATAAAGATTGACTTGTTGATCAATCATCAACCGAATCCATCAACCAGCACATGATTAATTTTCTGTCAAACAATTCACTGATCTGGGCCAATCTACTGTTTCTTGCACTTACAATGACATGTACACTGTCAGAACGACTTTCTTTGGTCAATGTCAGATGTTGTTATGGACTGTTAAAGTACATGCTGAGTGCAGATGCCAGCAAGAGTTATTGGACATTTTTTTGGAGATTGGACATTTATTGGACACTGAACTTTTTTTTTTTTAAGGACAAAATACCATAAATCTATAAAAAAAAAAAAAAAAAAAAAAAAAAAAATCATGGGGAAATTTCTGTAAATTTAGAGAGAAAACTGAATTGGCAACTAGAAATGTGCCCATATGATACAGATGCCCTTGCCAAGATAAACTGAAGGGCAAAGTGCTAAGTTAAAAAGGGTCTTAACTTTGTTTAATTTTGGTGGGAATTGGTGGAAATCGAACTTGACCTAGGTCTTCTTAATATAAAGCCTCATATCAACCTAGTTCCAATCCATGAAGTCCTTTAAAAGCCTCATATCAACCTAGTTCCAATCCATGAAGTCCTTTAAAAGCCTCATATCAACCTAGTTCCAATCCATGAAGTCCTTTAAAAGTGGAAATGAATTTCATGACAGATGTGATGTGAATGGTGGACATGGGCAACACTATGTGCCTCCCTCCATAATTATGGTTGGCATCATAATATTATTTTTCATGGTAGAGAACTAGAGACAAGATCAGATATATTGTAGCTGACATTCATTGTTGAAAATTTAATGGAATATGCTGCATTTACTAAATTCATGACGATTCAGTGACACTAAGTTATAGACCATAGATACTGACCTGAGCTACTTTAACTGTCACATTTTGCTTCATGTTCTGTACATGTGGCAAGAACAACTCCTTCGCATTTGGAATGGTCCCATCTTGTTCCAACAGTTGTGTCTCGATGTCAGTGAGCCCTATCTGTCCATCGGTCGAAGTCCTTGTTCGGCATTTGGCTAGGCCTGAGTCACTTGATGCTTGATTCAGGATGCTTTCTTTTACATGGTTCCCAGTTTCTGAAGCAAATATTGGCAACGTGTGAAAGACATATTAATTGGAATGGGGAATATTCATTTGTTCTACAAATTCTTTCTAAATTTATACAAAGTATAATCTTCTTAATTATGATATTAATGAACAAATATTATACACATAATATATTATTTTAATTGTACAGCTGGCAGATAATTAGGAAGCCAATTTCAAAACAAGAGGCCTAAGTGTGTCTGATATTATCCAGCTGCCTTATTTTACCATAGCACACCAATTAATTTGGCAGACTATAATTAAATTTTTCTATGCTGCATATATACTTATGTGAACCATCTTGCAATTGTTAAATCTTGTCAATATAAGCTAACATACCAAGTCAGAACAAATACTATCAAAGAACAGAGGCATTGTTGATGAACTCAGTCAATAGCAGCCAAGAGGTTACTAAATGGCCATGATTATATTTGTAAAGTTTTACTAATTTGACCATGTGAACTAACAAGATTTTCAACGCAAAACATTTTTCAATGACATTTTTCTGCACACACAACAGCTGGCACATATTTGATGCTGCAACCTACATAATAAACTTCTGAGGGTTGATGGTCTGGTCATTAAAATGATTTACGAAAACAGGTATGCACATCTGCAGAAAAAAAAGTTTTCTCTAAAATATTTAAAATATGGAATTAATTTATTTGCATATGCAAAAACTGTAAAATGGGGTTCAATCAGTTCAACCTAGATCTTCATAAGAAGCACAATTAATGATAGACCATAAGACCATATTGTTTTTAAATTTACACAGCCTCTAACGTTTCATTCACAATCAATCCATAACAATCATTATCATTTTTTAATATATATATATATATATATAAAATGACACAAAAATTTACAACAATGCCAAAACAAAACAGTTTCCCAATGTTTCGAGCTAAACAAACTCTTCGTCAGGGGAAGAAACAATTTACATCCACAAAACAAACGCCAAACACAAAAGCCAAGAAAATTCTTGACTCCTACATGTCTAAATGATGGGGAAATAAACAAAGGATAAACAATAGAAGAAAGAAAGAAGACAAAATTAAAAACCATCTAAAATGGGTAAACTACATATCTATGTTATGCTGCCATCAGCCCAAGAAAGTTGTGCAAAAATAATTCAAAGTGTTTATCGTGCGTATCACACAGAGGACCAAAGTGTTTTGAGCTAATTCCAGGCTTAGAACAAAGGACTGATACCATGTGCAGCAATAAATCAATGCCATCATCAAAATGTGCAAAGGAAATTATATACTGGTAAAGTTATGCATGGAGGTACTAAGGAAGTATGTCAAGAGAATGATATAGCGGGATAATAGACAAGAGTTCGAATAATAATAATAATAACAACAACAACAATAATAATAAAAAAAGATGATAATAATACCAATAATAATAATAAGAAGAAAAAGAAGAAGAAAAAGAAGAAGATGATGAAGAAGAAGATTACCAATAAAACATGTAAAGAATTACGGAATATTGACATGGGTAAATATAATCGCAAAAATGTTTATGTCTGATAAACTGATGCCTGGCTGTAGTTATGATAAGATTGCAATAGGAAGGTTAGACTTTTTCATTTAGGCCAAACACTCCATGAGTTTTCAATTGAAGTATCCAGTATCGTTCCTTATGTGTGCGTTCTATATCGGCCCAATGTTCAGCATTATAATGAGGGAGTGTTGTGTCCCATATTCAACATTATAATGAGGGAGTGCTGTATCTCATGTTCAGCATTATGAGGGAGTGCTGTATCTCATGTTCAGCATTGTGAGGGAGTGCTGAATCTCATGTTCAGCATTATAATGAGAAAGTGTTGTATCCCATATTCAACATTATAATGAGGGAGTGCTGTATCCCATGGTCAGCATTATATAATCAGAGTGCTGTATCATATGGACATCAATATAATGAGGGAGTGATGTATCCCATGGTCAGCATTATAACGAGGTATTATCATTATAATGAGAGATTGTTGTATCCCATTGTCAGCATTATAACAAGGGAGTGTTGTATCCCATGGTCAGCATTATATAACCATCATAGTGCTGTATCATTATAATGAGTGCTGTATTCCATGGTCAGCATTATAATGAGTGCTGTATCCCAAAATCAGCATTATAATGAGAGAGTGATGTTTAAGAATTATACAACTCTAATTACATGTAATAAGTTTTACAAGACTATTTATAATTAAAGTTTACAAAATTTGACATTTCCAAATAAGCCATATATTTAATGACTGCCTCAAATAGCCTGTTTGATATAAAACATTTATTTCTCTATAAAAGCTTAAATTTCCAACAAAGTAAAAAAGAAGTGTATTAAATTCACTTCTTTATGTCATATAATAAAAATTTCAAAATTGTATTTTGCTATCGAATAGAAGTATATGGGATTTTCAAAAGTCATTTATCGCCACAAACTAACTGTTATTGCCAGTTCATCTTTCTCTCTGCTAGAGTATAGATAGTTATACATGCTGTTAGAATTTGCATGCTGAAAAATACAGAGGATCTAACATGAGTGCTCATGTGAAATGAAATTTATGAAATACGTTGAATAATTTCTATCTTTTGAGAGCTTTTGATGTCATAAATTTCATTTGAAATGAGTACTGATATAAGATTCTATTTACCGTATATACTTGCGTCTAAGCCAATAGCAACTGCAAACTGCATAGACCCAGATCTGCCATCACATAATGCGCTGGCAGATCTGGGTCTATGCAGTTTGTAAGGACTAATCAGTAGAACAAACAACAGAGACCCTGATCTGCCAGTGCATTATGAGATGGCAGATCAGGGTGTATGTTGTTTGCATTTGGACCCGACCTTTATGCAAGTATATATGGTATTACATGACAAAATATACTAACATGCATGTGAATGTAACACATTTTTGGATTGGTTGAACATCAAAGATTTGAGGCAGTAAAATCTATAAGATACTGTCAGAAATTGACACAACCATGAGATCATGACTTTTCCTGTGACGTCCTGACACTGAGAATTATATTTTCTGTTATAGTGTGTTATAATGGTAATAAGAGTGTTGTATTTGATGATTTGAGGATGTTTTATTGTCTCAAATATCAATTCTACCAACTCAGCTGACACATCACTGGTAACACCAATTCGTGACAGTACATTCACCATTAACATCCCCCATCTTCAAATGCTAGATTGTTATCCCCAATTTTATTTAATGTAACTGCTGAATAATTTTGATTCATTGGTCTTACACCTTTGTCTTGCATGAATTCATGATGTCATTTGTGATGTCATGAGGTTACAAAACTATTATATACATGTTACACATATAGAACAATGTATGATATGGATAAATAATATAAATAACACAGCAGTCATATTATAGATAATAATTATGCTTAATGTGTATAAATGACATGCAAAGGTTAAAGTTTGTACTAACGAGAAAGCTCTTGGGATATGGGGATGGAATTTCAAGATTTATATAAATATGTTTGTGAAAGAGACTTGCATACGTACATACCCATGGCAATAATAATGTTAACTTTGTCGTGAAAGAAACATACATAGGTATATATCCGTTACAATAAATAGTGTTAAGTTTGCTGTGAAGCACCCCATCAATGATGCCAAACATACCAGTCTTCGTACTTTTCATCATGCGTATCAACATCACTGCAGCACTATCAAAGTAATGTCTCCATCTGGTTGTGTTCTTTTCAATTTTACATTACCAGATACCAGCTTTAAAACATAAAAACTCTTTTCTTCAAGTTAATGGAGTGCACTCAAAGAATATCATTACAAACAAAATAAGAGTTCCTCAAAGGGACTCAAGTTCTACTGGTCAAAAAGATTTTCCAGGAATCCACAATAAGTCAGTTTCTTCTGTCCTTTTATTCCTACAACTGCTGAGTATTGAAACCATCTCAGATAATCTAGAGAAACTCCATCCTAACAAATTCGGTAACCAAACTATTTTCTTACTCACAAGATACCTGTTTCAGTACAGTACCAATTATTTTGTCATGGTCTTTGACCTTGAAAATGATATCATGGATAGAAGATCACTGAACTTGTCTCAGACACTGTCGTTTATATACATACAAATCACCGAGTTCATAAGCGGAATGAAGTACAAAAATGCATGCAATGACCTTGGATTTGATCCCGAAGTAAATTACTGTCTTTACCTTCGGTTATCAGATGAGAAAAGTTAATTATCTTTTCAGATGTCCAAAAACTAAGGGACAAAGAAAATAATTCCCAACAAAACTGTGGGCGAGGCTATGTTTGCTTCTGGAGTTGACCAATTAACAACTGTGTCTGCAATCAGCGAAGTCAGAGATGTCAAATTGATTGTACAGCTCTGGAAAGTTTTTTTCAAGGAGTTTTCAAATACATGTACTTCTAACAATTTTTAAGTTTTATTTTTCTCAATGAAACCTAACTTTCTGCATGTTACTTTGTTTATCACTGCATAAACAGGTACAAAAAGGAGAAGAAAAACACAACTGTGCCACTACAGCAAAGGGATGCTACTCCATCTGGTAACTATGACTGTCATGTGTCTTTTCAGCCACCGAATTTTATCCGATTTTATTTATTTATTCATTATATTTGAAAAATATGTATATAAAAAAATTCTGAATTTAAACCATAATATATTTTTCAGTTTATATGTTATGTATTCCTTCTGTTTTTCAACAAATTCAAGGACTTTTTGAAGACAGAACCAGCTTTTTTGAAATTCAGGTTTTCAAAGCAACCCCTCAAATCGAAGGAATTTTCAAGGTTGTACAAACGATGCATTGGAACTGGAGTGCATGATAATCTTCACTGTGCATAAATTAAAGTGTTTCAGCTTAATCAATAGACTGAACAGGTACTGTCAAAGATTAGTGATCCTTCATGCAAAAAGAAATCAAAGAAATATAGCTTCCTTTATTCAAATTTCCTGAGTAAAAGATCTCAGTATATATACAAGCATTACTTCATTCTTAATAGCATAAAAAACACAAATTAATGGCTGCAATTCCTAATGGTCTGATGTTTGTCCATCAGCTTATAATGTTCAATGTACTCAAAACAATGCCATCCAAGTTTCCTGTCACCACACTACATGTATCATGACAATACCTATTCCACTAATTGTTGGACAACTCAGGCAAAGGATTATCTCAGTTTTATCAGAATGATCAGCTTTCTTATTATGAATTGGCCACCAGCAAAATTACCATTAACTTTTCTAGCTGAGCCATTTATTTTTTCTTTTATTTTAAAGATAACTTTTGCAGTTGCAGCATATAATGGCAATCTACCTTTTACTTTTAAGTTTCTACTACTACTAATAAAGATAATGTGAAGGCGGAAAGATAATAAACATCCATTTGTTCTTCATTGAAGTGTCATGGGTGATTACTATTAATCACTCCAAAGTGTTAACTTTCTGTGCATAAAGCACCTTGACAGAAACCAATTTGCCAGATTTCTAGTCAGCCAAATTATGGTTTGGACAAAAGAACCGAATGCATGCTGAGATGCTCGGTACCAAATTAGGTATCAAACAAATTACTTTCATGTTCATATTTCAGTACTTTTAAATATAAAAAAAAATAAAATGAACATGAAGTAACTGTTATTGCATGTTTTGTCAATATAAAAATGAAATAATATCATTCTCACTGACCCAGTTCATTTATCTGCAACCGGTGTATAATCAGGTATGTTCTTCTTGGAGAATCTAGTGATAAGAAACTGTACAGTGGCTTGCAAACTTAAAATGTTTCTTCGAAATATACTGTTCTGTTGTTGAATATCCCTTTCCAAAGGTACATATTATAGTTAAAAGAAGTTTTTTTTAAATGAGCATTATCAGTAAATCAACCTGCTGCACTGGACAATGTGTGGTACACCCTATTCTTACAAACTTCAGCTTTTTCCTAGCAATGCCACATTCGATATGAAAATCATCCATACTTCAAGAAAAGAATTAATGGGAAAAAAGTATACTGAATGGTCCTCTTTAGCGGAGATTGGAAACAGATCACTTGGTAGATTTTTGTGTGTTTTGATTAGCTTGAAAATGTTTAAGTTTGTGAGTGCCTATATTAAAGGAAATTTAACAATTTCAAATGGAAAGGCACTAACTTTGGAGTGGCTCTTAAATTAGAATAAAGAATATGTCGAAATTCTTTTCATTATTGTTTTTATTTTTCATTCTTCTTCACATACAAAAATTCTGGACAATGAAAATCCTCCAGATTTGAAGTGAAATCTCCTGATCAAATTTTGTAAATCTCCTGATTTGACATTTCTGGTCTGTCACATGTATGGTAGTTTTTCTTTGTTTTTAGTCGTTTGCTTGCTCACACGTGTGACCTCGTTCAAGGTGACATGATGTGCAAGTTGAAACTCCTGAATGGAAGCAAAAAAGAAGGTCAATGCCTTTTCCGTTTTAAATGAGTGCTTCACTGGAAACTTAACACTAGATCTGCCACAGGCTCAGACAGAAAACAGAGAAATACCAATAAACAGGATGAGCTGAACTTGACAGAAAAGGCACAAAATTAAGACCGAAAAAATATTTGTCAATTTAAAACTACAGTCTGATTCACTCCAGTAATTGCATGGCACGTGTATCAAGATAACTACATATAAACTCATTCTATAATTGGACATATAATGCAAACTAACTCTTTAAAAAATTCAAACATAAATACATCTGGCAATTTGATACGCATAAACCATTTATATCATCTTCATTTGTCACAATTTTTGTTATTTGTGTTGAATAAAATGTACGGACAAAGCAGTCTTGATTTAAAATTTAGAAATTAATATATGTTAAGCTGCATGGAAATTCCAACAAAAGTTGTGACATAAAACTACGTATGTGATTTGTTCCGAGTCAGTTGGAAGAATAAGTTTGATACAGCATAAGGAATACATTCAGGCCATCAGGCTGGGACATATTCATACACCATACCAAACACAGGGATACATTCAGGCCATCAGGCTGAGACATGTTCATACACCATATCAAACACAGGGATACATTCAGGCCATCAGGCTGAGACATATTCATACACCATATCAAACACAGCGATACATTCAGGCCATCACACCAAGACATATTTATACACCACATCAAACATACAGTAGGGATACACTCAGGCCATCAAGTCAAGACATATTCATATACTTTATCCAACACAGTGATACATTCAGGCCATCAAGTCTAGACATATTCATATACCATATCCAACACAGCGATACATTCAGGCCATCAGGCTGAGACATATTCATACAACATATCAAACACAGGTATACAATCAGGCCATCAGGCTGAGACATATTTATACACCATATCAATCAAACACAGGGATACATTCAGGCCATCAGGTTGAGACATATTCATACACCATATCAAACACAGGGATACATTCAGGCCATCAGGCTGAGATATATTCATACACTGTATCAAACATTCGGATACATTCAGGCCATCAGGCTGAGACATATTCATACACCATATCAAACATAGGGATACATTCAGGCCATCAGGCTGAGACATATTCATACACTGTATCAAACATAGGGATACATTCAGGCCATCAGGCTGAGAGATATTCATACACCATATCAAACATAGGGATACATTCAGGACATCAGGTCAAGACATATTCATACACCATATCAAACATAAGGATACATTCAGGACATCAGGTCAAGACATATTCATACACCACATCAAAACATAGAGATACATTCCAGCCATCAGGCCAAGACATATTTATACACCATATCAAACAAGTTCTCTCCTCCAACATGGAAAGAAAACACAAATGCAGTTTTTAATTTATTATCTTTCACCCTTTCCAAATATTTTATAGTTCCAGTGTGGGTGTGTGATATGGAAGTATGGACTGAACATCCACACTCAATACCACGTTAACCACGTTATACCACGTTAACCATGTAAGATTAAATGGGTATGTAATAAACAGGAATGATTATATTTTATTTTATGCTAGGCAGTGAATTACTGGATTTTCTAAGTAAAATAATGGTGATATTTCACTGCAGTGAAAAAATATAATATTTTTTTACTGGCCATCAATAGAAATTGATAACATTATTAGTCACAAACTTAAAACATTTTATAAGACGCTTGCGTGGTGTAAAGGTTAAGATGGCTGCTTCGCATCCAGGTGAACCGCGTTCAAATCCAGCAATGGGCAATTTTTTTTTTTGTTTTTCAGTTTCTTTTTATCTGCTGTTTTACCTTGAATTGGGAAGGAGCATTATGTAACTACTGATATTTTATGTGCAAACATACACAAAACAGAGCAGAACATAAATGGTAAACTGCTGACATTTTCCCGTGGGATGCATTAAGAAATCAGCTACTTCAGTGTGTTATACTAATTGCTAGACAATATGCTTGAACATGAAATAAAAAGAATATTTGCTTGCTCCGAGTGATTAACGGATATATTTCATCTCGTGGGTGAAAAACTTAAGTATTTTCACTCGTGAAAATACTGAGTTTTTCACCCACTCAATGAAATATATCTGTTATTCACTCGTTTCAAGCAAATATCCTCTCTATATTTCTTTTGATCTTTTCAAGAATACAAAGTAATCACTGACATTTTGATTGGTTAAATAAATGAAATGTATTTATGCATTATGCACTGTTTAGAATTGTAGAGAGGAAAAACTAGATAAAATGTATCATAGCAAAAAAAGCAGGCCGTATACATGCCAAGTACACCAATAATGTTCAAAAGAATACAATTAACTGTACTGGTCTTTGTAAATGAATTAGAAGTTGTAAAGAAAAAAAAAGATGATTTTTTTCTTAGCCTATTAACATCTTTTTGTTCATACTATGTCCTTGAAAGTATACATTCAAGGTCAAATGATTGAATGGAAATCATGATCATGCATGTTAATAAAATGCAGCCTAATTACTTCAAGTGTGGATGCAATTAGCAAGTGCATAATTAATCAATTTGGGAATCATTTTTCAAGGGAATTTAAGCTACTCACTGCAACCTATTGTATGCGCACGTTGGCGGCCATTTGGAAGCAAGAGAAATTCTGAAATTGAATAGGCATTGCATAAAATAAAATGAAAGATTATAACATGAACACAAAGTCTAGTTCCCTTTATCTAACACAGTCTATAACCATTAAACAAGTGGGTCTGATATCATTCATCTGGCTTACATAACTTAAGAATTGACCATTTCACTAAGCAGGCTTACATAGCATTGCAAGAACACAACCTATGTAAAGTATATCCCAAATTTTATATCACGGTAATGTTACTTATTTTATTCTATCTTGATAATATAAAATTAAATAGATAAAGGCATAATTATTGTTTATTATCAAAGTCATCCAAGATCTTGATGATATCGACCCATTTACCAAGTTTTATAGAAAAATAGCCTCTAGATCTCTAGAGGTAACAAGCTCAGCCAATCAGATGCAATGCATCTCATTACTAGGCACAGATCTCACTTATTATAGAACCTGTTAACAACAATGATAATATAAGCTTATTTATCAAAGTGGGCCAAAATCTGATTTTTTAGCCAATCACATATAAGAATACCTCAATAGTATGCTTACCTCTTGCTCATAATCAAACTCATCCAACATCTTATTAATATAAGACTATTTAACAAGTTTGATCAAAATCTCAGCCAATCAGATGCAAGGTCACATCATTAACCCTTTACGTCATGGCATCTGTTGCTGTGTAGGCTGTCAGTACACATGTACAGAAGCCACTCAGTGCAGTGTGCTATAAACAGAACAACTGTTACCTATATGATCCCATACCAATAGACACCGTTATCTGTATTTGACCCCAGTTTCATGAGTGCAGCCATTAACCAATCATGTGATATGTCAGACATGATGATAGTGAAGCGAAAATTAAATACCACACGTACCTTGATCAAAACAACATCAATCTTTTTGTTTACATTTTATATTTGCTTGTTTTCTCCTGAAAATTGACATGGATAGCGATGGAAAATATAAGAAAGGTGGAGGTAGTTCATGTTCCGTCAATGGATGTTCAAATAATCATTGCAAACATAATTTATTGAAGTAATCAATGTGTGAAATACACAGACAAGTGCATGAAGACTGTGCGTGTTTGGTTCTATTTAAATTTCAGTCTATGCCATCATATGGGCATGCAAGATTTTAAATTCTTGAATTCCAATCTTAGCAGATAATTTGAAATCATTGATAATATGACTTCTAAGAGAATTAGTTAGAGACTGCTGCCCAGAATCTTTCAGAGAAAACTACCCTGGACTACATGTATTTTTGATTGTGCAGAAACGTTTATTCAGAGGCCAACTAATCTCAAATCCCAAAAGTAGAGGTGAGACATACGGCGATTATAAATCACACAACATTGCCAAATATATGGTACAAATATCTCCACATAGGCAAATTATGTTTATTTCAAAGGCATTTGGTGGACAGGCAAGTGATAAATTCATAGTCGGAAAAAAAGTAAGATTTTAAATTATCTTCTCTCTGGTGCATTGTCAATCTAGAGATGTAGCTAACATTGTTTTGTGGAAGGACTAGTGAAGATTCAGAAGGACTAGTAAATTTCTCAATCTACTTGTCCTTTTTGCTACAAGGAAATTTATGTTAAATTCTAGGCTTGAAGAAACTTTTTCTTACGAGTTAATCTTTTTTCACTTGACTCAAGCTGAAACTTGAACTGACACATAAAATGACTAAATTGTATTTTCCCAAATCTGTAATTTAAATAAATGCCATATTCATTAACATCATAACATGATTAAAAGATCATAACCAACATAAAACAACAATTATATAAATTTATAGTCACAGACGTATACATGTTTTAAAACTCTTACTGAACAATAAGTGATCTTCTTCAAATTCATCAACTATGCGTGACATCATTTTCTCTGCATAAAATGTATGTAGTCTTGTAACATGACCATTTACATAATTTGCATCATACTTTATATCCACAAACTTGTGGTCATCTGCACTAAGCCATACAAGAAGTTTACATTTCCTAAGACCAGTGCAAAACATTGTCATCTGTATATGCATATAGAACCCTCTATTCCCTTCTTAATAATCAGACTGTCATCGACACTTTTTGGACATCATATTTCTTGTTTGAAAACAAATTCATCCAGTGTGGTCCGGTTATCAGGCATTGGACTTTTAATTTCAAGCAGCATGTCTTCATTTAAAATTCTATAATATAGTTATTTTTAAAAAATTTTATGAGGGTATCTCAGTTAGTATAATATACTACATGTATTGTCCCCTGAGGCTCTCAGGATACATTAAGTATAAAAGCATGTATATGATATGCATTAACAGAGCGAACCGGAGAGCAAGTATTTCAATATTTCAATATTTAAAATGACAACTGCCCTTCAAGATAATGGTTATACAATTTTGTTTTGAACACTTTAGATTTGTTTCTAATGGTTATGGGGAGTTCATTCCATAAAATAGCACCAGAGTAAGCAAATAGTTTTTAAAAGTATTTGTTTTTGGGAATAGTATTCTGCACTGATCATTTATAATTGATCTCAATCTAGGTCCTTGGTGTTGTTCTTCTGACTTAAAATGAAACATGCCATGCAAATATTGAGGGCAACGTTCATTCTTAACTTAGAACATTAATAATGACTTGTGGTAGGCTAATCTGTATTTAAATTTCAGTCATTTCAATTTCGAGAATAGAATTTTGGAAGGTGTATTAAATAGTAAATTTAGGATAATTCTTGCTGCCCTTTTTTGAAGTTTGCGGATTGTTTTAATATTGCTATCAGCTGTATTTCCCCAAATTGTGCAGCAGTAGTCCAAAAGAGGAAGAATGAATGCATTGTAGAATAATTTCCAATAGTTGAGGGGTAGATAACTTTTTATCCTGTGCAAAAGTTTGGGGGTCACTGACAACCAGTTTTCCTGAAGAGAAATATGCATTCCTTTTTAAATAAAAGAAATATCCATTAGAATTTAAATATTGTTTTGCTGCCACTTCACTTTCAAGTCCATGGTTTGTGAATTTATTTCCTACAAATTTGGAATGCAAATGTTCTCTTATAAAATTGTGTGCAATCAGTTGAATCCTTGATGGGTATTTGTATTTGTATGTACTGATTCACTTTGTTTACAATCTATTTCACTAGTGATATGGCAGACACTACTGCTACCCACCTAGCGAGCGATATCAGTACAACTGTATCTATAGGACAGTCTTGGAAATTTGTGGCAGTTATACCTAAATTTTAACAGTTTTACTCTTCTTGTACATATTCATCGTGTACAGAAAGGTTTTAGAGCAAAATCTGATCTTTATGGCAGTATAATTATTTTTCACAGAAGAATTTTTTGATTTGCTGTAAAAACATAAGAGAAAGTCAGCTGAGAAGAGCTGTATGCAACTATTTTGTTTATCCTTATACTGATGTGATTTTTTTTCAGCCCTTTATTCTGCATATGTTGCTTCCTGTTAATAACTTAATGTACAGTATATAACAATATGTATATTTTACCATATAAACTCACATATAATCGAATACCAACTGCAAACTACATGGACTTAGATCTGCCGTCACATAATGCACCGGCAGACCTGGGTCTATGCAGTTTGTAAGGACTAATCAGTACAACAAACAACATAGACCCTGATCTGCTGGTGCATCATGCGACAGCAGATCAGGGTCTATGTTGTTTGCATTTGGACCTGGATTATACATGAGTATATACAGTAATACTCAAGTTTATCATGTTTCTGGAACTTACAGTACAGAACATTTATGAACACAGCAATGCACAACTGAAGAATAAAATAAAGAAGAGATGATTTAGTATTTACAGATAGAAAACTATGGATAACATATGATTTGATGCCAGAGTTTTTATTTGTCACTTATATTTTAAAAATTATTGTATGGTATTTTATTTAGTTATTTAAAATTGGCTTTTAATGAACTTAATGGCAGTATAATCCATACCTATATTATAGCAGTATAATCCATACCTATATTATGGCAGTATAATCCATACCTATACTATGGCAGTATAATCCATACCTATATTATGGCAGTATAATCCATACCTATATTATGGCAGTATAATCCATACTTATATTATGGCAGTATAATCCATACCTACATGTATATTATGGCAGTATAATCCATACCTATATTATGGCAGTATAATCCATACCTATATTATGGCAGTATAATCCATACCTACATGTATATTATGGCAGTATAATCCATACCTAGGTATATTAACCAAGAATAAAAATACCAGCAGATTATATAAAATTAGATAAACTAAAACAAAAATACGAAGAAAAAAAAAATAAAGCAGACATACAGAATTTAAATTTATTAATCATTAACATATAACGTGTGATAACAAAGAAAATAAAAATAAAGCAGACATACAGAATTGAAATTTATTAATCATTAACATATAACATGTAATAACAAAGAAAAAAAAAATAAAGCAGACATACAGAATTGAAATTTAATAATCATTAACATATAACGTGTGATAACAATGAAAAAAAAAATGAAGCAGACATACAGAATTGAAATTTAATAATCATTAACATATAAAAGGTAAATTAAATAAATTAATTTTTATGGTTAGAGGATCAGAAGTTGATGCATGAAAGAGCACTACAGTCCTATTCAACTTCTTCATCTTTTACAAGTCAAGTAACTTCAGAAGAATTTAAGTAACATGCTAGCTTCCAGCTGTAATGCATGAATTAACCTGAATTAATTGAGCTAAGTTATGTCAGAAAAAGTCTGTGGTTTGAAATTGTCAAAAAACTTGGATTTGATCACCATGCAACCTAAACTTATTTACACAAATTTAAAACACAAAGTTGACATATTGTGAACTCTATTGTGACATCCATCTCTGCACAGATGCACACCACACACTGAGCACCCATTACACAGTTTCTTGCTGCACTTTTAGCTGCTTTAGATGATATCGAAAGCATCATTTAGGTCCACAGATGCGGACGATGATGTGACCCATAATGTTCTCAACTTCTACACTCCCTGGATGATCCATTTACACTCATCTTTTATGCTTACTGTATTCCCCAAGCAAACCCCTCACTAGCTCTAATCTTAAGTCAATATGGGAGTAGCTCTTTCTGGTTTGGCGCTTGGAGGCACATCCATGTAGGATGAAGGCATTTACATTTGCAGTAATCAAGATAAAACAAAAAAGAGGCATTTCCACCATCTTTTTGAGTTTCTTCCCACATCATATTTCATCCAGAGTTGGTCATGAAAGTCTACCCCTCCCATGTATTTGTTATAGATGTACACTGAATGCGGTTAGGGACATCTAAAATGTTGGGACCAACACACCTTTAATCCTGCATTTATAATTTTGGGTCACTCAGGGTGGAGACATTGTAAACATTTTTCTTGTCTCTCCAGACTGATGCAGTTAAATTTGTTCCCGCCTTTTGCAAGATTTTGTAATCTCTCCTTTTTTAAAATTGCCTCTGGTTTCTTTAAAGATTTGGGAAAGCCTTTGTGGATAACCCTGTTTGTGCCACATGCATAAAACCATTTGCATGCAGGTCTTCCATCAAATTTATGCTGGTAAAGGAATTATCAAAATAGATGGGATGGTTGTAGCCATACATGTTGTCAGTTAGCTTAGTTACAATAAGTAAGCAAGGCCATGTTCAGGATTGTTGTTGTTACCTTGACAGGTAGGCAGTCTGGGCATAGCAAAGCATCCAAATTTTAATTCCTCTCTTTATTGGCTTTGCAGGAATATATTGCCAAAATGTCCAGAGATCTTCCATCAACAGATACCTCAAGACTGATTGTAGGAATGTCTCGCTGATATGTTCAATGATCGGCCAAACTTTGTATAGCCTACCAAAGATCGGTTCATCTCTTAGAGGATCATTCTCTCTAGCAGAAATATGAAAGTACTTGTTCAACTTTTGAAACCTGTTACATGTTAGTACATTCTGAAAGCCTACATTGCTAATCAAATTGTCTGAAGACCAGTACATAGTTGTATTACGCAAGTAATTGATTCCCAAGAAAACACTGATGTCGAAATAGGCTCTTATTTCCTCACCACGTGTCATCTGCCTCCTGTTGCCCGATTTTCCAATGTGCTTAGTTGTTAGTGTGTCTTAAAATATTTGCAAACATGTCAGGTGTGAATAATAACTGAAATAATAAAAAGTTGAAGCTTTATTAACATCAAATTCCTGTAAGAGTTTTGGCCCTGATGTGCGCACGAATTCATTCACCACCTCATCATTGAAACTGTGTGACCAACTGTGACCTCCCTCGACCTCTACTGGCTTATTATTCGGGTCATTTTCACCCAAATCATCTGAGTCTGATGAACTGTCAAAATCAATGTTATCTACATTGATATCAGAGCCAATATCTGTAAGGACTAAAAAGTACAACAAACAACATAGACCCTGATCTACTGGTACATTATGCGACAGCAGATCAGGGTCTATGTTGTTTGCATTTTGACCCATCTTATAAGCGAGTATACACGGTATATTTCTTGGTAATATAAGTAACAAGAGTGGTAACAAGGTCAGCCAATCAGAAGCAAGGGGACCAGAATAATACGAGTGGATCTCACTCATTATTACACCCATTCAAGATCCTGATGATATAAGCCCATGTTTCAAGTTTGATTAAAATCTAATAAAAAAAAATATGGCTTCCAGAGTGGTCTCAATCTCAACAAATCAGATGCAAAATCACCTCATTAATACCGGTCTGCATATATCTCGCTCATTATCAAACTTGTCCAAGATCTGGATGATATAAACATATTCCAAGTCAAAATCAGATCAGAAATATGGCCTCCAGATCGGTAGCAAGCTGAGCCAACCTGCTGCAAGATTATCTCATTAATATGCATGTATCTCGCTCATTAACAAACTTGTCAGGGATCTTAATGATATAAGCCTCCAGAGTGGTAACAAGGTTAGAAATCAGATGCAAGATCACCTCATTAGGATGAGTGGATCTTGCTCAATATCGAACCTGTCTGAGATTTTGATGATATGAGCCCTTATTCCAAGTTTGATTGAAATTGGGTCAGAAATATGGACTCCAGAGTGGTCAGAAGCAATTGTTGACAGATGGATGATGCATGATATACAACAAATGGCGGATGGTTCACTTATTGCCAAGTGAGCTAAAAATCTGAACGAGAATTATTGAATAACATGTTCTGTAAATTATAAAATTTTAGCAAGTACAAAATTTATGCAAATCTGGCAAGGAAACCAAACTTGAGAAAACATTGTTTTCCAGAAACATTATCATAAAGCAGTAATCATAAGTTACTTGAGTTTTGGTTTGTTTTGTTGGTTTTAACAGCACTTTGGAGACATTATTGGCTATATCATGCTGAGGAAATACATGTAGGAACTAAGTGCCTTTAACAAGAGCACACCGAGACAGCTGACCCAGGCTGGCCTGGACAGGTAATGAACCCGCAACCTTAAATTACTATGCTCTACCAACTGAGTTACAGCAGCTTGCAAAACTTTTACATCACTAACATGCTGAATTCGCAAAAATTTACTGATGCCGCACTATTATGCTTCACAACATACTAGTCTACAACATACACTCCTACTGTAAACAGACCGAGATCTGCTATTCCCTACTTGTTTTATTGTACAAGTTACCCCCTTACCCTCCAACAAAAGATTGTCTCCTCACAATAGGTACTTTACTGTACAGGCAGCTTCATATGATTGCGGTTAATTTTTGATTGAAGAGACTTCCATACCTTATCTCCATGTTTTTCCCTCGTTATATACCGTGTTGTCTAGAATGCATGATTAATATTGTATACATCTGTGTTTGCCAGGTTTGAGAGTATGTTTTGGCCAACAGTGTGTATGAGCAACCATACATTTTCTCCTGCCTCTGTTTTTACGTGTTTGCAGAAATGTTCATACATAGTGATTTTGTGGGAAATCAGTCTAGTCACAGTCTACTTTTCTCTTCACAAAGTAATATCTGGGACACAACAGCCACTACCACATATATGAAATATCTCAGATTTTGTTCACTATAGGTTCATATGGAGTTGAAAATCTCAAGTTTGGGGCATTTTCCAAAGGGAGTGGGGAATCATAGAAGGATCAGTCTTGCTGTGCTATTGTTTTTACCAAGTAGGTTTCTCCATTCGCCGATGAGTTTGACATGTTTACGGTTATTGAGTTTTATCTTAATAGGAGGTGATCTCAAAGGTAAGAGAATCCATCCTTGACCCAGGTCGTAGCATAAAAATGTTTAGCAATACCACAGTATCTAACTAAAAGCACATTTTTCTAAGCTTTAATTGATATAAAATTGTGTTATTATATAACATAAATAAAATTATATTTTTTTATTATATTATACCTATTATCAGCTAACAAGAGGCCAAAGTGGGCCTAAGATCGCTCACCTGGCTGACATCTACTGCAAGGGCAGTTGGTCAAGCAACTTGTGTTAGTATGATGTGTTTCTTTTTCTGAAGGCTTTTATATTTTTTAGTAATGGCAGCTATATTGGAAGGCAGATCAGCATCATTTGTGCAAACTTGAAAGGCCTTATGCCAAGATGCTTTCCGTGACATTTGGTCATATTCTAATGAAGTTTTTGAAAAGAAGTCGTTGAAAAGTCACAGTTTTTGAAAAGAAGTTGTTTTAAAGTTTTTCTATTTTCAGCAGCAATGTCCCCATTGATTAGCAGATTGACATAATTAGTACAAACTTGAAAGGTCTTTATGCCACTGTCAAATTTGGTGATATTCTGTTCATTGGTTTTTGAAAAGTCATTTCAAGGTTCTTCTATTTTTAGTAATGGTGAACATATTTCATGTCAGATTGGCATCATTTGTACAAATTTGAAAGGCCTTTATGTGAGTATGCTCTGTGCCAAGTTTGGTTGAAATTGGTCCAGCGGCTTTTAAGAATGGACAAGACACAACAGACAGAAGGTCATACCATAAGCTCACTTGGACTAACAGTTAGGTGATCTAACAAGAAATCGCTCATCTCGATGACAGCTGCCTCATAGCCAAATGCAAGAGCAACTGACCAAACAAAACTGGGTCAGTAGACTGCTTTCTGTTGAAATTTCTTCCAATGCTTTTGATTCCATATGTTATGAAAACAATTGGTTAAAGTTTTCTCTAGTGTTTCTATCTTCATCCATATCTGATGGCACAAAAGCATCATTTGTCCAATACTGACAAGATTCTTTCTGTCAAAGTTGGTCAAATACTGTTCAGCAGTTTTTAAAAAAATAAAGTTGTATAAATGTTTCTACTTTTAGTGGTGGATTGGCATAATTAGTAATAAATCTGAAAGCTCTTGAGGCCAGGATGCTTTCTGCAAAGTTTGGTCAAATTCTGTTCAGATGTCATTTAAATGTTTTGCTATGTTTAGCAACTGTGACCATATTTGATGGCAGATTGGCATCATTTGTATAAAACCAAAAAACTGTTATGCCAGGATGCTTTCTGTCAAATCTGGTCAAATTATGCTGAGTGTTTTTTGTGAAAAGTAGTTTCAAGGTTTTTCTATTCTTATTAACAGTAGCCATATTTGATGGCAGATCACCATTAGTTATATAAATGTAAAGCCCTCTGTGTCAGGATGCTTTCTGTCACATTTGGTCCAATTCAGTTGAGCAGCTTTCGACAAGTCATTTGAAGTTTATCTATTTTTAGCAAAAGTGTCTACATTTAATGGCAGAATGGTATCTTTTTGATAAATTTGGAAATATTTTCATGCCAGAATACTTTCTTATAAGTTTCTTCAAATTTTATTTAGTGGTTTTCAAAATTAAGTCGTTAAAAAGTTTTTCTATTCTTTCTAATGGTGGCCATATTTGATGGCAGAGCAGCATCATTTGCACAAATTTGTAAGGTCTACATTCGTCAAATTCTGTTAAAGTGGGTTTTTTTTAGAAGTCTCTAAAAAGTTTAAAATTTTTAGTAACAGCTGCTATTATTTATCGTAGATTGGTATCATTGTGCAACAAGATGCCAAGTAGGTCTGATATCACTCACCTACCTTACATAACTTGACAGTTGAACAGTTCACTAACCAATGCTTGTGTAGTATTGTAAGAACCAAGGATTTACAAATCCACTTGCTCACTCCTGAGACGGGCTCAAATTCATGCTCAGGCAAGCTCAAGTTTCCAAGGTACCTGCCGTGGGCAAGTCCAAAAGATTGAGAGAAGGAGAAAGGGGTTGTGTTCTGTTCATAATGCTTTATGTTCTACAAGTTTTATACCCTGTGATCTCGTCACAGTATATATATCAGCACCTTTATTTTATTTTTATATGTACCGCATTCTTCTATTACATAACTGGCCAGTTTCTTTCATCTATTGTATGTCATTTCCATCTTGTAGTCAATATCAAGGTCAGTCTCCCATTTTCTCGCACTGACCTGATAATGAGAATATTTACTATTTAAAGCAAGTTTTTACAAAAAAGAAATAAATATTTCTATTTTAACTTATCAGTTACATTTTAATTGCAATATATGTACGTATCTGGGATTCACCAACTTTCAGGTTCTAACTTAGCCTCAGGCAGTCTGTGAGCTTGCCAACGTGAAACAATCGGCTTGTCTAAGACTGTTTTGATGCATGGCGCTGATTTTAAGGTGAGTAGGTGTTAATTGTTAATAATATAACTCTTGAGATGTCTTTGACATCTGTGTTTGGAAATAAAAGGCACTTGTCTCTAAAGATTAACCACCAGGAGGATTTTGTTCAAAGCGTGATCGATGTACTGAAAATGTAGCATCCACAAGCAGTGTTTATGATCTGCTTCATTTAGGACCAAATAGATGTCATAGAAAGTCTTTTAGTGAAAACCCCATACTGATATGACCATCCATTGAGGAGGTGTAGCGTTAACAAGATTTTCAAGATGGCTACTGTAGTGGCCATATTGGATGTCTGATCAGGTCCATTTTCATTTAGGACTAACTAGACCTTGGGATGACTGTGTGTGTAAAGTTTCATGGTAATACTCCATGTTGTTTAGGAGAAGCAGCAATACCAAACCTGTGCTAATGGACAGACGGATGACACACAACAGGCCATCCCGTAAGATCTTCTGGTCTATAACCAGTAGAGCTAAAAATCATCAAACAACTTGACAATATTAGCAAATTCACCTAGTCTGATTACACTCAGGTCAGAAATACAGTATCTCACATGGTAAGAAGTTCAGCCAATCATGTGCAAGGTCACCTCATTAATATACATAAATCTTCCTCATAGTAAAACACATAATATATCTTGATGATACAAGCCTATGTACCAACTTTGATACATACACTTATGATTTGAAATAGAGTTGCTAAACAGTTGACAAGCTCAAGTGAACAGATGCAAAATCACCTCGTTTGCATACATAGATCTTGCCCATAATCGTACTAATCCAAGACTTTAATGATTTAATCCTATTTAACAATAAGTTTCAGATGACAATCGTTGCTGGACAAACAATGCACATCAGGCAACACATGACTGACGATGGACACAGGACCATAAAAAAAAGATTTCATGTTATAACAGGAACCATGTTATAATGAAGGGTGTTAAAATGAGAGAGTACTGCAATATACCAAGTCCATTTGAATCAAAGTGATAGAATGTCTCAATGGTTAGCATACTGGATTCTCAACCAGAAGGATGCTGGTTTGAATCCTGCACAGACCAGGCTGGGTCAGCTTCTATGGTGTTACCCAGGACAAGGCACTTTACTTAAAAGACCTCGGCACAATATAACCTTTCGTGCTTTGATATTTTGTTATCTCGAGTCAATCAATCAAAGTGATAAAATGTTTTAAAGGTTATCATGCCAGACTCATTACCAGAATGATACGAGTTTGAATCCTGCACATCCTAGACTGTGTCTGCCTCTGCGGTATGTCCCAGGACAAAGCACTTTACTTGAATAGCCTCGGCACAATATTACCTTTCATATGTTGATATGCTGTTATCACCAATTAATTAAAGTGATAGAAAACACATATGAGATTTACAATACCTGACTGTATCATTGCTTCAAAATTTTTACATATACATCAAATACAAGTAAACAAGACAGAATAACAAAGAACTGACATTATCTTTTACAAAAACTGAAGACAATGAAAATGAAACTGGACAAGCATATTTTAACAAAGAAATAACAATTGTTGACAAAGAGACCAAAATTTTAACAAAGAAATCATTATGACATTAACATCTATATAAAAGAAATGATTCTATAGTTTTATTCTTATCTAAATGCTAAACTGTATGCATAGAAAAGTTTTATTACAACAATGTAATTTGCTTGCATGTTAGAACTCTGAAAATGTGGAATGTCATTTTTAACTTGAAACTGCTGTCTGAATAATAAGTATGGGTTCACAAAAAGACACTTATAAATGTGCATACAATTGTGGATCACTCTTCTGTAAGTGCTTTATTGTAATTGTACAAGCCTCTGTAAGTTCTCCAATGTACTTTTGGGTTCTCTCCTTAGTGGATTAAATAAACCAGTATGGATTGTCTCCCTTGATGTTTAAATATGGTCTGCTGCAAGTTTGTGGATATAAACAATGAATTTCACTTGTTGAAACACGCTAATATTCCATGAGTGAAAAAAAAAAAGTTCTCAGATGATGCTTGAGTGTAAAACCTGAAAGATTTTCAATGCTGTACAAGCAACTGAGATGTTGCTGGAGTGTAAAACCTGAAAAAGTTTCTATGCTGTAGAAGCAATTCAGTTCAGCAAGTATGCATAACAATATGATGAGTTGCTGACAAAAAAGTGTTCTTACTTTCAAGTTTCATCTGTCCGCGTGTAAGCTATGAAGCTTTTTTTGGTGAATAAGAGTAAATTTTATGATACAAGTGTTATCTGAATTTAATATTTGTGCAACATGTCAATGCGTGGAAATTAATCGATGTAATTATTCAAGAGTAAAAAATAAAATGAACAAAGTATTTGATATGTACAAAATAGTAGAATATTTAATAACAGAAAATATAGATCTACTGAAAAATGTACTTCAGCTACATTCAACAAGAAGTAAACATATTTTTTTGTAAACCTAAATTGTAAGAAATGTAAATTCTTTCATAGCGTATAGAATTTACAATATCTGTAATCTGTAATAAAAAATATCCTTGACAAGTATAAATCCATCTTTGCATACCTGTCAGTCTCATAAGATTTAACAATATGTTGCTTCTGTATGACAGTTGAGCAACCTGTGCATAGTGTTCTTGCCAATGGGAACTAAATCCTGCTACTGTCTACAATAACAAGCAAGAGTTAAGGGCCTTGCACCACCCCCACCCCCCCAAAGCCTATAGTGTTTTTGCAAGGTTCTTTTTTCTTTCTTTTTTTCGCAAAGGGGGGGGGGGGGGCTTGTTTGAATATTTTCTCCCAAAGATTTGCACAAGAAAAGGTGCTCCACACTCCCCCACAAAAATGAGAAAATGTTATTCTTGATCTGAATCAAATTTATGCTGGGTCTGATCCTATGGTACCTAGGTCTGAATATTTCACTGAAGTGAAATGAAGTCACTGAAGTCACACCAAGCATGTAATACAGTATATATTATTCTGAGCAGTACTTGATGGTAAACCCAGCATGTAATACAGTATATATTATTCTGAGCAGTACTTGATGGTAAACCCAGCATGTAATATAGTGCACATTATTTTAAGCAGTACCTGATGGTAAACCCAGCATGTAACACAATACATATTATTTTAAGCAGTACTTGATGGTAAACCCAGCATGTAATATAGTACATATTATTCCGCGCAGTACTTGATGGTAAATCCAGCATGTAACACAATACATATTATTTGAAGCAGTACTTGATGGTAAACCCAGCATGTAACACAATACATATTATTTTAAGCAGTACTTGATGGTAAACCCAGCATGTAATATAGTACATATTATTCTGAGCAGTACTTGATGGTAAACCCAGCACGTAATACAATACATATTATTTGAAACAGTACTTGATGGTAAACACAGCATGTAATATAGTACATATTATTTTAAGCAGTACTTGATGGTAAACCCAGCACGTAATACAGTACATATTAGTTTGAGAAGTACTTGGTTACAATGGTAAATATATTTTCTTTTAGATCCCACTGTTTCATTTCTAATTTCTGTCTCTAACTTCACCTACAAGGTTTAATATTACTTGTTATGATTCAAATGAGACTGAGTCCGCCAGACTCTTGGGAGATAAAAATAGCTGGTGTCCAAAGGTCCCCAAAACATGAGCCCCAGACCCTGGCTTAAAGAATTTTCAGCCCCTGTAAGACTTTCGTTATTGTAAGGTCTGTATTTCTGGTAGCTTTTTGGGGGGGTCTGTACAAATAATACCTGGTTTTTGTCAACTTTGATCGGGAAAGGGGGAGGGGGGCTAAACAGATAATAGCAGGATTTTTTTAAATACACTTTTTGGGGTGGGGGGTACAAATAATGACAGGTTTTTAGTACATGTTTTAGGGACTGTACAAATAGAAGGTTTTTTGCACTCATTTTAGGGGGCTGAACAAATAATCAGTTATTTGCTGCTGACTGGTAAGTAAAAATATTGGCAAAATCCTAATAAGAATGTGCTCTGTATGAAAAATTACCCAAAAAATATAAGTATGATCATATAGAAATGTTGCATAAGTTAAGTTGCATAACTGCTGACCACATTGAGCACCAAAGTGCGGTACAGCAAGAATGATCAAAATCTTGTATCTGTTTATTAACTTGGCTGATGTTTTCAGTACTGTTGTGGAAAAAGGGACATCCAAGACAAAAAATGGGAGCCATGATGCGACCATGTTATATCTTAATTCATCTTTAAATCAAGCACATTACAGCTGGGTTTGTATAGTCAAATTGGCAAAGACATAACTTTCAAATTGACAACATGAATTCCTTACAATCAATCATATGAAAAAAATGTGTACAGTACAATATATACCCATTATGGAATTAAGGATGATCACTGGTGAAATGCTAAAGTATTTCCCTTTTTAAAAATATATCTTTTTACATAGTTAAAGCTCGAAAGGCATGAAAAATCAGATTTGTGTTTGCAAAACACATATGCCTCCACTGCCCTAATAAAAGTTTGAAGATTTAGAAAGAAGCTTGAAAATTTGCTACGATGGCATGAAAATGTAATAAGATCGTCATCATATCAATACAAACCCGCATACCAAATTTCATTTGTCTACCTCAAGTTATTTCTGCTTTATCGTGCAAACAAGGTTTTCATTAAAAAAAAGTACAAGTCAAACAAGATTATTTTCTTCAAATTTTAAACTCAAAAATTGCTGTAATGACCTGAAAATCAAATCAGGTCATCTGTATATGCCTTCCAAATTTTATTTGTCTGTCCCAAGTGGTTTTTCCCAAATTGTGCTAACAAGATAATGAAATAAGCTAAAGACCCAAAAGTTAGAAAAAAATTTAAGAGCTTCAAAACTTGCAGTAATGGCCTGAAAATCTAATCTGATCATACACAAATATGCCTACAAAATTTCATTTGTCTACATTTGAGTGACTTTTGTGCAATCTTGCTGACAAAGTTCTCTGTACATTGGATGAATGGATGGAGGGAGGGAGGGGCAGTCAATACCAATTCAAGATGACCCCACTGCAAGTAGTAGGGACATACAAAGTATAAGTTCAGGTGCATCTTCTAGTGCTACATTTAGTTAAAAATCTCCCTCCATGTAAGGGTCATTATACAGAACTATACAGGAAACTGTTACAGCACCCTTCTACCAAATGTCCATTGGAAGTGATGTACACGGAACTGTTGCAGTGTTTGTACCAAATGTCCATACATTGCAATGTACAGGAAAACTGTTACAGTGCCTTTGTACCAAATGTTCATACACAGAAATGTACAAGAAACTGTTACAATACCGTTGTACCAAACATCTATACACAGAAATGTACAGGAAAACTGTTACAGTGCCTTTGTACCAAATGTCCATACACAGAAATGTACAGGAAAACTGTTACAGTACCCTTGTACCAAATGTCCATATACAAAAACGTGCCCTTGTACCAAATGTCCACACAGAGAGATGTGCAGGAAAACTGTTAGAGTACCCTTGTACCAAATGTCCATACACGGAAATGTACCGTAAAATTTTTACAGCACAATTGTAACAAATGTCCATACACAGAAATGCACAGGACAATTCTTACAGCACCATTGTACCAAATGTCCATAAAGTAAAAGCTTAAAGAGCATTTGAGAGTTCATCAAATCTGCACAGGTTGAAGATTGTAGATTCCTTGTAACAGGTACATTAAGATAAGTTTAGGTTGGCGAGTGATTTTCTTTCTGTCACTACGACACAGTTACTGAGTTCACATCACAATTCCAACACAGAAAGCCTATGATGTTAATTTATTATGGTTTGTAAATTGCTCACTATTTTCCAAGGTACCATATACTTTTCATTTACACAATTATTTTCTTTCACATACCAGTAATTGTTTTTGCGATTATAAAAACTGCACAAACATTTTTTAGTTTTCTTTATTCAATAATAGACAGAAGTTGCAATTATGTTACCTTGTGTCCAATCTCTCCCCGACTTCATAATGCTATGACACCTGAGGTAAAAGTCATGTCACATTCAGGAAGTAATAATGTAATGATCACATTATTTCAACTGATTTTGTGCTGTGCAGTAAAATGTAGTGGGGCAGGGAGGTTTCGGCGGTGCAGGTGGGAGTGTAAAACTAATTTTAATGATGTAATACTTACCTGTTGCTTTTGCGCATACCCATGACTATATGATGAGAATTCATCCTTCCATAGGGTGACTTCCAACCAATGACCCTGGCCCAAGCGCACTAACCTTCGTTCTTTTTCAGGACATAGCCTTAAAACTAGTGGGACATCATTAGTTTTACCCCCCCCCCACCCCCCCACATTTTAATATCATTAATACATAACCTGTAGTTACTGCATAGCTGAATTAGCCAGTTCAGTGGGAGGCTGATGATCCCACAAAATGGTGAAAGAAAAAGCAAGGAATACTCACTCATACTGTAGAAGTGTAGACTACTGTTGGATGGTATCCACATGGGTTGCTTTTTGTGCTAGTACTAATGGTTCCAAAGAATCATGCCTTTGCTTTGGTGAGCCAACGAGCAAAGGTAGAAGGGGGAGATTGTTGAGTGTGATTGCCAAAATGTGGCTTTCAACACATCCTCCAGAGACGACAGAGTAAAATATGCCAATGAGATAGCAATGGCTCAAACCTAATGAACTTAAATCTTCATGAAAGAAAGGTCCCTCTCGGTAAGGGACTGATAAGCTCTCTTGATAGTTACCTGAAAATGATGGCAGTCAAACTATCAGCCATACCCTTAAAGAGAAGAAAAAGATGCTTCCTACCCTTTTTTCTCCCTTAGAAGCTGCCAAATAAACACAAAAAACCCTAACTGGGCATAAAACTCTATCTAAATCAGCCCCAGCACAGAAACGACTGAGACTGGGGATCTCACCTGCTTGGCAAAGGACAGAAATTGACTCCATTGAACCTTAGACAACCTTACTCTATGGATAAGGCATGAAGCTCATTCCTTCGTCTCGCAGATGCTAAGGACAGCAAGAAAAGTCTTTAGGGTAAAGTTCTCTGAAGAAGCTTCACTCAAGGGGTCATAGGGAATTTTAGGCATCAGCAAGCAAGACACTGGTCTTTGAAGCTCAAAATATCTGATCAGGTCTGCTCGGATTAACGCATTTCTTACTGCATTAAACACAAAAGATTATTTGTGGCATCACAAACCTTGGATGAAGATAGTCTCCTGGACTGAACGATGCACTTGGCAACAAAGAAAACTTGTCCTGGTGGAGAGATTGTTGGAGATGAGCCAAGCATGAATGTGGAGAATCGGAGGGATGTTGTGTAGGAGTGAGCCCCTGTGCTACAACAGATGGTCTCTCTTCTGGGGTAATGTCCTGGGATGGTCTACCAGCATGTCAAGAAGATCACTGAACCACAATCGTTGGGGCCACAGAGGAGGTATCAAAATGAGATGAGCAGTGGAGTTCCTTACTTTGTGAAGTACTTGTAGGATCATCCTGAAGGGTGGGAAAGCTTAAGTGAACAGACGACAACACTTCAGGCTGAAAGTGTCCACTGCCCAGGCCTTCTGGCCAGGGTCTGGAAAGAGATAAAAGGGTGTGTTGTTTAGCTTTGTCGCAAACAAGTCCACCAAGGGTCTCCTCCAAAGTCTTAACAGAGAATTTGTTATGGATTGGTGCAGAGACCACTATCTTTACCATCCTGGACAGAATGTCCACCAAAATATTATTTTGCCAGAAATGTGGTGAACTTTGAGGGTAATCCCTTCTGAGGTTGCCCAGCGAAGGATGTTCAAAACCTCTATGCAGAAAGAAGGGGCATGTGTGCCTCCTTGTTGTCCGAGGTACGCTACCATAGACGTGTTGTCGGAAGAGATCATCACGCTGCACACTCTTATTTTGATAACGTACCCCTGAAGGGCTAAGAAGAACACAAATTGTTGATGTGAAACGTAAATTCTTCCTGGGACCACAAACCCTGAAGAATCAGTCCTTTTGGCTCCAGATGAGCACCCCATCCAGCATCTGACACGTCTGCGAAAAGACAGGAGTGGGGTTCAGGGGCGTGCAAAGGGGACTACAGCCAGAAACTGGCCCCGATTTGTCCACCAAATCAGATGATGGTGGAAAACCAGACCTAGAGAAATCTGAGCATTCAGACGGTCCCCGTGTGGTTTCCAGTTTGCCAGAAAGAAAAACTGGAGAGAATGAAAGTGCAATCTGCCTAGTGGAACCAGGTCCGCTGCAAATTTCATGGTCCCTTGAACAGAAAGAAATAGAGTGAACCGACAACATGGTCTTGGCTCTCAGCACCTCCAACAGGATCAGGATTTTATCCACTCTGTCCCTCAGGAGGAAATTCATCCCCATGAACATGAAATCTTGAGATGGAGTAAGCTTCGATTTCTCATGATTGGGTAAAAGACCCAGCTTGGTCACTATGGACCAAAAGCAAGACAGATCAAGTCTGAGCAACTCTAGCCAGCTGTTGGGGATCAATGAATCATTAACATATTGGAGGATTGGGATCCCCAATGAACTTACGTAGGCTGCATGTACTCCCATGACCCTGGTAAAAGCTCTGGGTGTGGAGGCTAGGCCAAATGGCAGAACACAAAATTGGAAGACCTCCCCATTCAAACAAAACTGGAGGTACTTCCTGTGAGGAGAAATGATAGGAATGTGAAGGTACACATCATGTAGACCGCCCAGTCACAGGATGTTATAGCATTCCTGACTGATGATGCGGTCTCTATCTTGAAAGTTTCCTCATACAGAAACTTGTTTTAAGGTAAAAAGGTCAATAATTATTAGAAACTCACCCACCCCACCCCCATCCCTTTTTTTTGGTACCAGGAAAATCTGGGAGTAGAAGGCCAGAAATTGAACACTGAACACCCTCTCTACTGCACCCTTCAGGAGAAGGGAGTGTACCTCTTCCTTTAATCGCCCCAGATTCAACTGGTGGAAGCACATGGTGGACCTTACTAGAGGAGGAATAACTAGAAACCGAAGTTGGTATCCTCCTTTGATTATAGAGAGAACCCAGCCATCATCTATTGCATGGTTTTGAAGAACTTCACTGATGGACCCTGAGACAGGTTGGGATGATTTTGCTTCTTGGCCAGTTTCAATGGGCCTGGAGTGGATGAGAGGGACCGGTGTTGCTGGTCTCTCAAATTCTGAGAAGCTATGGAGAAAAAATAGCCCTCCAAAGAGGGTTTCTGCCCCAGGAGAGCAGCCCGCAGAAACTTCTTACTGTGCTCCAGTAAGACCTTGTTAAAGTCCAAAGCAACATCACTGCAAAGGTGGGGAAGCTTCTGATAATGCCATGGATATGGACAAGGTATGCCAAGATGTTTTGGCCACTGCTTCCAACAAAAGTTGAAGGCAGTTGGTGACGGATATTCCTCCTTCAGTAGACTGAAAGAAGCTGCTGAAAAGAGGTCAGCATGCGAGGCTATGGTTACTAATGACCTAGTCTTTAGTTCAAAGGGTTCCAGTGTTCTAACTGGAAGGTGAGCCCAGGTCCCCATGGAAATACCCACTTGTGCCGCTCTGGCATCCAAAGTGGGAGGTTGAAGGGGCCAGGAAGGGGTGTGAACCCTATAACTAGCTGCAGAGACCAAAGGTCTCAACGTAGAAGGGAGCAAGGACAAACTACCTCTTATGTTGTCTAGCAAACTCCTGGCCCTTACTAAACCTTTGTGAAAGCTCCTTAAATGTAGCCGAGTGAAGAAGCAACAAGAGATCAGGTTGAGAGGTAACCCCCAAGTGTTTCTCCAAACTGGAGAGAATTTTACTGTCCTCAGAGCCTGAAGGCTCGGGACACAGATCACATGACAAAGGACAGTAAATCTTGTTAACCACTTTGTCAAAAAACCAGATCTCTTCTTCCTCTGCCACCTTGACCAACAGTTGAAAGGAAGTGGAGGACCTCAAGGGAGAAGGTGCCACCTCGGCTTGCTCTGCATCAAACTCGTTAGAATCTATGCGGAGAGGCAGGATATCTTCATCCTGCTCTTGCTCCTGAGAGGCAAGACTATGTGACACTATGTCTCTCTGTTGTGGGGGAGACTTGGGGTAAGGGGGGGGGACCTCAACCCACAATTCCTCTCATAGAGCAAAGTGACTGTCCACAGTGGCAGACTCAGCAGGAGGGTGAGAGTGACTCTCAACTCTCCTGGGGTGTTTGGGGGAAGAAGGTCTGCACCCCCTCCGTTATGATCCCACTTTGTAAGAGGAATATATCGGTCCACGGACTGCAGCATTGACCTCTCTATCATGGTGCGAAGGCCCTGAAGGTAATGGCTGCATGCAGGGGAAAGGCCAATCACTTCCCTGTGGTGGAAGGCCCCACATCCCATGGAGATTTAATGCAATTGTAGGAAAGGAAGGATGTCAATATGATCCCTTTCTGTAAACTGGCATATGTATGCTAATTCCCAATCCCAAGCTGGATTCAATGATAGCATGGAAATAAGGGGGTCTCGACCCTATCCCTATACCTGTACCTAAGGGCTTCAATGACTGGTGCCTAGTGACCAGTCAGGCAACTTTGATCTGAAGGAAGACCCTTCCACAGTTCAGATAGATTATATCATAGCTCTCCCTTTACCAGGTGACTCAATCCTGTCACCAACAACGGGCTCTCACTCTCTGCCTGATTGGACGGAAGAGAGTGCTACTCCTCCCTTGCAGGCGGGTGCAACTCACCCTCTGACGTATGGCAATGAAAAGGGTGCTGCTTCTCCACCACGGGAGGTCGCAAGTTGCTCTCAGCCCTATGGGAATGAAGAGGGTGCTGCTCTTCCCTCACTGCCCTACATGACAGAAGAGGATGCTACTCCACCCTCATTGGAGGGTACGACTCAGTGACTCACTCTCTGCCCTATGGGACATAATAGGGTGCTGCTCCTCCATCATGGGAGGGTGTGACTCGCTCTCAGCCCTACGGGACTGAAGAGGGTGCTGCTCCTACCTCACAGGAGGGCACGATTTGCTCTCAGCTCTATGGGACCAAAGAGGGTGCTGCTCCTCCCTCATGGGAGAGCATGACTCGCTCTCAGTCCTACGAGATTAGAGAAAAAAAAAGCAAAAGTCAGATTAAATGGAATATGAATTCCAATAATTCTTTACTGTATTAGAACAATAAAACAGAATCAATTTCAGTCCGCAGACTAAATCAGCAAGGATAGGGATAACTAAATAATTACCCGAGCTAGGAAAAGTAAAAAAATAATTCTCAAACACAATAATAGTTACACTGACACCCCTGTTGGGGAATAACCTAAATGCAAGGTTATGGGAAAAAAAAGTAACTAAAAAAAAGCCAATAACTCTGAAAAGAGTTAATTCCAAACAGGAATAAAACTTGATCGAAGGGTAATTTCACATGGTAAAAATGATGCACATAATGAAAATGCTCAATTCACGATGAACGACTCAAAGCAATTGCACTTTTCTCTTTGACATATTTTTAAGCAGTCGTATAATGGCTGCGACTAAAAAAAGAATGAAGGTTGGTGTGCATGGGCCAGGGTCATGGGTTAGACCAGAGATATTTATAAAAATTCACACTATGGGAGGATGAATTCTCATCATACAGTCGATGGTATTTTATGTCTCGAAAAGAGTAAGCTACAACAGGTTATGTATTACTGATATTAAATGTTGATTTTACAAAAGCTGACATCCTTAATGTAGATACTCTTGTTGATGGCCTATATTAATAATACCCATTATACCACATATCTAAACATGGATGAATGCAGATTAGAGGCAAATGGAGTTTTAGTTTCTTCATATACAAAACAAGAGTACCACAAATGATACATGATGCACCAGTATTCTTCCCTTCTTTATATGTGAAACAAGAGTACCACATATGGTATATAATGCACCATTCTTCTGGCATCTTTCCATCCTTATTTGCGAAAGAAGAGTAACAAAAATGGAATATTATGCACCAGTCTTCTAACATCTTCTTTTGTGATGACCTTGACCTTTGAGCTTAGGAAATAACAGTTCCACCAGATCAATCAACCTTACTTAGCACCTCCTTATCTATTTACCTATGACCAAATACAAGGGCCACCATGTCAATCAACCTTACTTAGCACCTCTTTATCTCTTTACCTATGACCAAATACAAGGGCCACCATGTCAATCAACCTAACTTAGCACCTCCTTATCTCTTTACCTATGACCAAATACCAGGGCCACCATGTCAATCAACCTAACTTAGTGCCTCCTTATTTCTTTACCTATTACCAAATACAAGGGCCACCATGTCAATCAACCTAATGTAGCACCTCCTTATCTCTTTACCTATGACCAGTACAAGGGCCACCATGTCAATCAACCTTACCTAGCACCTCCTTATCTCTTTACCTATGCCCAATTGTTTGACCACCAGCCGTTACCTGGCATTGGCAGTGGCCATTTATGTATCAGCAATTAATAGTTCCACCAGATCAATCAACCTTACTTGGCACCTCCACCATGTCAATCAATCTTACTTAGCACCTCCTTATATCTTTACCTATAGCCAATAGCCAGTCTACCAGCTCTTACCGGGCATGAGCGATTGAAAATTGTTACCAAATAATAATGTTTCAGTAATTAAAAGTTCCACCAGAACAATCAAGTTTGCTTAGCGCCTCCTTATCTCTTTACCTATCGCCAATAGAGTTTGAAGTTAGCTTATTATTTATTGACAGAAGAAAAGCCTGTACAATTTTACAATTCCTATGAAAATGAAGGTGGACTGGGCTTAGGGCAAATTGGGGAACTATCAATTGATATAACAAACTATCTAGTCATGATGTATATATACCTGGATAAATCTCCACAGCATTCATTATCACCAAATAGAAAAGGTTTGTTTTACTGGGAATGCACTACAATATGTATGATACCTTTTACTCGTTACATAAATAGATTCATTTACAAATCTAAACAGCCTTTTGTTTCTCAATCATGCTTTTGATATCTACGCCCCAACCCTTGTCATCTAATAAATTAAAAATACCAAAAACATACAGGATAGTGTTGAAGGGAGAGAACTCTTGAGAATTACTGTTACAATATATGCAAGATTTATCTCTCTTTGAGGTCTTTGTAATTTTTGTTATAGTAGTAATAGTATTAGTTATTCAGTTTTTTAAGTTCTCAGTCATGTTGAGGAAAGTGGGTCAACCATGACACTGCACATTCAGCCTATAACATTATATTTACCTGCTCCTGTCCAAAGCAACCCTGAAAACACCCATACAAATGTTTAAATTTACAATACAATCACTAATGGCTATGAGATTCTTACTGGCTAACTTTGTTTCAGGAGAATATTTATTATAATGCAATGATCCACAGAGTCTAACCTCTTCTTAAATTTATTTCAGCACAATGTCAAATTTATTTCATAGATGAAAGTAGATAGAGATTAATAACAGTTCTCATTGATACTAACTACCATATATACTCGCATATAAACCGGGTCCAAATGCAAACAATATAGACCCTGATCTGCCGGCGCATTATGCGCCAGCAGATCAGGGTCTATGTTGTTTGCATTTGGACCAAGCTTATACGTGAGTATATACTATATATTAAAAAGATGTTAATGCATAATGTGCCGGCAGATCAGGGTCTATGTTGTTTGTTCTACTGATCAATCCTTACAAACTGCATAGACCCAGATCTGCCAGCGCATTATGTGACGGCAGATCTGGGTCTACGCAGTTTGCAGTTGGTATTGGCTTATACGCGAGTATATACAGTAGTTTTCTCTTCACTGTCAATGCAGTAAAATGGCTGTAATTTATTTTTTAATCAAGGACACAGACGAACTTAAAGCCAGCCAATATGGTATTGCGAAGATTGATAAATGGGTCTAAGCTGTCAATAAAACAATCAGCAACCCCCATTTGTAACAGACATTTACATCTGTACATTATCCTGACTCTTCTCCCTTTCAAACTGATTGCTGAGCTTTTATGAAAGTTGTAACTGTTACTTCTTGCTAAAGATTTGGGATATACTGATACACATATTGGGATATACTGACACACATATTGGGATATACTGATACGCATATTGGGATATACTGATACACATATTGGGAATATACACATTTTTGTGATGTTACAATATATAATATCACCACTCTTGTATCACGATATGCACGATACAAACTGAGAATTTAAAGATAATTATGTAACTGATTGCATCACCACCCCTGTATCACGATATGCATGATACAAACTGAGAACTTATAGATAATTATGTAATTGATCATATCACCCCCCTTGTATCACAATATATGCATCATACAAACATGTAATTGATCATATCACCACCCCTTGTATCACAATATGCATCATACAAACTTAAAGATAATTATGTAATTGATCATATCACCCCCCTTGTATCACAATATGCATCATACAAACTTAAATATAATTATGTAATTAATCATATCACCTCGTCTGTATTTAGATATGCATGATACAAACTGAGAACTTAAAGATAATGATGTAATTGATCATATCACCACCCTTGTATCACAATATGCATTGTACAAACTTAAAGATAATTATGTAATTAATTGTATCACCACCCCTGTATCATGATATGCATAATATAAACTTAAAGATAATTATGTAATTAATTGTATCACCACCCCTGTATCATGATATGCATAATATAAACTTAAAGATATTTATATAATTGATCATTTCACCACCCCTGTATCAAGATATGCATAATATAAACTTAAAGATATTTATATAATTGATCATATCACCACCCCTGTATCAAGATATGCATCATATAAACTTAAAGATAATTATATAATTGATCATATCACCACCCCTGTATCATGATATGCATAATATAAACTTAAAGATAATTATATAATTGATCATATCACCACCCCTGTATCATAATATGCATCATATAAACTTAAAGATAATTATATAATTGATCATATCACCACCCCTGTATCAAGATATGCATCATATAAACTTAAAGATAATTATATAATTGATCATATCACCACCCCTGTATCAAGATATGCATCATACAAACTTAAAGATAATTATATAATTGATCATATCACCACCCCTGTATCATAATATGCATCATATAAACTTAAAGATAATTATATAATTGATCATATCACCACCCCTGTATCATAATATGCATCATATAAACTTAAAGATAATTATATAATTGATCATATCACCACCCCTGTATCATAATATGCATCATATAAACTTAAAGATAATTATATAATTGATCATATCACCACCCCTGTATCAAGATATGCATCATACAAACTTAAAGATAATTATATAATTGATCATATCACCACCCCTGTATGATGATATGCATAATATAAACTTAAAGATAATTATATAATTGATCATATCACCACCCATGTATCATAATATGCATAATACAAACTTAAAGATAATTATATAATTGATCATATCACCACCCCTGTATCAAGATATGCATAATACAAACTTAAAGATAATTATATCATTGATCATATCACCACCCCTGTATCAAGATATGCATAATACAAACTTAAAGATAATTATATCATTGATCATATCACCACCCCTGTATCAAGATATGCATGATATAAACTGAGATATTAAAGATAATTATGTAATTTTATAACTGGAACTTGGACAAAAATTTGAAGATTTGGTGACTGGTCTAGCCTTTGTCATACTTCAATAATTTTCTGTACATATTGTCGAACATGTATTATGGCTAGTTGTGATAATGAAATACACTCTGCATTTATTCAAACATTTAAAAAGCAAGTAATACTATGGCGGTAGTGTATTGTGATGACTAAATGAAGCTTATCATACATTCTTTACACGAAAATAAGCTCAGGATGATACATATCATATCAGAACCTATGTATTATGATACTGCGACCTATGTATCATGATATTGTGGCCTATGTATAATGATACTGGGACCTCTGTATCATTATATTGGGACCTATGTGTCATGATATCACGATCTCTGTATTAATTTGGGGCCTATGTGTGTCATATTATCAGGATCTATGTATCATAACATCAGGATCTATGTATCATTATATCGTAAATATTGATATCAGGACCTATGTATCATATTGGGACATATGTATCATGATATTTGGACCTCTGTATCATAATATTGGGACCTATATATCATATCAAGACCTATGTATCATGATAGCAGGACCTATGTATCATGATATCAAGACCTATGTATCATGATAGCAGGACCTATGTATCATGATATCAAGACCTATGTATCATGATAGCAGGACCTATGTATCATGATACTATTGCATTACAACATGAGTGGCAATAAACACACCTAGTAAAGATACCATGTTTTACTAGTGGCAACTCTGTTTTTTATACTGTTGTCCTAGTGCTGCTGAATAGGTTTAATTCCATCAGGATATGAGTAGAAATATTACAAAGGTGATAGTTGTCATAGGTAATAGAAGCATCATCTGAAATTAACTTCCATTAAATGAACTGAAATTTCTTAGGGTTAATACTCTGAAAAGGGTTCACTACTGATTTGACCTGTTTGTCTTTCTACTAATCTGACCTTCTAGTTGCTAATTCCAATTCCAATTCTGACAAAATTTAAGGGAAGCGCTCACATCTACTGTACCAAGCCTGGCTACACACATGCCCCATGCAAGAAACCTATCAAATCTCGCTGCAAAACATTCATTAAACACACCCACCCCATCTCACCTGAACTAGGCTTGTCATATGGGTCAGTGCTGATGAGCTTCTGAACATCTAACCCCTCTGGTGATGACGCCGTTCGCATCTGAAACGTCTGGATCATGTTATCTTCTCTTTCAGTCCCCACCTCTGTCTGCATGTGGTCTAAATTTCTGTTAGTAGATGGACTTCTGGGTTGGGCTTCCTGGTCTGTGACAGATAATTGGTTGAGGGGAACTGCCTCTTCTGGAATGGGTGGGTTCTCTGGATCTCCATATCGCTCTTTGTCCAGACTTCTTGCATGAATATCTCGTCGGATTGAAGGAAGACGGAGACGAAAGCTTCGATGCCGATCTAAAATTTATAAAATACCTGTGGAGTTTCTGCAAACTGAGGATTTTTCACCAAGGTTGCGGAGCCTTTGAAGAAATCACAATTTTGCAGATCTTTTTATCATCTTTTGAAATTTTTAATTTGTGTGGATTGTGCAAGTCTTTTTTTGTTAACTAGTATTGTCTGTAAAACTTAAACGAATACCAATTTTCCTATTTGAATATTTGTTGAATGTATTCAGACAGGATTTAACATTGAATGTATTCAGACAGGATTCAACATTGAATGTTTTCAGACAGGATTCAACATTTAATGTATTCAGACAGGATTTAACATTGAATGTATTCAGACAGGATTTAACATTGAATGTATTCAGACAGGATTCAACATTGAATGTTTTCAGACAGGATTCAACATTTAATGTATTCAGACAGGATTTAACATTGAATGTATTCAGACAGGATTTAACATCGAATGTATTCAGACAGGATTCAAATATTCATCAATGTTAATAAAGCTATCAAATTTATCTTCTTTTCTTCAACTACTTCTATATTTATTGACCCCCCCCCCCCCCCAACTGCATTGAAAAAACTTTACTGAGTCATCGAAATCTAATTAAATGACATTTTAACAGTCTTAAGTACTTCTTGGTGGTTCTCTTGGAATGCATACATAAAGTCATGTATCCAATTAATAACATGGTCGTTGTCTTGGAATGCATACATAAAGTCATGTATCCAATTACTAACATGGCTAACAAGGCGGTTCTTTTGGAATGCATACATAAAGTCATGTATCCAATTACTAAAATGGTGGTTCTCTTGGAATGCATACATAAAGTCACATATCCAATTACTAACATGGTGGTTCTCTTGAAATGCATACATAAAGTCATGTATCCAATTACTAACATGGCGGTTCTCTTAGAATGCATACATAAAGTCATGTATCCAATTAAAAACATGGCGGTTCTCTTGGAATGCATACATAAAGTCATGTATCCAATTACTAACATTGCTAACATGGTGGTTTTCTTGGAATGCATACATAAAGTCACATATAAAATTACTAACATGGCGGTTCCCTTGGAATGCATACATAAAGTCACGTATCCAATTACTAACACGGTGGTTCTCTTAGAATGCATACATAAAGTCATGTATCCAATAACTAACATGGTGGTTCTCTTGGAATGCATACATAAAGTCATGTGTCCAATTACTAACATGTTGTTCTCTTGGAATGCATACATAAAGTCACATATCCAATTACTAACATGGTGGTTCTCTTGGAATGCATACATAAAGTCACGTATCCAATTATTAACATGGTGGTTCTCTTAGAATGCATACATAAAGTCATGTATCCAATTACTAACATGGCAGTTCTCTTGGAATGCATACATAAAGTCATGTATCCAATTACTAACATGGTGGTTCTCTTGGAATGCATACATAAAGTCATGTATCCAATTACTAACATGGCAGTTCTCTTGGAATGCATACATAAAGTCATGTATCCAATTACTAACATGGTGGTTCTCTTGGAATGCATACATAAAGTCATGTATCAAATTACTAACATGGCTAACATGGCGATTCTCTTGGAATGCATACATAAAGTCATGTATCCAATTACTAAAATGGTGGCTCTCTTGGAATGCATACATAAAGTCACATATCCAGTTACTAACATGGTGGTTCTCTTGGAATGCATACATAAAGTCATGTATCCAATTACTAACATGGCGGTTCTCTTGGAATGCATACATAAAGTCACATATCCAGTTACTAACATGGTAGTTCTCTTAGACTGCATACATAAAGTCATGTATCCAATTACTAAAATGGTGGTTCTCTTGGAATGCATACATAAAGTCATGTATCCAGTTACTAACATGGTAGTTCTCTTAGAATGCATACATAAAGACATGTATCCAATTACTAAAATGGTGATTCTCTTGGAATGCATACATAAAGTCACATATCCAGTTACAAACATGGTAGTTTTCTTAGAATGCATACATAAAGTCATGTATCCAATTACTAACATGGCGGTTCTCGTGGAATGCATACATAAAGTCACGTATCCAATAACTAACATGGTGGTTCTCTTGGAATGCATACATAAAGTCACGTATCAAATTACCAACATGGTGGTTCTCTTGGAATGCATACATAAAGTCATGTATCCAATTACTAACATGGTGGTTCTCTTGGAATACATACATAAAGTCCTGTATCCAATTAATAACATGGCAGTTCTCTTGGAATGCATACATAAAGTCATGTATCCAATTACTAACATGGCAGTTCTCTTGGAATGCAGACATAAAGTCCTGTATCCAATTACTAACATGGTGGTTCTCTTGGAATGCTTACATAAAGTCATGTATCCAATTACTAACATGGTGGTTCTCTTGGAATGCATACATAAAGTCATGTATCCAATTACTAACATGGTGGCTCTCTTGGAATGCATACATAAAGTCACGTATCCAATTACTAACATGGTGGTTCTCTTGGAATGCATACATAAAGTCAGGTATCCAATTACTAACATGGTGGTTCTCTTGGAATGCAAACATAAAGTCATGTATCCAATTACTAACATGGTGGTTCTCTTAGAATGCATACATAAAGTCATGTATCCAATTACTAACAAGGTGGTTCTCTTGGAATGCATACATAAAGTCATGTATCCAATTAATAACATGGTGGTTGTCTTAGAATGCATACATAAAGTCATGTATCCAATTACTAAAATGGTGGTTCTCTTGGAATGCATACATAAAGTCATGTATCCAATTACTAAGATGGCGGTTCTCTTAGAATGCAAACATAAAGTCATGTATCCAATTACAAACATGGCGGTTCTCTTGGAATGCATAAATAAAGTCATGTATCCAATTACTAACATGGTTAACATGGCGGTTTTCTTAGAATGCATACATAAAGTCATGTATCCAATTACTAACATGGCGGTTCTCTTGGAATGCATACATAAAGTCATGTATCCAATTACTAACATGGTGGTTCTCTTAGAATGCATACATAAAGTCATGTATCCAATTACTAACATGGCGGTTCTCTTGGAATGCATACATAAAGTCATGTATCCAATTACTAACATGGTGGTTCTCTTAGAATGCATACATAAAGTCACGTATCCAATTACTAACATGGTGGTTCTCTTGGAATGCATACATAAAGTCATGTATCCAATTACTAACATGGTGGTTCTCTTGGAATGCATACATAAAGTCATGTATCCAATTACTAACATGGTGGTTCTCTTGGAATGCATACATAAAGTCATGTATCCAATTACTAACATGGCGGTTTTCTTGGAATGCATACATAAAGTCATGTATCCAACTACTAACATGGCAGTTCTCTAGGAATGCATACTTAAAGTCACGTATCCAATTACTAAAATGGTGGTTCTCTTAGAATGCATACATAAAGTCATGTATCCAATTACTAACATGAAGGTTGTCTTGGAATGCATACATAAAGTCATGTATCCAATTACTAACATGGTGGTTCTCTTGGAATGCATACATAAAGTCACGTATCCAATTACTAACATGGTGGTTCTCTTGGAATGCTCACATAAAGTCCTGTATCCAATTACTAACATGGTGGTTGTCTTAGAATGCATACATAAAGTCATGTATCCAATTACTAACATGGTGGTTCTCTTGGAATGCATATATAAAGTCATGTATCCAATTACTAACATGGTGGTTCTCTTAGAATGCATACATAAAGTCATGTATCCAATTACTAACATGGCGGTTCTCTTGGAATGCATACATAAAGTCATGTATCCAATTACTAACATGGCTAACATGGCGGTTCTCTTGGAATGCATACATAATATCATGTATCCAATTACTAACGTGGTGGTTCTCTTGGAATGCATACATAAAGTCACATATATAATTACTAACATGGTGGTTCTCTTGGAATGCATACATAAAGTCATGTATCCAATTACCAACATGGCGGTTCTCTTAGAATGCATACATAAAGTCATGTATCCAATTACAAACATGGTGGTTCTCTTGGAATGCATACATAAAGTCATGTATCCAATTACTAACATGGCTAACATGGCAGTTTTCTTGGAATGCATACATAGTCATGTATCCAATTACTAACATGGCAGTTCTCTTGGAATGCATACATAAAGTCATGTATCCAATTACTAACATGGTGGTTCTCTTGGAATGCATACATAAAGTCATGTATCCAATAACTAACATGGCGGTTCTCTTGAAATGCATGCATAAAGTCATGTATCCAATTACTTTCATGATGGTTCTCTTGGAATGCATACATAAAGTCACGTATCCAATTACTAACACGGCAGTTCTCTTGGAAAGCATACATAAAGTCATGTATCCAATTACTAACATAGCAGTTCTCTTGGAAAGCATACATAAAGTCATGTATTCAATTACTTTCATGATGGTTCTCTTGGAAAGCATACATAAAGTCATGTATCCAATTACTAACATGGCAGTTCTCTTGGAAAGCATACATAAAGTCATGTATTTAATTACTTTCATGATGGTTTCTCTTGGAATTCATACATAAAGTCATGAATCCAATTACTTTCATGATGGTTCTATGGAAAGCATACATAAAGTCATGCATTTAATTACTTTCATGATGTTTCTCTTGGAAAGCATACATAAAGTCATGTATCCAATTACTAACACATGGTATACAGCTCAAATTTTTATAACATTACTAACTACCAGTAATTCTTAACTTATTTACAATTTAATTAAAAATATAATAATAATAATAGTAATAATAATAATAATAATAATAATAATAATAATAGCAAGAGGCTCAGGTGGACCCAAGATCACGTGCCTGGCTGACATCTACCTAACAGCAAAATGAAAGAGCAGTTGGCCAAGAAATCTGGGTTAGTAGGATGCTTTCTGTAGAAACATCTTCCTATACTGTTGATTGCATATGTTATGAAAACAACTGTTTCAAGGTTTCTCTGTATTTTGAATCTTCATCTGTATTTGATAGCACATCAGCATAATTTGTCCGATAGTGAAAGACCTTAAATGCCAGGATGCTTTCTGTCAAAGTTGGTCAAAGTCAGTTGAGTAGTTTTAGAAAAGAAGTTGAGTCAGGATTTTTATCTTTTTAGTAACACTGGCCATATTTGTATTTTGTAAAAAAAAACAAACTGAAAGGCCTTTTTGCCTGGATGCTTTCTGTCAAATCTGGTCAAATTCTATGAAGATTTCTAGAAGTCAATTTACAATTGTTCATTTTCTGTAACAACGGCCGTATTTTATGGTGAATCAGCATCATTTGTAAAAAAACTGAAAGCTATATTTGGCCAGGATACTTTCTGTCACATTTGTTCAAATTCTGTTTAGCATATTTTTAAGAAGAAGTTGTTTTTAGCATTTTTGAGAAGTCTTTTCTATTTCTAGTAATGTTTGCCATATCTGACAGACTCATTTGTACAAACTTGAAAGCCCTTCAAGCCATGATGCTTTCTGTCAAATCTGATCAAATTCTAATGAGTCTTTTTTTTTTTTTAAGAAGTAACTTCAAGGTTCTTCCATTTCTAGTTATGGCAGTCATACTTGATGGTGGATTGGTATAATTTGCACAAAATTGAAAACCCTTTTGCTGGGATGCTTTTTGAGAAGAAGTCACTTAAAAAGTTTTTACTACTTTTAATAATGGTGGCCATATCTGATAGCAAATCAGTATCATTTATATAAAAGTGAAAGCCAGTCATGCCAGGATGATTTGTCAAATTTGTCAAATTCTGCTGAGTAGTTTTTGAAAAAAAGTATTTTCAAGGTTTTAGACTTGTTAGTAATGGCAGCCATATTTGATGGAAGATCAGCATCTTTTAAAAAATTTAATAGCTTTTTTGCCTGATGTTTTCTGTCAAATTTGGTTAAATTCTGGTGAGTAGTTTTTGAGAAAAAGTAATTTCAAGGTTTTTCTATTTTTAGTAATGGCAGTCACATGTGATGGCAGATTGGCATCATTTGTAAAATTTTAAAGCCCTTCATACCAATGATGCTTTCTGTCAAATTTGGTCAAATTTTGTTGAGTGATGCTTGAGAAGAAGCCATTAAAAGGTTTTTCTAATTTTAGTAACAGTGACAATATCTGATGGTTGATTGGCATCATTTGTATACAACTGAATGAACTCTAAGTAAGAATGCTAACTGTCAAATTTGGTCAAATTCTGAAAAGCAGTTTTTTAAATAAGTCTTTTCAAGGCTTTTCTATTTTTAAAAACAGTGGTCGCATTTGAAGGAAGATCGGCATCATTTGTAAAAACTTGAAAGCATCCATGCCAGGATGCTCTTTGCCAAGTTAGGCTGAAATTGATCCAGTGGTTTTGAAAAGAAAATGAAAAATAGCAACTGTTGATGGATACAATATGCTCAACCAAAAACACATGATGAATGCAGGACCGTATCACAAGCTCTCTTGGCCTTATATCCAGGTGAGTTAATAATAATAATAATAATAATAATAATAATAATAATAATAATAATAATAATAATAATAATAATATTTTATTTAAAAAGCAAATCATTAAATCAAGACTGCTCCTTTGAGGCCCTCTTAAGAAGAAAGTATTAACATGTACATCATACTACAAGGTAATAGTAATTACTATTTTATTTAAGGATTATACATACTAAATTCTATTATAATCTATTAGTAACACACAGATGCTCATGATATCTTTTCTTAAATACTGTAATAACTTCCACAGCTTTTACATGTAATTAAAGATAATTCCAAAGAATTGAATCAGAGTACTGGAAACTTTTCCTAAATTGCTCTGAACTTGGTTTGGGTGAATGAAGGTTTCTAAGTGCCATTGACCTCATCTGGTAAAGTGTTGAATAAGGCCTGAATAAATCCTGTACAACGGTACAGATGTAGATGTTATTATGCAAGAACTGTCTTGTGAAAATCAATTTTTTCATATACATATATTGGAAGTAATTTTAGTTCTGTAAACAGTACTTTTGATGATGACTAATCAAACCTAATACGCTCAACTATGAATTTAAAAAATCTACAATATAAGATTACAATCTATCATCATACATACTCTCATAAATCTACTACAGTATATCAGCAAGGAATCACCTTGCCCCACCTACTAAGTGTTGTTGATTTTTTCCCACCATTTTTCCCACAAATTGATTATTTTCTTCCTAGTGGAACATGATTAGGGCAAATGAATTTGTAGGAGACACAAAGCAAACAATTATGTTTATTGTACATGTTACATCACTAATTATTTATTAATAATTAAGTCTTGACTACTTGGTTCATATACTGTATTAATTGTAATAAAACTGGTGGGGTTTTTTCCACCAAGAAATGGGTTAGGGTTTTTTCCACCAAGAAATGGGTTAGGGTTTTTTCCATCAAGAAATGGGTTAGGGTTTTTTCCAATAAGAAATGGGTTAGTGGGTTAGGGTTAGTAGAGTGGGCCTTTCTATTATAATTAAAAAAGTGTCATTAGATTGCCATATAAAAAATACCTGCATTTATTAATCAGTTAGGTGAAGAAAAAAAAATGCTCAAAATGGGGTTTGGGGCATTTTTTCAACCTATGCATAAGAAAAATTACCACTGACAAATATTCTGGTGTGCAATTTTACATATGACTCACATTTGTGTTCAGTAAAATACGAACAGTTGCCCAAGTGTTAAGTAAATTAGGCATGTGTCCATATGACATGTATGCACGATCCCTCCCTCTTCTTGAACAAGTGGTACAAGCAATAATGTATATACATTTACCACTAAAAAGGGGCATAACTCTTGACAAATACATCAAAGCATGATGACAAAATGATAACTCAGAGCTCCATACAATTTCCTGTCAAATGAGTAAAGTACTCATCATTTTGAAATTTAATGAGCAACCAGCAATTATCCATAATTATTGTTACCATTTTTAATGACTAACCAGCAATTGTCCATAATTATTGTTACCAGTTTTCTCAGATTCTGGGCCATACTAATGTTTGCTATTGTCGACACACCCTACGGATGGTACCAGGTATAAATAGGCAATTATTACTATTATTATTTTTCTTTTTTTCAAAGGCTTTAGAATGCATGTCACAATTTTATTTTTTTTTGTATTCTATATCAGACAATAAAAGTATACAACACAGCAACTAAAGGTTTTATATGTTCTTCACTGTCACCTTGACTAAAAAGCATATGGTACAGAATTTGATGTAATAAAATAAGTGTTACATTCAGACAAGATTTTCCAAAAATGACCTACCTATTTTTAAATTGCCGATGTTAAATAATTTTGAAACACCAGATTAGGGGCAATTTATTTCCGTATGATTCTTTTAATGAGTGTTTTTGCTACCCAGTTTATTATCTTTGATCTCGGACTGCATAATTCGTGCTCATTTCTGTGCGTTTGTATATATGCATTGTACATGGATGCATGCATATATATATATATATATATATATATATATATATATATATATATATATATATATATATATATATATATATATATATATATTGCCAAAATAATATAAGCAACTGCATCAGAAACTTATTTACAGGAAGAATTTCTGGTTATGCAAGAATATATATATACTTATTATGCAACAGTTAGCCTAGATACAGTTGGTCGATATATGTTTGCATTGCCAATATATTCTTTTCTTTTTATTCCCCTGATAACAATCCGTTGAAAATAGATAATCATTAATTAATGGCACAATATTGAGATTGTGGCGATATCGTCAATTTTGAGAACTAAAACAGACTGTAACTCAGCTAAACAACAGTGATAAGCCACTATTGTCTTTTGTTTGCGTTAGTAACCTCGTTTTGAAATCAATATGGCCGACACGTGAAATACGTCTAGTACAACATTAAGTCATGACACCCTCAATGCAGACATGATACAACTTGGGAATGTCCTTAACATTTTGCTTGAAATGTTATTTTAAAATATTTTTTTTACTAATAGTCAATTAAATATATATATATATATATATCAATGTTATGTCTCTATTGTTGACTGCCAATGACATAAGCACCAGCTTTAAGTTTTTTTACTATTTCAGGAAATAGTCATTTTTTTTAACAGATGTAAGACTTATTTTATTACATCAAATTTTATACATATACACCCTTTAATCCTGTATCAACCTGTGTTGTATACTGTCTGTCTTTGTAAAATGTCAGCATGTTGAGCTATGTGATAACATAAGCATGGATCACTAATAAGGTCCTACCAGTGAGATATCATGTAACCTGATGGTCCCATCTAGTGACAGAGAAAATGTGCACATTCTTTCTAGAAATTAAGGAATAATTAGGCATTAGATAATATTTGATTGTGATAGTTTTCAATTAAAGAACCTGTACAAACAAAAAGATCCTTATTTTTTTATTTTAATAAAACTTACAAAGTAAAATAAAAAAGAAACATTTGTTTCATACAATAAGTAACAAGAGACTCTCAAAGGGACTGACACTCTACTGGGTGAAAAAAATTTCAGATCCTGGAATTCAAGATAAGACCATTTCTTCCTACTAACTGCTGAGTGTTGAAACCATCTCTCATATTCTTCAGCAATAAAATTTTCAAATTAGCTGCTGTGGTGTATACACTGGATGTCAGATTGGCACCATTTTCATTAGGAGCAAGTAGACATCATTAGAAGTCTTTTGGTGAAAACAAAATGTCAATATGACCATCCTTCAGGGGAGTAGCAACAGCAGGGTCATCATGACAGCCATACTGGCACCATTTTCATTTAGGACCAACTAGGTATCATATGAAGTTGTGAAACAATAGACAACAATATTTTCAAGATGGCCACCATGGTGGTCATACTGAGGGTAAATCTGCATCATTTTTATTTAGGATCAACTAGACACCATAAGAACTCTTTTGATCAAAATTCCCATGTCAAAACGACTTTCCATTTAAGAGGAGTAGCAATAACAAGATTTTCAAGATGGCCAACATAGTGACCATATTGGACATCAGATCAGCACCATTTTAATTTAGAACCAACAAGACATTATAAGAAGTCTTCGGGTGAAAACATGGTGATATGACTTTCCATTTTGAAGGAGTAAAAACAAGATTTTCAAGATGGCTCCCATGGTGGCCATATTGGATATCATTTGCACATCATTTCCATTTATGACCAACTAGACATAATAAGAAGTCTTCTGGTAAAAGCACAATGTCAATATGACCAGCCATCCAGGAGAAGTAGCCATAATAAGATTATCCAGATGATCATTATGGCAGCCATATTGGAGGTCAGATTTATACCATTTTCATTTCCAATCAACAACAGACATCATGAGAAGTGAACTAAAAAGTGTCTCAAGTCATCCAGAAAAAAATGTGAAGATTTTCCCACATATTAGAGAAAATGACTGTGAGAGATTCCTTACACTGAAGAGCTCGTCTTTCTGTGGATCAGCCTGAATTTCTGGAATCTTTCCTTAACAATTCATCAGATATGATCCAGATCATACACCCACTAAGTCTCCTTTATTTGCTCTATGTGCAACAATTTTCCAAGGAAAGCAGTATGCTTAATTTAAAAAAGACAGGATGTAACAGCTAATGAGATGTATTTTGTGTAGAAAGTAATATATTACAAAAGAAACTAACACCATATCAGTACATCATGGTACTATACTGACAGGTTTCATTTTAACAAGCTTTTAAATGTTATGATGGAAACAACTGAAGAACAATTAACTTAGATAATTACTATTTCAAGCAATTATGATAAATACTGTTTCATACAATTATGAATTTGTATTCATTCCTTCCACTTTGTTTCCTTTGATTTATTCATAGATTTTTTAGGTCCCTAATGAAACTGCATGATTAACAGCAAACAAAGCTTCAGTATGTGTAACAAACTCTCTAGACAGGATGTATATGTAAAACAATATACATGGCTAAAAATTAGGATTTTTTTTTTTACTAACCCACAGGATCACCAAAATAATATTGGTACTGATCCAGCCTAAATTTCACTGATCCTGGTAAAATCAAACAGAAGATAGTTCAGTTGCTAATTCAACATTTATTATGCATTAACACCAACTCAAAACAATAATAATTGTATTTCACCAACAAGACTCAATAATGAAGTACCCCACACACTTTCATATTTCTACGAATACTCAGTGCAAAAGGTGCACAACGTCACAGCCTCTCCTGGGTCATACTTTAGCCATTTATGTTAATTTTCCCAGCATTTCTGGTACTTTCTTAGTCTCTTCTCTTGATCATATTTGTGATCGCACTCTCTCTCTTGTCATCAAATTTTTGCCATCTTGGTGGCAGCTGCACACCTTGCAAATACTTCTACATGTTTACAATTATCACAGCACAATGCACTGAACGTTTATACACAGCAATATTAAATTAAAACATTGTTCTGTATAATTCAATTTTATAGATGATAAGTAATTTATCTGCTGGGTTTGCTAGCAAGATCACGCAAGCAACTGTACTTGGATGTGGCCAAATTTCTTTCACCAGCTCACTGCAAGCTATCACAAGCTCACACGAGCTAGATTTCGGATTGCATTTTTATAAGGGTAAGTACAACTAGCTAACCACGAACTCGGCATGAACTTGTAGCGAGCTTGTATTGAACTTGTTACAATATCATTGCGAGATTGTCACAAGCTTGCTACTAGATGGTTGACAGCGCATCGCAAGCTTGTATGCTCACTGCAAGCTTTCTGCAAGCTCACACATGCAAAGTTTCAGTGAGCTTTCTAGAAGCTTGCTGAAAACGTGCCTTGACTTCGTAAACGTTTCAAATCGGCTTCCATGTGCTATACAGCGAAGTCTTGGTCTCATGTGCAAAGTTTCAGCAAGCTTGTTACTGTCTTCAAATAAGTGCATCATTTTTGTAGGGGACCAACTAGAAATCATAAGAAGCCTTTTGGTTCCGCTCTCCAGTTATTACATACTTCTGAGAAGGGAAATACCTCTAAACTACTTTCATATACTGTGACTGAAATTTCATTACACATGGTAATTATGGAAACTATGCACTATCTAAAGCCAACAGCTGATCAATATGACTGCTCTCATGTGCTTGAAAAATGAGCCTGAACTAGTCAAGAGTACCCTAACTTTAGCAGTTATTAAAATAGGGAAAATAAATTTTGCCAGAGTAGACCATACCAGCTTCTAAAAGTGCAATAAGTGAATTATAAAATATATAACAAGTAAACAAAAGTTATCAGCTAGTTTTTTCCAATTTACCTTTGAATTCCAGGAAGTGACAATGACCAAGCTGAGCTAGCAACCTTTTGAGAGGTGCACATCTGAAGTAAAGCCAAGCTGTATATTCTATAACCCAAATTGCAGCCATCAATCATACACCAAAATAAAGGGAATTAAAAAGTTATTTTAACAATACCTAAGATATACAAGGTCTTTTTTAAATAACAAGGATAACCAGTGACGAAAACATGGAAAATTATTTTCTTTTAAAATCAAACCCTGTGCAAAGTACAAAACCATAGAGCAGAACCTTAAGGAAAACCCCATGCTGATATGACATTCCATTCAGGAAGAGTAGCGATAACAAGATTTTCACGATGGCTGCTGTGGTGGCCATATTGGATGTCTGAGCAGTACCATTTTCATTTAAAACCAACTACACCATGGACGAAAGTGTGTATCAAGTTTCATGGCAATTCTCCAAATAGTTTAGGACAAATAACCATCCCATAACCTCTTCTGGTCTATGACCAGTAGAGCTAAAAATCACAAAATAATGACTAGATGCAATAACAAATGTACCTCTTGGAGCACGTACATGATGTATATGACTTGTCTAGTACTTAAATTAAGTACTTATTTCTGTAAACGTACTTATAGTCTCAGATAAAATTATATTTTTTAAAAAATGTAGTCATTTTCGTTTTCTGAACCACGTCACCAATCACATGCACTATACTTACATATAACAGATCATTTGGGAAGCGTACATTCTAATTCAGCAGTACTTGTTTGTTTAGTCTATCTTCACAACAAGAACCAACATAACAAAAGAATTTCCAGAGTGTATTTCAGTGTTTGCTGAATAAATTTCAGTTTAATCTGTTATCATTGACAGGTTCGATTATTTGGTCTGAAGAAGGAGCTGATGGCACAAAGCATTTAGCAAGAAATCTCAAGTATACACTGTAGTATTTATGTTATACTCGCCATCTACAAAACTACCAATACTTTCAACATTAAAAAATTGCTATTTTCTAAATCATATTCTGATTGCTACAATCTATAAAGTCCAGGTTAATGTGGCATCAGTCTTTAAAACCCAGGTTAATGTGGTATCATACAGTCTTTAAAACCCAGGTTAATGTGGCATCAGTCTTTAAAACCCAGGTTAATGTGGTATCATACAGTCTTTAAAACCCAGGTTAATGTGGTATCATACAGTCTTTAAAACCCAGGTTAATGTGCCATCAGTCTTTAAAACCCAGATTAATGTGGCATCAGACAGTCTTTAAGGTCCAGGTTAATGTGCCATCAGTCTTTAAAACCCAGAATAATGTGGCATCAGACAGTCTTTAAAACCCAGAATAATGTGGCATCAGACAGTCTTTAAGGTCCAGGTTAATGTGCCATCAGTCTTTAAAACCCAGATTAATGTGGCATCAGACAGTCTTTAAAACCCAGAATAATGTGGCATCAGACAGTCTTTAAGGTCCAGTCTGGCATCAGTCTTTAAAACACTGGTTAATGCGACATCAGACAATCTTTAAATCACAGCTTAATGTGGCATCAGACAGTCTTTAAAACCCAGGTTAATGTGGCATCAGACAGTCTTTAAGGTCCAAGTTAATGTGGCATCAGACAGTCTTTAAGGTCCAAGTTAATGTGGCATCAGTATTTAAAACCTGATTAATGTGGGATCAGATAGTCTTTAAAACCCAGATTAATGTGGCATCAGACAGTCTTTAATGTCCAGGTTAATGTGGCATCAGTCTTTAAAATCCATGTTAATGTGGCATCAGACAGTCTTTAAGGTCCAAGTTAATGTGGCATCAGTCTTTAAAACCCAGGTTAATGTGGCATCAGACAGTCTTTAAGGTCCAGGTTAATATGGCATCAGTCTTTAAAACACAGGTTAATGTGACATCAGACGGTCTTTAAAACCCAGATTAATGTGGCATTAGAAAGTCTTAAAAACCCAGGTTAATGTGGCATCAGACAGTCTTTTAAAGACTGAGATCCAATCACAAAAGGGAAGCACTGTGTTTCCTCTTGCACACAGTATAAACTTAGCTGCCAATGAAGAAAATTGCTCCCTATGCTGATGCTATTGGCTGGTTTGCCCTGGAAACTACCTGGCAGAGTGATTGACAAGTGCAAGTTTAACCCCTGATTAAGCACCTTTGAATATCAATTAACTGTTAAGGAAGGATAATTGATCCATACACTGAGAGTGCATCTGTCAATCAACTACAGCATAACAGAGATTCCAATGGAAGCTAACCAAATTCAATTACCAGCATATCATAATATTGGGTGTCCACACATTTACTATATAACATGTACAAATTCAACTCCTTATAACTTCAACATTTTTCATCCAATATTCATGAAATGATCACTACATACATTACAGCTCACACAATATTTCATTTTTCCACCCATCATGATTGGGCAATTAATCCCCTCCATGGTCAATCCATGTTGAAGCTCACCACCACAATTTGAAGCTACATGTTGCGCACCTCCACCATGGAAAGTTTGGGAGATGTCAGAGCGATTCACAGTTGAACAGCCAATTCATGAAGATCATCCATGAGATGCAAGTTATTCAGAATCAGATACCAAATGAGGAATCGACTTTACGTTAGTTATGTGTTTAGCACATACAAAAATAATTTTAAAAGAGTCTTAAGTATTCAATACATGTGTGTTTAGAAAATGTTGATCTATTTTTTTTGCACAAATTCTCACTGCCCTTATTACCAATGTCAACAATCTATGTGCATTCCTAATTCATTTTAAACAATGTAACCCACCAATTTCACATCATGATCTGGGGAAAGTGGATATCACTCACACTTCTAGGAATTTTATGTTTTTTCTATATTTCAATGAAATCTAAATTAGTCAGCACATCAAGCACCTATCAGACTTTAGTAGCCATAAGGCAGGCAACCAGTACTTGAAAATTTTAGCAGCCATTTCAAAGTTTGGATCACTAAGCCCTAATAATGTGGCTGCCTAAGTTACAAAAAGGAGAAATCAATTGATTGGAGAACTGATGGAAGAAGATGCAAACAAGTTAAGGTGTAAATGTTAGTTAATGTCCATTGCAGATTTTAACTTGCACTACATGAAGTACATCTCTTGGTTTCGAATCACAGGCACCACTACACTAAACTTCAACGTCTCAAAAATATGATAAAGAAGTTTCAGAAATAATGCTTTGAAAATAATTTTAATTATAAATAACGCTGAGGTAGTTTGCTCTGATGTAAGTGACCTTTAAATAAGTACATGTTTACTCAGCTACGGTAATCGTGCTAATATTATGTAGTAAAAGGCCATAAAAGGATTAATGTTGTAGAACAAAGGGGTACCGGCACTGCCTTTGGACAAAATTTCCTCTTTACCAAAGCCAGTTTCAGGGCTTAAACAATTAACTGGCCTGAATTTCTGTTGGAAAACAAAAGACAAATCCACCAATTATAATCAAAAGAAGATGCTGAAACAACCAGCATGCCAAAATCAAAAGTGGAATGAAAACACAAAACCAAAATGGATCGATGATGATCTAGGCAGTCTATATTCAGAATTGTAACCTATATTACGGTCATTTTTGAATGAATATATGACAGTTAGGTGAATATATGCTGGTTATGTGCCTAATATATTTATAAATATTCATTAAACATGTGTCTTTTCATATATAGTACATCACTCTGTAGGATCGCTTATATCAATGAAAAACAGGTAAATCTTTAAGTGCATGAAACAAAGTAAATAAAACAGCAATGGACATATAGCTAAAATGTGATCTGGAAGAATGAGATTTAGTAAAACAGAATGAAGAAAGCAAAATCTGCATCTAATATTTTTACGAATAAACAAGGATATAGGTGATGCTAAGCATGACATGCACTGTGTAAGTACTGTACACTATAATACAAGTCTCCCGGTCAAGTCTAAGAAGACCATGAATTATAAAGTCTTTATTTACCTTTATTTTATTTCATGTTGGAGAAATCAGAAAATATGCACATTCAAAATAAATAACATAAAAACAATCATGGTAGTTTATAACAGTCTATTGACATGGTAATTGAACAAGAGCTGGTCACTGCTGTGTGACGTATGGAGATCTTCCCAAATTTGTCTTGACATTTTGTGTCTATAAGTGTTGGGACACAAAAAATGTTATATTTTTTACATGCATGTAAGTCTTGGGACCAAATAAAATAATAATTGTTTTTTTTTCCTGTCCCAAGACTTACTGTCATTAAGGTAGTCATATTTGTGGTTATGGTAGTATGACTGAGTAATTGTATTGCTGACTAAATATTCAACATTTGTCTCCATGTCCACATTTTTCCAAATCCATTCCATTAGCTGAAGTTGACAGCACAGGTCATGTGTTAGCTGGTGATCTACCATATATACTCGCTTATAAGCCCACAAGAACTGCAAACTGCATATACCCAGATCTGCCATCACATAATGTGCCGGCAGATCTGGGTCTATGCAGATTGTAAGGACTAATCAGTAGAACAAACAACACAGACCCTGATCTGCCAGCACATTATGTGACGGCAGATCAGTGTCTATGTTGTTTGCATTTGGACGCATATTATACACAAATATATACGGTAATGTAGGTACCAGTTGTCTCACAATCGAAATGGGATTATGCTATAAATAAAATTGCATATGCCGATTGTGTAAAATGTGGTATATACGTAATTGTAATTTAAGAAAGTGTTCACGTTATTTTCAAGTTGTTGCATTGATTCAGAAGGTCACCAGAGGGAATCCAGTTGACAATTTTCAGTCGCAAATTCTGAATTCTTAGTCACAAAAATGACCAGTTTAGTTGCTCTTGGAGTGCTGCTAACTTAACATACTTTCTCGAGAGGCAATGAGAATAAATACGGTGTATCCGTTACTCCAATCCCAGTTCCTTGAATTCCTTCAACATTCTGGCAAAACAATAGCCATACATAATAGTCTTCCTCACAAATTATCTGCATCTTTCTTTTCTCTTCATCTCTGCCTCTATTTGTCACCTATTAACAGTCTAATTAACTTGCTTCTTATAACTTACATTATTATTTACATTGACAAACCATCTTCTATGTACCAGTCTAAGATATTGGTCTGTAGGTACTTTTCTCCCTGTGTCCACATAGAAAACTCCTGTTCAAAATATTATCCCATAACATTTTTATTTCTGGAATGTCATCAATGTAAATCAAAATGGAGAATTTGAACTAAAAATTCATAATAATTTCACAAAATCTGGATGGTTGTCATCTTTGCATGATATGCTCTGCCTTATGCAGCTTTTAAACAAGAGTCTGTCAAAGAGACTGATGCTGTACTGTCCGAAAAGAATTTCAAGGAATTAAAGATAAGACCATTTTTTCTTTTTAATTGTTCAGTGTTGAAACCATCTCTGATATTCCTGAGTAACAAGGTTTTCAAATCAGCCATTCTGGCAGGCATACTGGGTGAGAGATCGGCACCATTTTCTTTAGGACAAACTAGACACCATCAGAAAACTTTTGGTGAAAATCCCATGTTCAATATGTTTATTGTGGCAGCCATATTTTTTGGTCAGATCAGCATCTTTTTCATTCAGGACCAACTATATATCATTATTCTGGTGAAAACCCCATGTTGATATTACTTTCCATTTAGGAGGAGTAGCAATAACATGACAACTGCCATGGTGGCCATACTGGATTGTTAGATCGGCACCATTTTCATTTAGTACCTACTAGACATCATAAGTCTTCTGGTGAAAACCCAATGTTGTTATGATCTTCCATCTAGGAGGAGTAGCAAATAAGATTTTCAACATGGCCACTGTGGTGGTCAGATTGGATATCAGATCGGCACAATTTTTGTTTAAGACCAACTAGACACCATAAGAAGTCTTCCGGTGAAACCCCATGCCGATATGACTTTCTGTTCAGTAGGAGTAGCAATGAAAACATTTTCAAGATGGCTACTGTGGTGGCCATATTGGGTGTCAGATTGGCACCATTTTCATTTAGGACCAAGTAGACATTGTAAGAAGTCTTTTCATGAAAACCCCATGGTGATATGACCATCCATTCTGGAGGAGTAGTGATGAAGATTTTCAAGATGGGCACTATGGTGGCCATATTGGATCTTCAAGTAAAACTGTTTTCATGTAGAACCAATTAGAAATCATAACAAGTCTTCTGGTGAAAGTCCCATATCAATATGACTTTCCGATTAGGAGGAAAAGTGAGAAGATTTTCAACAAGGCTGCCATGTCGGTTATATTTGACATCAGATTTGCACCATTTTCATTTAAGACCAACTAGACATTACAAGAGGTCTTTTAGCGAAACCGCCATGTTGATATGCTCATCTATTAGAGAAACCCCCATGTTGATATGACCATCCATTTACAAGATTTTCAAGATGGCCACTGTAGTGGTCATACTGGATGCCCAAACGGAATCATTTTCATTTAGGATCAACTAGGTATCACATGAAATTTTCTAGTGAAAAAGCCCTTGTCGATATGACTTTCCATTCAGGACGAGTAGCAATAACAACATTTATGACCACTAGAGCTAAAAACAAAACAGAACTTCCTTCTCTGATATTCAGGATTTTTGATGTATAGCTTTATCTGAAATTTTAGTGAAAATATGTGGTCATCTCTCTCTCTATCTCTCTCTCTCTCTCTCTCTCTCTCTCTCTCTCTCTCTCTCTCTCTCTCTCTCTCTGGCATGCAATTAATACATTCATTACCAAAGATACTTATTATACAATTAACAATACATTCTGCATTCAAGTTTTCCTATGACCAACAAATGCAGGTTTCATCAGTTTTTCCATGTAAATATTTTAGTGACTTTTTCCTAAATATATCACATTTTAACAATCAAGAACTGCATTTAAAATTCTAAACTTTTTGATGATACATATTTTGCTTATGGAGCTTGTGTACTTCAAACAATTTAAATATTGTTTATTGACAAATTATCAGGATTTATAGGTGGAGTCAGGTAAGGTAAAATAGTCTGAAGCAGAATGTCTTCTATTACTAAATAGAAACCTCCAAGGTATGGTAAATACAATATAAGAGAAACTATCAGGTTATACTCCATATTTGGCAATATTTTCCCTTTTTTTTGAGCATGCGTACCTCTTTGCAACAGTTGGCGATGCCTTATACTAGTTTTACCATTGCGACTCAGTGATATGCCTCTGCAAGGTTGCCTAGTGTATGAGGAGATTCTCCACATTCAAGCTCCATGACTCTGCAAGTCTGCAACGTGTCAACGAGGCAGGGCTTTTCGTTAATCCTTCTTATGATCTCTCCAACCCCAACATTATACATGGAGAAATTAAAAATCATGTGAGCTGTACTGTCCACTCCTTATAAGTGTCGTTTCAATCACTTAGAAATTTTTTAAAAAATGAAAATTGCCCATTTGAATGAAATAAGATATGTAAATGAGTAGGGAGCATCTGTTTTTCGAAGGGGTTAATTAGTCTGTTTTTCCAAGGGGTTTATTAGTCTGTGACCATGAGATTAACCATTGGTACATATATTTAAAAAGTTAATCCTTACTCACGAAGCAATTATTGTTTATCTTACTTTCAGGCAAGGATAAGATTAGTACAGTCATTGTTTGCACATCTGTGGTCTAATTTTACCCTGGAAACAATGCATGCAAGGCTCATGCTAACAAATCTGCAAATACAACATGCTACCTAATTGGTGGAATTTCCAATTTTGGGGAAGCAAAACCTATGATAAACTGTTCATGACTCCATTGTAGAATTTTGATTGCAACACAGAGCCAAATAAAATGTTATTTTTGATAACTTCAAGACAAAATTCCCCAAAATATGTCAGAATGGGAACACCAATCTCCTATTTTATAGTATAAGGATCTTTTATGTGTTAATTTTCTTGTCACAAACAACCATGGTACTAGTTCTGCTGTCAGTCATAAAACTCAATTTGCTACAGTCAAACTACCATTAATATCCTCTAATCTTCAAGTATACAAGATCCTTAACCCTTGAGTAGTAACAGCTCTTTGCTTCCTCCATCTTTATGAGTATATTATGCCACCAGCTGGGCAATAAAGAATACACACTTAAGCTGACTGTTAAAAAAATTAAAGAAGATTAAATTCTTACTTTGACGAAAGTTGCGAACATGTTCAGACGTCTGTTTGTTATCTGTAATATCCTCGTAGTTGATAATAAACATGATAATTTCTCCCCCCTCATTTTTGACTGGTGCAATGAGAACGCTGCACAGGAACTTGGTGCCTGAAATGGGAAAATGGAAAATAGCCCAATATATATATACACACACACACACCAAAGAAATGCTCAAAATACAGAATCCTTCCATAAACACATATAAACAATTGATGTCGTACTTGCATACAAAACGATGGAGAGATTAAGGATAATACATAAATGCTTTTTGTTTAAATGTCGGTACAGTGCACACAATATCTACTGACCATTTTCCACTCATGTCTGTGTAGTGTCCACTTAACCTATTAACCCCGGGAGAATCGTTTCATTTTCACCTGAAATGGGGGTAGGAAACACGTTTTGGGGTTACTTCTAAATGCAGCCAAACACATCGGCTTAAGAGAGTTTTTTGTTTAGCCAGATGCTTAGGGGTATCAATTGACTGGCTATTATGCTCTCCGCATCCACAGGTTTTTTTTTTCATATTGGGCCCCGATTTGTGTGGCCTGGTCCCTTTGGACTCTAAATCTCAAACTTATCCAACTTTTTGCAAAGGTTCATCTGTCCATGTGCAGTTCGGACTGGTCTGCTTTAGATCTAAGGCCAAAAATCCTAAAATCCAGACACAAACTCCGATTCCGAAACTGGCAATTTTCTACCTAAAGAAACTTGACATCTCAAAAATTAAGTTTTTTCAGCTGTATTTTTTAATGCGAGTACAATGTCCACATTATTTAGTATCATTGTAGAGCTACATCTGTCTACTTTCCTGCAATACCATCTATTTTTGTGTATCTTAAAAGTGGTTGATGAAGAGCTCGGAAGTAGGGTACAACCTTATGACACGTAAACGTGGTGCTAGAGGTTAACGAGTTAAGTAGACACACAGTGAAATCTCCAGGATTTGTAGGTGAATTCAGGCTACAATGTACTGTTTGGCAATATACATAATGGATAGTTCTGACCTGTCAATCAAACCAGGCAAATTAATTATTATCGACTAATCAAAAATAGGCATATAATTCACTGTGTAGTAAGTTATGTGTTGCTATCAACCACATTTGCTCACAAACAAAGGACCAGGCTTGATTACTTTCTTATTATATTATGAGAGATTTCAACAGATTACACAGAAAATCAATGAAAACTTATCAGAAAAATGGGTCGCCATTGTGCTTGCAGATTGCCGTTATTCTGAACGAATTCAAGGGAGATATTTTTTGTAAGTTTTCAAAAACAAAAAACCAACATGGAAAAATGTCTGCGTTCGAAGTGATGCATTAATTATAATCATTATTTGTTGTGATTGTGAAAATTGTGAATAAAATTTTATGCTAACTGTATGTTTGAATAGTATATCTTATTTCAGTCAAAATATTGCATGCAATAAAGAAAATGTGTGTATACATGTTGATTATTTTTGTCTTTTTATTATCTTGGATTGCTTGGGGTTTTTTAAAAATTAAATTTGGAATATTGGAATCCTGCATCATACTTCATTAGAGTTGATTCTGTTAAAATTTTCAAAATTTAGCGTTTACTTGTTATTGGTGTCAAGTTGACAAAGAACTGGTTTTCTTTTTCTATTCTCCGATAGTCTGGCAACAACTACATGCCTGATCGACACAGGTTGATTTTC